>VXBO01005138.1:35140-62497 GCA_013400135.1 Rhinoptilus africanus
TTTCCGTTTAACTTTTTTTCTTTCACTTTCTTTCACTGTTTCCGTTTAACTTTTTTTCTTTCACTTTCTTTCACTGTTTCCGTTTAACTTTTTTTCTTTCACTTTCTTTCACTTTTTCCGTTTAACTTTTTTTCTTTCACTTTCTTTCACTGTTTCCGTTCAGGTTTTTTCTCCCTTTCCCTCTCCCCTAATTGTTCCCTTGCTAAAAGCCAAAGACAGAATTACAAATGCTGCTTTGGCTTTGCGGTTTACGGCATTCTTCGGGGGTGTTTTCTTCTGCACAGTATGTTCTGTATCTTCCTTTTGGACCGTCATCTCTGGGAAAGACAAAATATTCCTTCTCTGTTAAGAGCAGAGAATCATGGAAAAATTGCAAAGTGTGAGGAATGCACAATGCTTCTTCCCTTTCTCAACATCCATATAATTACTGTTAAGCCAAACCAAAAAGCCTCAGGCTTAAAGATCACTAGAGTAAAGGTACGTTTCGCAAGACGAAAACTGAACTCCGTACTTAGAAAAAATATTGGTGACCAATTCTGTGTCATAGACTGTAAAAACAGGCATGATATTTTGCTAGGGAAAAGCAGAGGCACTCAGGTTTTTTACCATATAGAATATAAAATTAATTTATTTACATTTATTTCTTTCCTCCTGCTTTGCGGAGAGCAAACGTAGCTATTAAAACTCTTGATATGTTTGTTTTTAAAAAGAATAAATAGCACGAATAAAGAAAACATCGGGGGGGGGGAATAGATACGATGTACAGTGGTGATGTTGCTTTTTTTTAAGCTTTAATTTCAGGGTGGGAGCACTGGAGCTGTGTTGGATGAGAAATGTATTCATGCAATGAAAGGCTGCATTTGAATGCAGCTTTTTTGTTTACATTTTCAGCAAAACCAAGATGACACAGCTGGGCATGTTCAAAGTGAAATAAAAATAGGAATGAATAAATAAATAGTAGTGAAGAATAGTAGTAAATAAAACCGAATTCGAGCCAGCGACGTGCTGAGCCTTGCGGAAGGCACCCCCCGCCTGCCCAAGCGGCGTCGGTGTGGGACGGTGGCACGAGCCGATGGCCGGGAAGGAGTGAGGGTGGTTGGCACCGGGAAGCCGAGGGGAGATGCTGGTGGGGCAGTGTCAGAGCTCGGCTCCTCCACTGCAGCTCTCTAGGGACTCTTTTCTTCACTATGAGGGCGATGAGGCACTGGAACAGGTTGCCCAGGGAGGTTGTGGATGCTCCATCCCTGGAGATGTTCAAGGCCAGGCTGGACGGGGCTTTGAGCAGCCTGGTCTGGTGGGAGGTGTCCCTGCCCAGGGCAGGGGGGTGGAACTAGATGATCTTTAAGGTCCCTTCCAGCCCAAACCGCTCTATGTTTCTGTGATTCCTCCCGCGCTACAGCCCCGTGCCTTTGACCTTCCCAAGTAGCTTTGTGCCACTGAGAGTTGAGTATTTTCTTGCATGTTTCGGGGCGTCATGTTTAGTTGGGAAAGGGAAATTTTGGCTGCCTGTGCCAAACGCCGTGTGGAAACCTCCTGCCTGCAGACAGGAGGAAGAGGAGGGGGGTAGGAAAACCAGGGAGGCTGCCGGGGGGCTGGGAGCCATAAGAGAAGAAGAGGCTGGGAGACCTGGAAGTGGCAGGCAGACAGAGATAGATAGCAATTAGGATCTAGAAGCAGGCTGGGAGATAAGGAGTCACTGAAGATTTACTGTATGTATATGGACAGAAAGAAAGAGCGAGTACATTGGGAGCAGAGAGGGAGGTGTGTACGCACCGTAAATCTTCGGTGATGCCATATCTCTGGCTGCTTCTGCATCCTAATTGCTATCTCCTGGGCTGCTGCTTTCTGGCCTCTGGCCACTTTCTCTCCATTTCCCTTCCTACCTCCAATGCCACCTTTGTGAGCCAGGATTAGGCCCCGGAATGCTTACGGCTGGGTAAGGTGCTGCTCTGCCAGCACAGGCTGGAGCCGTTTTCCAAAGCCTGCTGTGATTTATGCTCTGTTTTTCGGGGCCTCCGGTGAATCCTGGGAAGCAGAGAGGGGCTGTAGCCTTGTGCTTGCTCTTTGTGCTAGGACCTCGGGGCACAGCTAGGTCACCTGCACTGCTTGGCTGCCCTGGGGTGTTTTCCCTACCAACTGTAGGACCCCTTCACACCAGTTGATCAGGAATTGACCAGGAATCGGGCAATTAAGTTTGTAATGGGGGAATTCAAGAGGTGTTTCTGATCATCACCCCAGGGCTGAAAGGCGGCCCCCAGCTCGTGCTCTCCATGACAGCAATGATCTTTGCAGTCTCAAGAGAGTTTGGTCACAGCCACCACTCTTAAATTGACTTTTGGGATCCTGTTCTTCACCCGGGAACAGCCTGGGAATGTCTGACTCTTTGGGAAGATCTTTCCTCTCCTTGTCGGTGTTCATATCCATGTAGTTACACGTGTGATTTTTCTTGGGTCAATTTCTATTTGCTTTTGCAATGTGAGTAGCCCCAAGGACCCTCTCAGGAGGAGGATTTACCTCTTTAGGTCAAAAGGATGGTGGTAGCTGCAGCGTTGCACTGAGCCTTGCGTGGCTTTATCTTCTAAGTTTTTTTTTTTTTCCTGCCAGACAGGAGTAAATGCCTCTTTGAAGTGGAGTATCTTATTCTTTCATGCATCTTAGAGATCATCTCCTGATTTGTTCCAACTCAGATTAGTATACCAGTAATGCTTAATTAGAATAGTTTTATATCAAGTATATATTTTCTTAAATGCATAATTGATTGCATTGGGAAGGAAGAACTGCAGGAATGGAAATCATACATCATTTCATTATTAATGGCAATGTCTAAATAAAATGCAGACCTTGTCATATTTAATGGATGGCTGAGTCCATTCTGCTTTAAATCGCAAAATGTTTGGGTTTTTTTTTTTAAAGGTGCCTGCATAATTTCAGCCAGTTTAGGTGGAATTTAATATTTCCGTAACTGTGTTTGAGGGGTTTTAAGTTTGTAGGACCTAAAGTAGGTTGTCTGAGAGCAAACCAGTAAGGAAATGGTCTTGGCATAGTGTTGAAAGTTAATATTCTCTTAGAGAGATTTTTTTTCCCAGAATAAGTTAATTTAGGGATTTTCTTACAAACTACATAACACCTAATGAAGGTTTATTTTTTTATTGTATATAAAATTGAAGCTGGTGGAGCTCTGCAAATTTACGCTTGCTGGGGCTGTGGTCCACAGTGTTACTAAGGGGCAAATTCTGTTTCTCGTCCTTTAATTAGCTGCGAGGGCTGACGAGTCCTGCTGGGGTCTAAACATGATTCATGCGGCACAAATCAGCCTGCCATGGCCGTGAGAGCCAGGGATCAGACAAAAGGTAGAAGGAAGATGGAGTATATGAGCAGTCCCATAACATCAATGGGTTTTAGCATTAGAGGGAGGCAAGCAGGGGATGGGTTATAAAAGGAAGACCAGATCTGCTAACTGCCCGGTCCCTCACTTGGGGCTGTGTCGTGTTTGCCTCCACACGCAGAAACCTTGAGGAGTTTCCTCTGGATGGCAGTCTGTATTGCAGAGCAAAGCTTGTTCGTTGGAGAAACGGTCTCCAGTGGACTGAGGTGGGATGGGTGCACGGCTCCATCTCCTGGGTGCTGTCCCACTCAGCTCCCATGGAGAAAGATTTCCTGACGTGGTTGCATGCTGGAGGTACAACATGTTTTCTTGCCTCTCTTGTGCCTTGACTTATGGACCAGATCCATCAGGGTGGCATTGGAAGTTCCTTTCGGCAGAGCTTCCACACTTTGTCTCAACGCCTTGCAAAACTAGAGAAATTTGTCATACTGTCTGCTGCGTGAATGCCAGCAACAACCACATGTTCCCATAACACATACAGGTGCCAGACCTGGCACGGGCTGATTTTCTTCTGGCAGGATCCCTCAGTCTGTACCACGGCAGTGCCAGGACAGGAATGGAGCGGTGTCTGAGGAATGCGAGTGATGTAAACTGTCCCTGCTTGGGACCGCTGCCTGGGGTTCAGGTGACTCCCAGCACCCACGCAGCGTTCCCGACAGCGATGGTGGAAAGGCTGGAAGAGGAGAGCAGGGTGTCTGCAGGTGAAACATGGTGGTGGGAGGGAGAATGACTGAACCTGAAGCATCTTGGCAGCCCTGGACACGTACTACAGCTGCTGCTTGCAAAAGTGTATCAGGGATTTTGTTCCCCAGCGTTTGGCAGAGCTGTTGTGTCTTCCTTGCCCAGCACAGACCACAGAGGCCTTTAGATCTGAGCTGTGGAGAACCCCTGCTCTTCTCATCTCTAAATCTTTAAAATATTGCAAATAGTTCATTTGTTTTAAAGCTTTAAACTCAAGCCTTTGATGTTGCTTTTAGGAAGTTAAATAATAAAGCACAGTGTTCTCCAAACGAGGGCTTTTGTCAGAAAACCTTGCTTTACAATGAAAAGAAGGAAAACATAAATAAATGATACTCAAATATTTATAAAGGCATTCAGCAGATCAAAATGTTTCATTCTGCCTTTATATTGTTCCTTCGTGTCTCCCCGTCTGAGGCTATTTTTTTTTGTTTAAACCATGCAACGCAGAATGGATTTTGCTTTTTATACCATTAATTTGCAGTGTTTTACTGAGTCCTTTCTCACAGGGACATCAATAGGGCATTCGAGGGATATGTATGTAAATGTATGAACGCTGTGGCTTTGACTGTTGGTTTTGTGTCTCGCTGCTGTGGATCGTGGGACTGAGCTCAAGGAAGGAGACCTGAGGCTGCTCCAATGATAATATTAATTGTCTGACGGCTGATTGAGCCCCATCTTTGCATATTTCTGTTCGGTCATTGCACGTGTGAGAGATGCTCCTGCCCCTAACGTGTGTTACTGTGGTAGGGAAAACTGCTCACTCAGGATGCAAGGAAGGGGGAGTCTCTAGAGACAGAAATTCCAGGAGCTCTTTAGGAGTCATGTTTTTTTTTTTTCCTTTTTTTTTTTTCCCCCTCCCAATGTATAGTTGGCATCACTTCTGCCAGCATCGGAGCTCCTTCAGGTCCTCATCTCTCCACGTTGCCCAAGTACTGTATTGCTATCAGTAAGGTCTGGTCATAATGTCATTGCCCAGAGGAAAATCCTTTCATTATGTCAAGAGGATCTTGGCCAGGTCCTTGAAACTCTTACGGTATTAATATCTGCTGCTAAACAGGAGAGGGAAATATTTTGGCATCCTGAGCCTGCACTGGGGTTTCTACGTGCAAGGTGTGCTTTGGAAAAACACAACAAAGTAATAAACCCAGTGCATTTTAACAGAAAAACAAGAGTCATTGTTCACATTTATAATTTGCCTGACTGGGGGCAGGGACTCAGAAAAGCATCCTGTGGTTATCTCTGGGGACTTTGAAGAGGTTTTCAGATATGGTTCTGAATCCATAGCATTCATTGCTTCCTGCGACACATGTGACCTCTCTCAATTTTTTTTTTCTTTTTTAAAATATAAATAAGCTTTATTTATTTATTTAAGTATTAGCCAAGTTCTGTATTGTAGGTTAGTAAAAAAACCCCGCAATCAGTACTTGCTATTGGGCAATGTTAATTCCACTAAGACCTAAGCCTGAGTGAGTTATAGCTTTTGTTCCTGGAAACTCAAGGATTCCTGGGATTCTCACTGGACAATGAGATTGTCTATTTTTTTTTTTGCGTGGCTTTCAATTTAACATATTAATATTCTGCTGCTTGTTGTTTAATCACCCACAGTTCAAATGCAAAAATAGAAGAAATCCTGTTGTTAAGAGGGAGTCTGAAATGGATTAGAGGACTCTTGACAAACTATGAAACCCAACAAAGCATAAAGTTGCGTTACATTTGTACTTGGGTATTTTGATTTTCTTTGTGGATGATGTGAAAAGAGAAAATGTGTATTGACCCAACATACTGGTGGTTGGAGAAAGATGTTCTGAACCCTCCTGTTGATCATTGGCACAAAATGTTGTCTTGAATTTCCAGAGCAACTTATCATCAAGGTGTTCAAATTTCTGGGGTACCCAGCTTTTGAGTTTTGGGAGTGTTCCTGATTTGCAGAGCAGGGATTTCATTCCCGTGGTCAGTATTTCACAGTTTGGCTTCCAAAGCCATCAACCCCCCAAAAGTGCAGGTTTGAGAGCTGAAGAAGTGACAGACATCTCTGGGAAGCCTCCTTGTGCCGCAGGAACCCCACCTGGACCTCTCCGGGGTGGTATCTGCTCCCCACAATTGCTGCAGTCAATTAATTGAGGTGTTTGTTTCCCTGTCCCCCGGCCGTGCTGTCTCTCACCGGGGAGTGGTGCTGCCGGTGCTGCGGCTCCCGTGGCGCTGAGATCTGAGGGTCGTGCAGAGCGTCCTCGGCAGTGCCTGTGATTAGGGATGCGGTCAGAGGGACCTTGACAGGAAGGTGATCCCAGCAGCAATCATGTTGTAATGATGCACGTAAACCTGTTTCCTGACTCCTTCTTCCCGATGGGGCTGTACGACTGTGGGGCCGCTGCGCAGCGCTTTCCATGTGCTTCCCGGCATGAGCTCATGATGAGATTTCACTCTGTGCTGCTTTCCGCCCCGGAGTTTTCATGGAAAGGGCTGTGAGTGAACTTTCCTTTTGCGAAAATATATGTAAAAATACTACTTTGTGCCATTGTGTGGCTGTCGTGGGTGCTGGCGCGGAACTTGGGGTGTCCCTGGGCAGAGAGGTCAGGCAGGGGAAAGCTTGGCTGGGCACAGTTATCTGCTCCCTGCCAGCAGCCTCCGGGGTAGAGGCCACCCAAGGGATGATGGAGAGGGCAGGAAGGAGAAAAGGGGTCATGCCATGGAGTGATGGCAAAGCAGCTCATCCTGATCGCTCTGAGGGGGGTGGCGCTGTGCTGTCCCCATGGGATGTGTCCAATCTCATGCTCCCGGGAGGACCATGCCGGTGGGTGGCCTCTGATGTGTGGTGTTGCCTGCGTAGGCGAGGAGCTGAGGGTGCTGTTTTCTATGGCGAGGAATGCGCTTGCTTTGTGATTATACTTCATCCCTGGTCTCAAGCTGCTGCTTTTAGTTAGCTGTGGCTCATCAGTTAGCTCATCCTGTGGGGGGCATCTGCCCGCCTGGCACCCCCGGGGGCTGCCCTGTGGATCTGCATGTCCGTCTGTCCATCCATGCAGCGCTGTGGGGCTGGTTTAACCTGCCGGGCTTTGCAGTCACGAGCCATGTAAAGCCCCGGAGCCCCTGGCTCGCAGCAAGGTCTGTGTGAGCATGGTGGGGACTTGCCTGGTGAGGAGGTGGTGGGTGGGCAAGCATCCATCCGTCTGTCCTGGGAGCGAGAGCCCATCCTGGAGCATCCCTCTGCCTCCCAAGTGCATTGGGTCTGCGTGTCCTCTCACATTACAGGGCCCTGTCTGTGGCTTCCTTGGCCTATTATAACACAAATAAATAATCATAACAAAAGCCCATGTGCCTCCTTGGGAAAATAACAGTTTTCACATGCAGATACTCAGGAAGTTAGAATTGGCAGCTCTGACTAGTCCTGCTGATTTGTCCACACATTTATTTCGATATGATGCTTAAATGGAATCAGCTTTCTGCTCTGGCACTCGCAAAACGCAGCTTTCCTGCCCCCAGTCTCAGCATAAGAGGAGAGGAGATGGGAAATAAGGTCTGTTTCTAAATGAGTGGGAGAAAAATCAGGTATGTGACTCCTCTAATTCAGACAAGGCTGTCTCTCATTGTTTGGCAGTTTGACTATAGCTTCAGTACATGGGAAAAATTTCTCTTCCAATTACACAGCAGTTTTGTGGTGGCTGAGTGCTATAAATGGGAATGCTTTGCAGCCAAAGATATCTCATTCATAAATCCCACTGTTCCACTCTATAATTTTTCTCTTTTGGATAGATCAGTATTCTGTGGTCATATCAACCACAGTCATGCAAGCAAAAATGAGTAGTTAAATATTGTGACAGTCCTATAAGTCTTCTTAAAGCGCTGTGCATAACACAGTTATTCAAAAGTGTCACTTGGTGCATGGAAAGGAATTGACCCTTTACTAATATTTCCAGTAAAAGCTCTTGATTAAAAAAAGTAAAATGCTGAAGATATTTGGTCTGGTTGGACAATTTATAAATTTTACTCTTAGGTGCCAATATTTTGACACACGTGCCTATAGACACACATGTATATAGGTACACACACACCCATTTGTGCCATAAAAATGCAGGTGTGGTATATATGCACTCATAGGTTATCCTTGTACGCTCCCTTACTCGCTACAGTGTATGTTTATGAATTTAACATGACTCTCCCTCTCTATTTGCTGTCCCTGGGAACACCTCTAGCCAGCAAGCTAAAAAATGAAATACACATCTAAAGAAATGTTTCCCATAAAAGGAATAACTCCTTGACACTGGTGCTGTGCGCTCCTGTACCCATTAGCATTCAGTACACAGACCCTGTAGGAGAGACCCGGGGCTTTCAGCACTCCCACGGACCCAGGGCACCCGCTCAGCCCGTGTAAATTGGGCAGTTCAGTGGAAATCAGGGAGCTGAGCTGGTTTACACAGGCTCGGAGGCTGAGACCGGTGCTGAACCTTGGGGGGGACTGACTGTAGACTCTTCCTTGCAAGTACACATGTGCTCCTGCACACCTTCGAATGCATCCCGTGTGCTGGCAGGACGATGTACGTGTCAGCAGTTGCGTACCTATGTGTATTTCTGCAGATGCCTTATTTTTTCAAAGCTGCCTGCTGATCAAAACCGCACAGAATGGTACTTTTGTTTGCAGAACACCCATAATAGATTTTTTCCCCCTCACTGGTATCTTTTTCTTCCTTTTTTTTTTCCTAAACTTAAGCAGAGCTGTCTGTCTAGAAGTATATATTCACACTGAGAGGTCTAGTTATCCCGTAATAAGCACGTGTAACTCCCGTTAGTGTCAATGAGAACTTCACATGCATATCAAAGGGGAGAATAGATTCATATGCTGTGAGCAGGATCTGAAATTCAGATTTATAGTTCGTGTTGTGTTTAATGGATAAATTCTTTGGCAGAGAGCTAAAAACTCTGAGGTGTTTATAACATTCCAGGTTCCCTTCCTTTTTAGTTAAAAGCAATAGCAGAACAAAAAACGTAACTCCCATTCTGTTGTATTAAAAATGTACATATTTACCAGCGAGTACTTTTTTTTCCCCCCTTGCTCTTCTGATTTTTCTGTAATGGCTTTCCTGTTTTTAAAAACTCACAGATAGTGACCTCCAGGGTCTCTGAGGGCTGGACGCACTTGTGTGGCCAGAGACCAAACTAAAATGAAAGATTAAAGCAATTCTGAAAGATTTCCTGATAGGCCTCTGCCAGCGCTATTTCAGAAAAAAAGTCCCCTGTCATCTGGCCCTCAGCCATTTGCCCGGCCACCTCTGTGGGTGTAGAGCAGAGACTCATTTCAGAGCTTTTTGTGGAGCTGTTTATGAAATATTTAAGCTTTTCCTTTTCTCTTTCTGCCTCTAATTCAGCCGCACCACGACGAGAGCAGGATTTTCTAGAGGATGGTGTATCCCTGGTGTTGGCTGCTCTCAGTGCCTGATAATGCACTTTTTGGGAGGTTGAACAGCGGCCTTTATAGCACAGATGTGTTTTATCAATGGTTTAGGGCAACCGCGCTGCTCTGCCTGCCCCCCTTTGGGGGGGCGACACAGGATGAGCAGGGTTGCGCAGAGATTTTGGCTGGAGGGGGGGCACAAGCTGGTCCAAAGGGTGTGAGAAGCGATGTGATGCAGCCATGTGGGATCCTCAGCTGCCGCAAAACCATCCCACAGCTCCCACTGGTCCAGTAACGCCATGGATCATCTCTCCGTTGGCCACCTTTGGGCTGGATTTCCCTCTTCTGGCATTTCCCTAGAAAACCAGCTGCGTTTCTCCTTTTTTTGCACACTCTGAAGACATCATGGTCTCAGGGGTGTGGGACTTTCAACTGTGTTTGTTTTTTATGGGCAGTGGCACCCAGACTTTGTGCATTGTCGTTGATCCTGCAGGGGGGCAAGGGGTTCCCAAGCTCCTGCAATGTCCCCCCCCGGAAAGTCTGTGCTGGGGCAGCCACACTGTCATGCTTTGCTTAGGTAACACCCTGTGGAGCCAGAAGATTTTATATTTTTTGGGCAAACAGCTGGATAAACAGTAATTTTCATGACGTTTAACTGAACTGGTTGCAAAGAGGTTGCCAGTGAGAAATGTCAGGATGGTTACTGCTGTCTGTCAACTGGGCAGGCAAAGGGCTCATCTGTAAATACATTTTTATTTAAATAAATGAAAGGTTTCAAACCCTTTTCCACTCAAAAAGAATGTTCTGCATTCCTGCATTACCCAGGACTAGATATTAAGAAACTCAAACAGAACTAGACCTTTGGAAATGGGTTCCGAGGATGAATTTTAGGGCAGGGAGACCCAGGGCTGCCCAGCCCCAGACTGTACCCCGTTTGCACCCAGGGCCAGAAGAGGGTCACCCGTGTCCCAGGAGTGAGGGTTGGTCCCAGGCTGCAGCCTGCAACATGCTAATAATGCCCATTCTCCAACTCTGTGTAGGAAACATACATTTTCTCCGCTATTTTAATTAGGTTTTAAGTGAAATCAATGGCATAAAGTTGTTTAAAGAAATTGCATACCAGAAACCACAGCTGATCTTTAAAAACTCTTTTTTGGAGGGAAATGGTGATTATAAATAAGAAGGCAGTTTTATAGCTCAATTACTTTAGTAACTTGATTTAACAGCTTGTTTTTTAAATCTACACCAAACCTAAGATAAAGGATTGATAATGTAATATGTAGAATACATTCAGCATAAAAACTGAAACTCCTACATCATAGCATTGGAAGAGAAACATAAATGCATGCCGAAGTCTACAGTGGTTTTATTTTAACTAGTATAATATAACAACATGACACGCTGTGAAAAATAAATAACTTTTGAAAATGCATTTTCCAGGAATGAAAGTAATATTGAAAAATGACTGAAGTAATCACTTTTGTATGGATTCTGAGAGCAAAAGAGACGAAAAGAATAATTCAGAACTCAATGCAGTGCTATATGAAAGCATACAAGGGTTTTATAAAATATACTGCTCAAGCCTGGGCTGTGTATCCAGGCTGCGTATCTGCTTACGGCCAGATGCGGGGAACTTTGAGTGGTCCCTTTTGCTGTGAATAGTCTTATTAGAAGAGCTGTATCCTGCTATGCACACAGGCTTCTTTCCGCCTTGAAGTGACAGAATATGACCTGTAGACAGAGCACACGAGCTTCTGGACTGTTACTAAATGCCATTTTTGCTTTGATTATCATTGTTTGGTGTGGAACAGACCAGCTACAGTGGAAATCTAATCTGGTTCCCGTTAGCCCCAATGGGAACAGCATCATGTCTTCACTTTTTTTGGGGGGGGGACACATTGATTTCTCCCTGAGAAATCTCTCCTATTATTTGCATACAACTTGCTGTTGTATTTTTTTTAGCTCACAGTTCATAATACAAATGGGATGCAATAATTTTAAGTCTTGGAGTATTTACCTGTCCTTTAAATCTTTTTAGTATCTGGACGGTAATGGAACCTGATTTAGGAATTTTGGGGTCTGAATCTTCTCTCAATTATGCCAGTGTAAATTTGGAATAAATTCCTTGGAACCAAGGGAATTGGTTATATGTGATACAGAGAGTATTCAAATAGCTGGAACTCCTGGGTATTCCTAGGGATAGTGTTGAAAAAGTAAACAGACTTGTACTTTGGGTAGGAGACCTCATGTAGGGCCCTCCGTGGGGCTGCAGCGCTCATCTCTCCAGCTAAAGGCACAGAAACTCGTGTTTTTATACCTGTGCTTGACACTGGGTAAGATGGCAGTTGTTGCAGCACCTTTTCTGTGTGCTTCTCCTAGTTTTTTTGGAAAAGGAGATGGTGCATCATTTTCGAAGCCTGTTGATGATGGATACAAAGGGGCCGCGAGGCAGCTGGGGTTCATACCCAAGCTGGGGTTCGTACCCAAGCAGATATTTGTTGGGCAAGGAAGATACTTTTCTTTGTAGGACTTTCATTTCCATTTGGAAGTCTGGGCAGGAGGCAACAGAGAGCTGACACCTTGGTGGCCACAGCTGGGTGAGGGCTCCTGGGCCACAGCACTGACAAAAGTGTCCCTGCTGAACCCTTTGCGTGGTGCAAAGGAAAAGCCTGCAGGTCTCAGACCTAAAATTGTCTTCTGCTGCATTGCCTTGAATATTTGCAAACTCCCACTGGGATCAGACAGGGCTTTGGTGGGCAAAGGATACTGGAGCAGTGCCTATAGAGTTAAATGTCCAGAAAAGGCGCTTTATGTGGCTTTATGTTAGTTTTAATTTCCTGGTGGAAAATGCTGTTAATCTCTAGTGCTCTCCCTTACACTGTGTAAAACAGGATATTATACCTATAGCAATATTAACTCACTTTTATTGAGGAGCTTTTATTTCTGGTGCAAAACAGTGACTTGAGCATTGTATAAAGTTGGTAGCCGTGCGCGAGGGCAGGCATGAATAGGAGTGATTCAATGTCTGGGGTACACTTAGGACATTCTTTGCATCCTGTTAATTATGTTAGTTTTGGGATGGACTTGAAAGCCCTATGCTGTGGCAAAAATCGGGCGTTTTGAAGCTTGAACAAAGGCATCTGTTAGGTTTGCCTTGCTCAGCCCTACAGAGGAGCATTTAAATGAAAGACGCCTGTCGTTTTTCTCCTGCCGCGTTACTGTACGTGTAAAACAGTGTGCAGGCAAGAGGGGGTTAATTCAATAAAATAAATATAAAATACTCTCCAGGCTGTTGGACAGAGCTGGAAGGGGTCAGAGGTTGCTGAGCTGCTTCACTAGCACACTAATCGATTTGCTGTCAAGGTAGTGGTGCTGGGGTTTCAAGTAAGAGAAGAATTGAGTGCCGCTCGGGCCCAATTTCCATAATTGCTCACTGCCTTTAGTGTACAACCTTTTATGAAACACAAAAAATATATCACTGAATTGTATTGATTAGCCATTGGTCTGAATAATTCACTTAGTATTTATTACCTGACCCTCAGAGGTTAAATAAATCCACTATCTAACTTTGGCTTGTGAGAAATATTACTTATTCATTGAAATGTGGACTGATTATTACACAATAGGAGTGTATCTTTGTTGTTCTTTTTATCTCCTCCTGGAAAACTTAGTCCCTGCTGCATCTTAATGGCAACAAGTTAAAAGAAATATTTATGGATAGCGAAGAGCGTTTTCCAAAATAAACACTAACGCATCCGTGCTAGCATAGCTGGGCTTTCTTTTGTGAAGCTTTTTTTTTTTTTTTCCTCACCCCACAGTTCGGGTCACATTTCAGGGTCAAAATTCAAAATCCTCCACAGCGAACTTTTATGCAGGATGGTAAAATATATTCATAGGCAAAGTTTTCACTGCAAGCATCAAGTCTGCATAACAGCTTTATTGCTTGCGATGGGATCCAAGTCCGTTTTTATAGCACTATTTTTGGATAGCTCCTGAAGGCCATAAATCTTCCTATCATATTAAACACCCTCTGATAATTAAATTCTCAAAGAAAACAGAAACCTTTCCTAACATGAAAAGATAAAATTTAAACCAGTCAACCATGGACAGCTCACTGTCATTACAATAAAAATGATTTCACATCACCTTAAAATGTTTTGGACATAATCTGCAGGGCATTTTATGGCTTTGTCAAACATTAAGGCAATAATCAATTATTTATCAGAGGCTGGTATTTACATATCGCTTTTAGCATAGCTAAACAGTCCTTCTTTTGTTGATGAGCCGATATACCTCAAACACAATAGCGTAGCTCTTAAATTTAATTATGTACTCATTTACCATAAGATCTAGTCATCTAGATAAAATTGTTCAGTAGCTTGAAGTATTCCCTCCAAAAAAGATTTCCTAACTTTGTGTAAAGTCTTTCCTCAGTTTCCGGCCTGCATCCTCCAGCATCTCAAAGTATTGTTTTTGAAGTTTGATGGAATTTGTGTTAGGTCAAGAGGAGGAAACTATGTGAAGCTTTTTTTTTTTGTTTTGCCTTTTTTTTTTTTTTTTAAATGAAATGTAAAGGAAAAACCCTAATGTGGTCTCAGTGCTACCTTGTGTTTGTTGATAGCTGTGTGTGTCTGTATCCAGGATCTGGGCTTCGAGTTAGCAGGAGCTCGAAACCCGTGTTCTTGGTGTTATAATACTAAACCTCTTTTCCTGTATCGCATAATGGAAGGAAAAGTCTGTCAGAAAATAATGGGGATATAATATGTACAAGATCCTCTAACATTTACCCAGGTGGCCAACTTCCTGACTCCTGAGCGTGGAGTGATAGCGATAGTGTTTAACAGCGTTTCAGACCCTGCTGCTGGGAGCCCTGGCAGCGTGTCCCAGACCCTGCCTGGGGTCACCGGCATGGACCCCAGCCCGGAGCAAGGCATGGCTGCAGGGGAGAGGGAATTTAGCATCCCTACGGACCTTCCATTTATAAAGTGCCTGCGCGCAGTGAACTGCCGCAAAGTCAGTTTATCTGTAGGAGCGTCCGTGAGCAGCACCTCGGTCCTGGGGAGCGGAGAACGGGGTGTTGGTGATCAGAGGGACGGGTGGGCATGAAGGCTCACCAGCAGCATCCGAGTCCTCTTGGTCCGTTTAACTCAGCGAGGGTTATTCCCTGGGCTAAGCCCAACTGGTAACTCTTGGCAGGAGCTGAGCCCACGGGTGACGCTTAGGGAGGGATTTAGTAGCTGGTAATGCTGACGGGGCTTTGCTAGAGGTGGGAGCGCCCTGGCAGGCATTCATCCTGCTCTTTAGGTGCCTAAATACCTGCACAAGTTTGGCCTTTGGCTAAACTTCAGGCGCACAAATTCTGCCTGATATGTTTATGCCACCGCTTTACACCCAGTTTGTATTAAAGGGGTTTATTCCTCTAAGGGGTGTCCTGATGTGTTTTCCCACTGTTAGTTGGTGCCATTTTGATGTTGCCTTCCCATTTCAGTGAGAGAAGGATTAAGAAATGCATCTTTCTGTCTCTGATAGGAAAAGACAAATTCACTTCTTCCTGCGTTACTATCCCTTTCTTCAGGTAAAAACTTCCTTGCTGGGATGCGCAAATCAGTAGGAAAATGATTGGAAAAAGTTTACCATGGCATCTCAGGGTAATTCTGCTGCGTGTGTTGAAAGAAATATGTTAGCTGAACGGTCTAATTTGGAAAGCTAATTATACAAATAACATTTTAAAGCAAGCTAATGTCATAATAAAGTCCATCATAAGAGGCAAACAATCTGTTAGTAAGGGGATCCTAAAGCAGCAACTCGGTCCTCTGAAGAAAGGAGGTTAACATCTCAGTTGAAGCCCCCAGTTCTGTTCACTCGAGGAACTCTCCTGCTCTCATGCTCATCACCAGCTCCAAAGTGGTGATGTCCTGGTCCCAGCTCGGGGGTCTGTGGTCTGCAAAGTCACCCATCCTTGCCTAAGGTGGGTGTAAAACTCTACCAAGAAGTATAATATTTTGCCAGTTTATATTAAAACTGGGGCTCCTTTTTGGTTTTGCCTGTCTTCTCTGGAAGGGAAAAAAATGAAAAACAAAAATAGAAAAGAAAAGCCTTCTGGCAGTTGAGGGTGAGAGAGGCAGGTCCCTGCTCCCAGTTACATTTTAGGAAGGGACACAGGGAATCTGACTTTCTTCCAGTGCTGCTCCACTCCTAGCAAAACCAAACAAACATGGAAAAAAAAAATAATTCCCAAACTGGCTCCCTGCCTCACTGGGACCCGTTCTTGGGAGGGAGCATCTCCTTGCAGCTGAGCCAGGGGGGAGCAGGGGTGGAAGGGCTCAGAGGAGCACTCCCACCTTCCCACAGAGTGCTCCTACCATGCCTACGCCGCCCTGAGATACAAGATCCTTTCCATTTCCCTTCTCCCAGGAGGCCCTTGATGGGATGAGGTGAGATGGGGGATGTACCACAGTGGCAGGGAAGGCAGTCGGCAACTCCCCGTCGCTGTTTTCCCCCCGTCGCTGCTTTCCCCCCGTGCAGGTCGCCGTGCATCTGTCTGTTGTTTCACGGGTGATTTCTTTGGCCCGTGTCAATCACGATGCCGCACATCGGTGTGAGATGCCAAAGGTAGATGTGGCAATTCGGAGCTTTTGTCCAAGGAAAAGGGAGGGGAACCCGCCTCCTTCCCTGGCCCTCCTCCCCCTCGTACACTTTAATGCATCCTGAAACACACATTTTCTTTTCCTTTTAGGTTGCATTGTACATAACATTTGAAAAGCTCTGTCAAAACAACTCATATGGGGGGAAAAAGTAATTGCCTTGATACGCGATGATTATCTGGAGCTTAAGCAGCAGCAGCAGAGAGAGGGTTATTTTGTTTGCAATTTAACTAGAAGTGCCCAAGATTTCCCAACTGTTCTATTTTTGCAAATGTAAAAGTTTCATAAAAGGGTCAGGTTTAGGCCCTTGTGTGGGAAACAACTGATACTGCCAGCAACAGGGCAAGATCACTGCTGTGTTGTGGTTTAAATGTCTTATTGCATTCCATGCATTGCTGAACTGTATATAGAATGGATGACTCTAAATCTCTAGGACTTTGTGTGAATTAGTAACTTTTTGATTTTGTTTTAACATTTATATATTATTTTTAACTCTAGATGTTTGTGACTTCTACCCTCCCCCCAGTAAACAGTCAGCTCATAACACAGGAAATTATTGGGGCAGTTACAAGCAACCCTTAGAAATGGAGATCACTTTTTCCTTCTCTTTTTGGCCTCTTATCCTTTTAATATTCTCATCTGGATGGTTTTGGCCCCAAACTAGAAGCAAATGGAGAACAGGGAATTGCCATCATAACAGAAAATATATAGATTTCATGTGCAGTAATGATGTATCTCAGTAGATTTAGTAAAACTAGAGATGTCACATTCACAGCTGGTTAACATTTTACACTTGAAGTCCTCATAACATTTGTATATGTTTCAACACTTCTTTTTTTCTAACTTGGGACCATCTGTATTTCTCATATGTGACACTGACTGGGAAGCACAAACTTTCACAGCACCAGCAAATGACTAGTTAGCTCTACCAGATGTCTGTCTCTTCCCACTTTATCACTCTAGATGCTATTAAACTGAAATTGGGTGGGGGAAACGGTGGACTTCTGAACTGAGAACCGTTCCCCAAAGAAGTTTCAAGTCAAGAATTTAGTTCCCAGGGTCTTTGCAGCACTTAGAATAGCAGTAATAAGGATGATTGATTTGCACAGAAGGAAGACTTTTTAAATTTTAAAATAGATGATCACAGACTAATGTAAGCAGGTATTACATCTGCAAAAATGGCTGTTAAAACGTATTCTCCCAAGTTTCAATTTGTCCTCCATGTATTTCTTTGCTCAGCTACGTAGATCTCACCGTGCTTTTCTTTTCTTTTCCATTTCACAAGAGTTAATTTCTCATGCTTGCAAAGGATAAATGCACGAAAAAATCGCCTTCTTTCCTGCTGCTCAGGTCCCATTAGGAAAAACCTAGAGAAGTACCTGGTGTTCTCATTGCGTCTCTTCCGAGCAATCCTACCCCAGCGATTCGTTTTTTCCTCTCTCAGCTGCCGTGGAACCATATGGTACTGCAGTTGGTTTGCACTGGTATATTGACTATGTCCTTTTGCATTTTAAGAATCTCATCATGGATTTTAGTGCAGAGTCAACTACACAGGCTGGGGGAAGCTCCAGCAGATCCAGTCATGAGGATAAGCAACAGCTTGGTATTGTAGAGTGCAGTGTGATGGGTGTCCCCTGAAGTCAGGAACCTAAATTAATTACGTTTAATCAACCCATGCTGAACAACTGAGCTAGACACCTCAACTTTATCATGCTATCGCTTTAATGTCCTACTTAGACTCAGAGCTGAGGTTCGAGGGACGGATGTGACCAGGCCGTTCTGGCACTTTGCAGGGAAAATTAAAGATCCCTTGAAATGGAAGATCTGTGGGTATGCCATTAAAAAGTGATACATATCACAAAGTTGTTTCAAATCACGTTACCAGGAGCTTTCACTAAAGGGAAAACTTACTCCTATTCTAAGGTGTACATTGTCAGTAACTAAAGTTAGCAGGAATCTGATTCCATTTTTTACATTCAGACAGACCTGTAGAGACATATTAAGTAGAAAATCCACAGAAAAGGAGAACCACCTATAGGAAATCTTGCAGGGTTCAGACAAGGGCAGTTTCATGTGACCTCGTAGATTGGATATAAAAAGGCTGCTATTAGTTCCATGTCAGTTCTTATAGCGAATGTTGCAGAGTAATGGAGGGTGTTAAGCTGTCAAGCCCTAGCAAGGGTTAATAAGGTTAAAAAAGAAGTAAAAGCGGGCCAACAAAAAAACCCAAACCAAAAATGGATAAATATGCTGTAATAAATAAAGGATGGCATATCAAGGGGGAAACTGAAGTCATAACTTGGGAGCAAAGCAGCTGGAGAAATTCAAAGCAGGATTATACCATGTTGTTTGTATTGTGTCAGTGATACGGGTAACTCCATGCAGTGCCTCATTCTGTGTAGCAAAACTGAATCCCCCCTTTTCCCACAGATATCTGGAAAAAAAAAAAAAATGTAGTTGAATCCCCCAAATGTTCTAAATATAAATGGAGGGATGCAAATGAGTGAATAAATGCATACATGGACTAAGTAATTAAATAAGAGAATCCCAGGAATGGAAGCAAAGCACCTGGAGTTAGATATGAGCCATGTTTTGACACTGTCCGCTGAGATGAGCTGAGCTTCAGTGCTTTTTTGTATCTGAATTCTAAAGTAATTCATAGCTGTGATTTTCAGAAAAAAAGAAAAAGGTAGAACTTGAAGTTCTTGTGACTTGTTATTATTTCTAAGAGTTTCAAGCGTTTCTCTTAATTTTGGCTTGCTAGAACATCATAAAGGCAGGAGTTTTAAAGCTTTTTTCTTTGTTAGGAATATTCCACCTGTTTTATAAGTCAGGCCTGAGTTTTGCAAGTCCTTACATGCACGCCGTCCTTCGTCTTTAGGCCTGGTTGCCTGTAAGCTCAGTTATTCCAAGGAGATCAGTATTGCCTTGTGTAAAGTTAAGGCTGAAACAGCATTTGCAGGTGAGAGCTACTGGACAGCAAAAAATGCTTAGCTGGGATCTCAGTGGGCATTTTCATTTTCGTATGGAAGGTCCCATGAGCTGCTCTTGGGGTGCTCTAGCCTCCTATTGCAAAGGCAGTCAGCAAGTTGCCCTTCTGTTGGGAAGGTGTGTGGATTTGTGGTTTTGTTTATAACCAATGTAAAGAGCTGGAGAGGAGCTTATTTTGCCTTTTTAAGTATCAGTCCTCAACCTTTTTAGTTGTAGCTCCACCTGTCCTACCTGGAAAAAATATTAGTCCGAAGGACCATCCTCTGAATTGTTGCCAAAGTGGTTTTATTTATAGCCAAGTACCAACCCGGCTAAACTTGGAATGTTTGTCTTTACGTTTGCTTTTCCCCATTCTCTTTGCGTGTCAGCATGCCCGTAAAACCATCCAAATTATTTTTATTTTTCTGAAAAGCCTCTGTCAGTCCTCTAACAGCCACTTGCAGACCAGCAGCAGACAAACGCCAGGTTGGGAAACACGAAGAAAAGATGTAATGAGTCTTGAAATGGCTTTCTGGCTGCTGGGTTTGCCAGCAGGCGGGAGATGGTTGGATCTCATCTGCCGTTTGCTGGGACTGCCAGGCTGCAGGCAGCCCATAGCTTGTCCCCCTTGATGGCCATCTCCCTGCCCAGGGTAGGGGCCGTGCAGAACGATGGGTGTTTCTGCAACTGTAGGAAAATACTGTCCCCACCCCCAAACTCTTTGGGCAAACCATCTCTTTCCTTTCACCCCAGGAGACTGGTTCAGTGGCAGGGAGTTTCAGTGACGCAAAAATGAGGAAAAGAGCGTGTTTATTCCCTCCACGAAGGAGCCTGAGGATCTGTCTCATTCCAAGACATCTGATTAATAGCTCGACTGAAAGAGCATTGGAAAACTTTCACATCATTTATCAGTTTGGAGGAGGGGACTGAAAACAAAAAATATGTTTGTTTTCATTTGCTTCCCTTCTCTCCCTCCTCCATCTGCCCTCCCATCCCCCGGTCCTCCCCTCCTGGCCGTGGGACAGGAGGATGGCGGAGCAGGGAGAGGCGGTGGAGGGCAGCCCTCGACGCACTGGGCTTCCCAAACCCAATTACAGGATTCATTGTTAGTTTTCAGCAGAAAATTGGAACATTTCAGCAAATGGAAAATTTTCGGTTCAGATGTTCTTTTCTCTCCAAAACATTCTTTTCCAGCAAACCATTTCGATGAATAAAATTCTAGTTATTTCTGTCCTGGAAAACCTAGCTGGAGGTTCAGAGCTGAGCTCCAAGCTGGCCGGTGTCTCCTGGACCTCTTACAGAAGTTACACATCTCTCTGTGAGCTGCGCTATAGGATGCCTGGAGGGGAGCAATATGTTTGTTTTTAATGATGCAGCTAGTTTTCGCTATAAATTTAAACAAAGTGGGCGGTATTGGAACCAGCTGCTAGAAATTTTTTGTTTGTTTGTTTTCATGAGAAAAATGGTAACGTACTGCAATAAATTAAACAATGTACATATTTTTACATAGCGCTGTCTCTGAGCGTCTTAGCTGCTAGGAAATTACAGAAGCTGAGGACAGCGTTGGGCCCTGTATTCATTTCACATGCACTGAAGTAAAGCGACAAATGTTTCAGAGTAACTGGATTTCCTTTTAAAGTGACACTTTATTTGTGCTTGAAAAATGTAATGAGCCTTTACTAAGAGATTTTTCTGGCTGTGTTCCCTCTTTAATGACCGGCCCTTACAAAATAAAATGAGGAAAAATAATAATAAAAAAAAACAAAGAGGGGAAAAAACCCAAATCCATTTGGTCAACTCCTCTTTTCATTAAACGGAGAGCAGCGACGCTTTTAGATGGGGAAATAAAATGCAGAGCCTCGTAGGTTCCCATTAATTCCTCAGCCCATCCTTAATTAGTGTTTTACGGCTAATCCTCATCGTATATCTTAAAGAGTTTCACTTGAGTTGGTTCCCCACAAGTTTTATTACATGTGAAATACTGGGAGCGGTGGGAATGGCCGCGGTCCCGGTGTGGAGGGAGAGCTGCTGCTCCTAATTGATGAATCACTGGAGGTCACCCCAGCTCATCACCCACCCCCAGGCCCGATGTCCCTCCATATGCCTGGTATCAAATTTGGGACAGCAGCTGGTCACTCCGAGCTCATCCTGCAGGAAGTGGTGGGAGCCAGGGAGCACCACCGCCGCTGCAGCCTGTTTGGCTGCTGGTGCTGCAGCCTTTAATTGAGCCGTGTGACAACACCATTCAGGAACTATCAAAATAAAGCCTTTGAGGAGATTTGTGTTAACAAGTTTTTTTGAGAAACGGGGGCTTTGTTGCGAGCGTAGTATGCAGATCAGACGCCTTTCCGCGTCGCAATATTCCGCCTTGTGCTGGAACCAGCTGAAACAGAGCTGTAGGAAAAGGCCCTTTTTAAAATGCAGTGGGGCTCTGGTGGGCACTCCAGGGATGGGCTGGGTTGGAAGTTGGTAAAGACACTAATTTTAATGCCCTCAGTGTAGAAAATACAAGTATTTTACAGCTAGCAGCAGTAACGGGAGCGGACTAGACCTCTCCCAGTATCCATAATTGAAAAACACTCTAGGTCCATTAAGGCCATTTGAAGTTGCGATGCAGTCTAATGGTATTAAACTATTAGAGGGATCACACACGTGGCATTAGAAATTAATGCCCACAACTGTGAGCAGCCACTGTGCGTGCTTTTTTTTGTCAACACTGCAGTACTTCAAAAATATCTCAATTGTTTGTGATAATTTAGACCTAATGTGTATGTTTTCATAAAATATTACTAATACTCAGCAGAGGGGTCAAGAATTAGCATTTGATTAAGGCCAGCTTGGAAATAAATGATATTTGGTGGCCTCTCTCTCTCCCTCTCTGTGCCATTCAGCATAAGTTTATTTTTTGCATTCAAATAACCCGCGTAGAAGTGATGGGCTTCTCCCAGGTTTCGAATGATTTTCAGTAATTAAACCAAAGAAGAATGACTTGCTCCCGTCCGCCCTCTCCCAGCTTTATGAGGACATTTGTCACCTTTCCGCCTCCGCGGCCGCCGGCAGGTACGGGCTGGGTGAGGCCGTACGGGGGCTATAGTAGATCTTGCCACCCTTTAAGCCTTGCAGTTCGCTCTCTTGCAGAAATCAATCTGCCGGGGAGCCGGTGTGCGCTGCGGATGGAAATGAGAGTCTCGATTTCAATTTACTAAGCAAGAAAGTTGCATGGGAGAGGAGNGGGGAAAATCAGAATTCCTTCCCATGGCGTTTGGGCTGGGTGATGCTGTGTGCTGGGCTAGGAATAGTGCTGGCACCAGCCTGGGGAGGGGGAGCTGTCAGAAACTTTGCTGCCCGTCCCTCTATAACATCTAGCAGGTCAGATTTAAAAGGGTGACTTTGAAGAAGCGAGAAAGAGGACAAGTTCAGGGGCTGAGTTTTTATCGTTTGCTATTCTTTGGCGGTTCGCTTGGGCTATTTTTCCTGTGCCATTGGTTCCTGTTCTACTTATTACTGTTATTATATATTTTTTTTGTACTGCACACCAAATATTTTTTTAAGCCTGTGACAGAAATGTCAGTGTAAATAAGTAGTACCAGGGCTCTGCCAAACGTATTAACTGACACTCCGTGACAGAATTTAACAGCAAAGCAGACTCTGCGTCTGAGGGAATACCCACAAAACAAGTGAGGAGCACAAACATTAATGAGCCTGATGTAAAACATTTTTTAAAGCATTTCTATAGTTGCTATAGAAACACCTTGGCCTTCACTCTTGCTAATTAGTTGGATTTTGCACATTTTATATTTGAAAATGCAAATCGGATTTCATAAATTATTACTTATTTTTCATTTATATTTACAGTACTGTTATCCAGATACACACAGGAAGCCGGAGATATTAATTAGTCATATAACACAAATAAACATGACATTTATGGTCACAGGACATCTCTTGTTCTAAACATTCGTCTGGTAAATGCTTGGAGGAATTGTGCGAAGATTAATGCTTTTGTAGGAGAATCAGGCAAATATAAATGAATGGGGGACAATAAGTTTTTAATAAAGTGCATTTTTGGAGCAGTAGAAGAAATATAATTATTGTGGTCTAAGGAACGCAAGTCCGTCTTTAAATGGTTATGCAGGGCTAAGAATATTGCTCAGATATTTCTCTTCCTCACCCCCCTGGAAATCATCCCCGCCTACATGGGGGTGAGTCCGGTGAGGTCCCGTGGATGAGAGCAGTGTATGGAATGAGGTTGTTCGGCACAGCGTGTGAAGTCCTGTCTCCTTTACTCTCCAAAGTCTTGTTCAAAGTGCTACGCCAGTCAGTGCACCTTTCCGATTTTGCATGCAGTAGGCCAGGAAATACTCCAAATTCCTCCAAAATGCACACAGTGCCCTTCTCTCAATTTTTCATTTAATAAATACCCCATTTGAGCCACTGAGGGTTGAGCTGAGGAAAAGGCTGCAAAGACCGGACTGTATCTCTATGTCAGTGTGCACAGATTTACCCGTTCGCTATGAATATGGGTTTGGAGACTTAAAATTCAGTTGTTCTTGTCCTTATTTGATCTGTGGATTTAGTAAACGAGCAAAAGCCTTTTTGCCTTGGTGGTCTGGTGGATTTTCTATTGTACTTCACTAATTTTACTGTACTATTTTAGTGATAAGCAAGAACAGCCTGTTTTCCTGTGTCTCTAGTTCCATGTACATCCATATTTTTCCTCATGCTGGATGCTAAGTAGTTTTAGGAAGGCACTTGAGCTGCAAAATGTGGTTTGTTCATATGTTATCTTGTTAATCAGCGACTTCTGAACTGCATTCGCTACCGTTTAAATGAGTTTATTAGCTGAGAATAGGAATAGTTTGTGCAACTCTAATCTATTTAAACCATCCATGTAGAATATTAGGCAGATTTACTTTATGTGCAGCAATGAAAAAGAACGAAAGTTCGGAAGAGGCTTCTTTTCTCTATTAGAAATTGAAAGTGGTAGCAGCGGAGACACGCACACGTGCTTGCTGCAGTCGGTGACTGGAACGCCGCGGCGAGCGGCCGCCGAAGCGCTGCAGACCATGCTAATGGAACAGCCCCCGGATCTAAAAACATTTTTGTTGGCTATTTGATACTTGAAACGCCAGCAGACAGCCAATCTGAAAAGGGGGGAAAAAAAAATATTACATTTCTGATATGTTACATTGTGTTAAATTGGATTCTGTTGTCATGCCGTGTACTGCTGTGTCATTTCATGTATTGACTTTTAACCGGCTGGAACCATGTCGCTCTGAGAGATTGCGACGTGGCGAAATCCAACCTGCGTTATTGGAAGAGCAGTTGCTATTTCTCTTTTGGGGTTCAGGAAACCGGAGGAAGAATTCACTCCTAAGTATTTATGGAGCGAGATGTATGAATATGCAGTACATTTTTATGCTGATTACTATCTTTCCTGCCAAGCAAAAGACTAGTGCCCATGGAAGTGAGATGGGGAGATAGCTACGCACACACACGTCCGCATCTTGCGAAGTTAAACGATATGGAGGGATGGGAAGGAATTTTCTGCTCGACACCCACAGGCCTGAACAAAAGAAGTGAGGTGTGAAACTTTTTGCCCCGAGTTCTTCTTGCAGCAGCTTTTCCTGCCCCCCGTTGACACCCAGCATTCATCTGGTAGCTGGGATAGCACCTGGAGAGATCACGTGCACCCCAAAATGTGGTGCTTCTCGCTGTGGTGGTGGGTGTTGCGGTGCGATGGGTGGCTGAGCATCCGCAGAGGCGGCTGGCTCGGCCTTACACAGCTTGAGGAGTGGGCTGAAACAGGGAGAAGAATTTGATCCCTTTTAATGAGCTCCCAAATTGGGTCTCACCGCATAGAAATAACAATAAGGCCATCAGAAGTGCTTAACCCCTCAAAAAAAAAAACAAAACATATAAATGAAAGTTCAGTAACTTCTCTATAACTGAGGTAGGAGAAAATATTTGCAGAACTGGGACGCAGCCTTCTGTGAGCACCGTGCGTGAAATAGGGTAATGACAAACGTAAACACAAAGAGAGTTAAAACGTAGTAGTTTCAGCTCCAAACTGGGAGAAGGGGCAAGGGGACACTCTATTTTCGTGTTTTCTTTTTATGGACATCACCTCTTTTGCTCTCTAAGCCCTAAAAATGTTTTGGTTTTTTTTTTTTTTGGATGGGATAAGCAAACATCATTGCATTTTTTTTCTCTGTTTCTCCCCCAATGCTTTTTTTGCAGAAGGGGGACAAAATGAGGTAAAATGCAGAAGTTTTCCTTTCCAATTTCTTTGCCAAAATGGAGGTAATGAAATCAGTAGTCCTCTTGAGATTTCTCTCTCCCTTGCTCAAATTCTGGTATTTGTGACATTTGCTCCTCAGAATGAGGAAATGCTCTTAAAAAGTTTTGCATCGAAAACATCAATAAACAAAGCAATAAAAGAAGGTGGGATCGGTAACAAAAAGGCATTGTTTTTTTTGGTGTGTGGTGAACAACAGGCTGCAGCCCAAACCTCTCAAAATAGACTCCCTCCATCCTTTGGGCCTGGGCCCCCATACCTCTCCTGCGGAGGATAAATGAAACGGCGAGGGCATTTGCTGCTCCCCAGCCCCACCAAAGCAAACAAGCTCTTGAATTCAGGGCTGTCATCGGCACCGGGAAGGCCCTTGCAGGATCACAAAACAAATCGAGCAGCGGAGGGTTTTCCGGGCAGCCGGCTAACAAAAATATACTATGAGAGGATGCAGTCCGCTGGGCTCGGCGTCCGACGCAGCAGTGGGCTGCGAACCTAGGCTTCCGCCGCCCCGCTTCACCCCACATCTGGAGGGGCTGCGACCATCAGCCTCAGACCGTTTTAGAAATCAGATACTCGGGGTATCAGGAAGTTGATTCGACTTCCACTTCCTTAGCAAAACACGCATTAATATTTAAGGTTTTCTCTTTTATAAAAGCCGTTTTCTGTCTCGAGCACAGGGTGAAATTATGCGCTGGGAAAATTCGCTGGGATGGAGCCGGCGCGCTCAGTGATTTCGGGGCATTTTTAAAAAGCACGAGCTAATTGAATCCTGCTGGTTTGTTAGTGCTCTTTGACAGCTTTATATAAGTACTAAATAATATTTATAAAAAATAGATACATATATGTCTACATAGGCATACACATACCTACAGAAAGGAGGAAAAAAAAATCTATAAAACATTTCCACACTCAGAAAAGAAATCATGGTTATTATACTCGGTTCTGCACTGTGTTTAGCATCTTTCTTCAATTAGATGGCCAGATGACAGGGATCTTCCTGTTACTTTCAGTAAGCACAAGCTTTACTACCGAGGTTGGACCTTTTGCTTTTCCTTTCTTGAAAGACAATTTCCCTTTAAAAAAACCTCCATATTTTATTGTAGCAGATTAATAGGGTGCCACAAAACTGATAATGCAATCTTGAATGCCGTGCGGAATTCCACTTCTAATCCAAAAGTCTCATTTTTCATACATTAAAAAATATTTCTTGCTTATGAAAGTTTCTTTTTTTTCCCCCTTTTAAATATTGCTGGGATAAAAAACCAAACAGAAAAATATTTCTTTAAGGGCTTTACTGATTCCATCTGAATAATCTATTTTTTTGAATAAACAGCCTGTATATGTTAATGTTGGTTATCTGAAGTTTCATGGTCAACAGATGTTCAGTGGAATAATATGCAAAGGTTTAAATTCAGGCACTGAATGTTCTTTCATGGGAAGTTTACCTTGTGGATCCAGACATGTTGTCTTTTTAGAAAAGCTAAATCCTTTTTTCCCCCTTTTTAATCAGAAATTAATGTAAATGTGCCCAGTACACTCCTATAGACCAATATTCAAAACAACAAGCATAACTTTTGGTAGCTCTCTACCTGTGTGCTCCCGTCTGTCGATAAAATAAAACAGTCAAGCCTCTGTCTCTCCCCCCCCCCCAAAAAAAATTGGACTTGGGCAAATAGCTGCGGCTTAAACTCAACAAAGTCGGGTCTCCGAAGGGCTGATGGTAAAAGAGCATTCCAGAGCCGGGAGTCATGTATCAGCGATGGCCTGTTTCCCATCCCCGGTTGCTCAGAGCTGGGAACAATTAACAAGAGGGCCACAGCTGATCCCGAATGATGGGCTGACAGATTGGGAGTGAAAGTGATCCCCTAGGTGCTTAGCCTCAAACCGCAGCCCTGGGGCTCCGGGGCAGGGATTTGCGGAGCCTGGGGGGGGGGGG
>VXBO01005138.1:62563-122563 GCA_013400135.1 Rhinoptilus africanus
CCGGAGACAGGCTGTGGGTGCAACCCCTGGAAACGCACCTTGAGATGAGGAGGTGAGAGGGAGAGGGAGGGGAATGGAGGGTTTTGTTTGTGGGAGCAGCCGCCCCGCGCTTCCAGGTGGCCTCAAATTAATATTGGAAAAAGGGATTTTGTTGGTATTTAGGGCACTTAATTAATAAGCTGACGGAGAGGGAAAACAGATTTGAAAGTTGGCATGGCTTTTTTTGCAATACAAGCTGGATTACTGTCCCCCTTTAGCTCGTGTTTAGCAACTGTAATTGTTGCCTGCTCCTCTCGGTGCGAGGAATCTAGATCACAGAAGCTTTCTTTTCAACATCCATCTGTCCACCCCTCCTCACATGCATACCTTCTCAGCCTCGGCTTATGGGAATGTGGCATGTGCTGCAGCGAGGAGTTGGCGCGGGTCTGAGAGGTGTGTGGATGGTTCGACACCACCGTGGTGGTGGGGTGAGGTCCTCAGCCCCAGCCCACGCACACCTCCCCGTCCCCATCGGCGGCAGCAGGTCCCTCCTTGAGCATCGCTGTGCGAGGAATGCAAATAGTTGCCGTATCAGCTCCCCATTCCTCAGCTGAGACCTATCAGCCACAAACAAGGGGCAGTTGGTAGTGCTTAAAATTTATATTTTTTTCCCCATGGGAAGATGCTGATGTGCAAACCTACCTACAGAGCCTGGGTTTGCTGCCGATGCTCTACCCAGATGCTGAACTGAGCTTTTAATTGGTTTTCCCCAGCCTGTTTTCCCAGTGTAATAACCGGTGTTGGGTCCTGAGCAAGTGTGTGTTGTTATTGTTAGGGACATTGCTGTGATTTTGCAAGGAGGCTGAAGGAGTGAAGTTCCCAGGTCCTTTGAAAGTGTCAGCCTAAGCCCTTTGTGCTACCAAGCTGTAAATCAGTAACTGATAAAGTAGTGAGAGAGAGTGAGTGAGTGAGTGTGTGTGACCCCATACGTGTGTCCCTGCGAGCTGACTGAATCTTTAATGCAAGGGAGAGGAAGGGGCTTTCTGCAGGTGAATATAAAAGAACGTTGCGGCTCTTTAGAGGTGGCATCCTGGAGGTAGTTATATGGGAGAAGTCAGACACAGCCTAGGGGTGCTTCTTTATTTTATTTATTTGTTTGTTTGGCCTGGAGCTGGGCTCGTCATATGATTGCAGCTGCTGTAAAACTTATGTAGGGGCCAGCACTGCAAAGTACGGCTGAGTGCCTTTTTGTGAATTCTCTGAGCATTCACAGAACATTTTAATAAACAGACTGAGAAAGCCATCACTTCGTAGGTTTCTAAAATAACACCTTTCCTGATCATTTTTCCCTTAAATTTTTTCTATTAAAATTTTTTGAGAGCGAAGTTAGGGGCACTGAATAATTTCACTTTAGAAAGATGGGAGTCATTTTAATAGAAGTTCTGGAGTGGTTCGTGCACTACAGGATCTACTTTTTCCTTAAATCTGTTGCCTTTCTCCTCACTGCAGAATGTTTCAATGAGTAAATCTTTGTTGGAAGGGGACAATAAATGAGCCATGAGATGGACTCTGACTTTTGTCTCTGGAGATGTCAGCTAATTCCTGCTGTAGGTTTCCTGCTAGGCTGCAGGTGGTTGTCCCTGTGTTTTCCTGAGGAAAACTGGGCATTTTGGATGCCAGGTTCTTCTGTAAAGGTGGGGAATGGAAAGTACTGAAAACTACTGAAGACTTGAGGTAGCTGTCGTGCCTGAGCACTTGGAAGGCTGCCCTTGTATTTGTCCCTCTGGCCAGGGTGATGTTCTGGAGCGAGACAACTCCAGCTGCTTCCCAAAGAAGCTGGGTCTCGTGGCCGGATCCGCATCTCGGCTCTTCAGCCCTTTGCACAGGTGAACAGCAATGACTTGTGTCTCAGCCAGTTTTCTCCTTACAAACCAGGAGTGCTGTGGTTAAAAGTTTAAACAAGCCCAAAATACTTGGTTCCTGGCTGTGTTCAGCTTGCACAAGAATGTTACCTTGTAAGTTAGCTTGTCCTCAGAACCCTTCTTTAATGAAGTAAGCTTCTTTTTTGTTAAAACTGAGATTTTTATCTTTTTTTATCGAAGTGTATTTTCCTCTTTAAGGTATGAATGTTTCTTTTATACTCCTTCTGCTTTTTTTTTTGGTTTATGTACTCCGTTGGGTACCAATGCAATGGCCATTTGGTCATTCAGGAGGAAAAATGCATTTAACAAATGCTTTTCTGACCCATATCTTGCTTTGAGATGTGCAGAAGATGGATAGTCCTAATACATTTTGCTCTCTTCCTCAGACAAAGCAGCCCAAATTTCATAGACAGAATGTAGGTTTTCCGTGATGCAAAGTTGCAAATTGTATTGTCGTCCGGATTATTGATGTTATTTTTGAGGTGTTGTAACTATGGGCATGGAACAGCGCGATCTGCGTATAAGGCAATGCAAAAGACCCCTTTAAATTATAAATACTCAGCATGAAAAGTTCTGTCACATTTCTTAAAAGCCTGCTGACGAATAGCTTTATGCTGGGAAATGGCTTCCTAAGCATGTTTGGTTGTGTGTCTCTCTATATCTGAAAATGGGGATATTTTATTTTAGCAAGTTTTCCCTAGAGATCTGCACGTCTCTCACTCTTTACCCCCGTTCTTTCTTGATTTGTGTGATGATGAGTGCAACGTCGCTTTATTGCATTGATGGGATCATATTTAGCGGCCTCATCGCTTAGTTCTTATGAATGCCCGGAAACTGTATTGACACTGATCATTTTGGAGCCTATTATACTCCAAAACCTAAAATACAGTTAATAGAAAATGGTATCAATCCTATGGCATTTGCAGAAGCTTTTCCATGGCACTGGAGTCTCAAGAGCTGTAACTTTGCAGAGATACACAAAGGTTGTAAGAAATCTTCATTCGCTGCTCCTTTTTCCTGGTTATTAGAAAGTAAGGAAGAGCCCAACTTGGATGGGGGTTTTTTGTCATTAATTTTCAATGAGGATGTGATTATGCTTTAATTGATGAGCTCTCCCGTGAAATCTCATGGCATAGATAATAAAGCTAACAGGTATCTTCCTGACCCGGGGAAAGAACAGACTTTCCCTCTGTACAATCACAGTGCTAATGACACTTAATAGAGAACATCATTTCACTTTTTTTTTTCCCTTAATTCTGCTCCATCGCTCACTAAGGACCACATTGTCAGCAAATGTGTACCGATTCATATATTTTTCAAGATATTCTTGCTACCTGTGTGATAAGCCTGATTTTATGCCCCATATTATATTAACCGTCTTCCAGTCTGTTTTTTTTTTTTTTTCCCTGTCCCTGGATTATCTTGGAGCAGGCGCTTCTGTGATGCTGTGATTTGGCAATTATTGTTCTTGACATTTTTCTCCATGGAAAAAGAAGAAACTTCCTGGTGACTGCATTTTGCTGTTCCAGGCGTATGCACCACACAGCATCTTTACTATCTACTGATACCCTTTCTGAGGTTAATCTATTGTAAAATTAGATTGTAAAAACGGACACAGTTTCCACATTTACATGCCAGCACTGAAGGACTTGTGGAATAATTCAAATACTGTACAACTCCTTTTGCAGAAATCACTGCAAAATTCATTTGTGACATGTAAACCGTGCAAATTAGCATGGATTCTTCCTCAGTTCAATTCATCTTTCAGAGGCTGTTACCCTTCCCAATCTGATTGCCTTAAGAACACAGATTGTCTTCTCTTGATGGTGAAACTGCTTTAATCCCCTTTTCCAAAGGTCAACTAATCTCCAGTCTTAAGTGCAATAGATGCAAATACAGTTCTCTTGCGATGTTCCTTCTAATTTAATTCTCTCCTAAGCTTTCATGTATAAACCTAGTAATGGATCAAGTTTGGAAGGGGTCAAAAGGTTTCTGTTCCAGTAAAATTTAAATTGACATCGCATACTGATAATGGTTTGCTCCACTTTACTATAAACATGAGCTACTACTCTATTGGCATATCATTTTGTGCAACAACACAGGGATTTTGAAGAGCAGCAGAACATCTTCTTTGTTTTGTCGCAAAAGTTAGTGCCTGCAACCTGTGACATGAAAGAAGCAAAAATGTGTCATTTTTAATTCCCAGTTGTTATGCCGCATCTTTGGCCAACTTGTTTTATTCCATCATTCCTAATTGCATTTATATATCAAAAAAACCAGTGCCGATTGCACACAAATATAAAATTAATAATTAATTACCTGCCCATTGCTGAGACCAAAACAAAGGCCAAAATATGACTATTTTTTAATTACTTGGAAACAAAGTCCACTGTTAACCAGCTGTATGTAGTTGATTTTTTGGGGGACTTTGGTGTAGAAACCCCTCCATCTTCAAAAGCGAGTGAAAAAGCCCAGCCCAGCATCCGTCTGACTGCAGGCAGGAGAATGGCAAACACATTGTGAAATACTGACAACGGCATTTTTGTAGGCGGAACGTGCCCGTGACGTCCCACCGAGCCAGATCACGCTTTCTTGTTAAATTCGAAAAAGGGCTGGTGTTATCAGCGAGGGACACTTACAGGATTTGATTGATAAATTTACTGCTCTTGTGGATTACCTCGTCCTTTTGTGCAGGACTGGCAGAGTGTCAGGACTGGATCCTGACAGACACCAGAACATATGTCCATACTAATTTACGGTGAGGAGTGGGGAGCCAGAGTGTCGTTAGACACCAGGCCACTGCGACATGGAGGAGAAGGCCTGGATTTCGTTGGATGGCACTTTTTCCTCCTCGAAGGCAGCCTTTCAGTATGATTTCATGATGTACTAAAAGTGATCATTAATGGAGTACGCAGCGGGGCACAGCAATAAAAGGTGGGGTTATCGATTAGCTTGTCTTTTAAAACAAAAGGTTGTACGGAGCGTAAAGCTTTATGCAAGGAACTTAAAATATTTTTTGTTCTAACCTTGTCAGAGTTTCTGGCCTGCCTTTTCTGCAGTGAAACATGGAAGGTGGTTGGTGTTGCAGCCGAACTGGCCCCCCCAGCGCAGGGGAAACCCTAATGAGTATTTTTTGAAACAAAACTCTGCGCAGGGTATCAGATTCAGGCACATGAATTATACTTTGTGTGCATATGGTTTTCACTGAGGCAGATAAGGGTGGAAGATAAACAAGGTATTACATACCTGGGGGGGGATTTTAATTTTCAGGCTACCCAAGAAGGGGGGCAGCGGCAGGAGGGAGGGGTGCCATGGGGCTCTGCTGGTCCCGCTCTGTCCTCCCCGGTGTGATCCCACTGGGCTGGCATCGGGGGCTGTCGGAGCAAGGACCAAGCAGTTCTGCTCTTTGTTCCCCGGCCGCCAGCGGTAAATGGCTGGAAAACTTCAGTGAGCATCTTTCGTTAGGTTTGCAAAAAGGAAAAAAGAAGAAAAAAAAAGGGGGGGGAGGGAGGAGAAAGAGAGGAACAATCCAAATGTGCCCTGCCAGCCTGAAATAGCTCGCCACAGGTTTGAAATCCATTTCCCACAATGGTAAGAATTAAAAAGCCACAAAAGCCGACCTGTACATTTGTGCTGTATGAGGATTGCTGATACACAGCAGAGCTGTCATTTTAGGAGGAAATCATCCATCATCTGCCTGCTAGTCCCCAATAATCACCTTCTATTACAGTCAGATTGAATCTTCAATCGGTGGCGTAATGCCAGTTTTTCCACAGTTCTCAGTTTCCTGTTCTTTACAGAGGTATTCAAAATAATTTGCCATTCAACTCTACAAATGTAGCACTTGCCGAGAATATTATTATTGTTAGCATGTTGCTTCTAAAGCAAATCTGTTCTGAAGCATAATTTGCTGAATTAATCGTTGGTCACCCATTTACATTCCTCTCTGCGGTTTGTCCCCCCACACCCAGTTACAATTTTGTAATCTTTGTTGTTGTTGTTGTGTTTTGTACACACTGATGCAATGTACAATTTGAAAAAGATGTTGAGCAATGACCGTATTGCTAACGATAAAAGCAATGACCTGATTAGAAAGACTCCATCGAGCAGAAAGCTAAGGGTGCCAGTGCAAGGAAAACTCACGCGGATAAAATGCGTACTGAAAATGGCAAACGTTAAGACAGAGTTTAGGACGGGTTTTGTGGCATATGGGAATACAGAGAAGACAATGAGGGTGTCCAAAGCCTCAATGGTTCCTGAGCAGACGAGATACTGTGGGGAGTGGTTTGGGGGTACTGAGGGCCCAACAAAACTTACCCATCCTTTAAATACTTTAAATGTATATGAATTTTTCACATCACTTTTCCCCTTCTCCCCAGTGTGAATTAAGATGCAGCCTTGTACTAAATTGAATCTCTGCCTATCTTTCGCAGTGCTTGTGATTGCCTCTGCTTTTCACATGTCATTTTAGTCTTCACCAAATAGATTTCTTTTAGCTTTTTGCACGAAATTGAAGTACTGTATTAAAGCAGAAGCCTTTAGGGCATACCGTTGGTTTTTTCCTTTTGGAAAATAAATAATAGTAAAATTTAATTACTGTACCTAGTACTTAAGTAAAGTTTTGGTTCCTCTATCCGAAGTCCAATTTCCTACTTTGTGGTTAAAGCTCCAGTGTATTTTGAGGGCAGTGTACTGTTACATGCCTGAATTCAGCAAAGGAAAATAGGAAATAATTCACTCTGGCTTGAAAAGGGTGGGGATTTCTTTGTTTCTTTTTATATTTATTCAGGAAAAGCTGACAATCGTCCCACATTAATGAACAACACCATCAATCAAAGTGCTGACAATGAGCGGAAAAGCGAGGTAGATGTCAGACTGACGGCATATTGCTTTTTTCAGCTAGGCCAGGGCTGTTTATAGCACTTTTCACTGGCAAAACTCTGGCTGCAGCTCGACAGGAATAGAAAGCAGAATCAGAAATGACATGTGGAAAGTTGCTCCTGTGCTTTGTAATTTGAAATTAGCATCGAAATCCAGTCATTACTGCTTTGTTTTCATGGTTTTGCTTTACAGGGTGGCAGGGTTTTTCCTGTCTCCTGGTAAAGAGGAGATGAACCTTGCTTCAGTGGTCAAGAAGCAGCTCAACTAGTGCTCAGCACCTTGCAAATTGAGCAGAGATGGAAACATGACATGGATTGTAATCCAGGCTCTCTCTGGAGTGTCCTGCTCTGGGAAGGCAGAAAATCCTCTCTCTGGGCACCTTTTTCTTGCCTTTTTTTTTTTTTTTTTTTGTGGGCCGTTTGCTTCCCGCAAGGAGAAGCTGCCAGGTTCCCCCCGCCGCTGAGGGGCTGCGTGCCTGGGACAGGGTTGCCGGTACCGAGGGGTTTTCTGCTTTGCTGTGTGGGGAGGGTGATGGGCCACAGGATTTACGGAGGATGGAGGGAAGTGAATGCCCAAAGCTGAGTGGCTAGATGTCACGGGACCTGGACCACAGTGGAAATAAAAGCTGTGACATACCAGAAAAAGCGGATTTTGTCCACTGCCCAACCTGTCAGCTCATCTTCATTCTCCCTTGCTCTTTCTGGAAGACGTGGGATACCTCCAGTACCTCTGAAAATAGCCACTTAAATGCCTGTCTGAGGAGTCTCTCTCTTATTCAGGATCTCTAGTTTAAAGCACACGTATCCATTCCCTCTTGCCTCCCCTCCCAGCTGAACCAACGCCAACTTTTGCTTAAACACTTGGCTGGACACAGCGCGGTGTAACTCCTCTGTAGCTGCCGGGACCGTACTGCTCTCTGCAGCAGCGGCGCGGGGCTGCGAATCAAGCGCCGTTTCTTTAAAGCCTTTAACTGTGTTATTGGAAATCGCTTGAGTCATTGCCCCGCTGCTCGACCTTGGGCAAGTCACTTCCCCTTTCTGTGCCGCCGTTTCAGCCCTCAGCCCGCATCTGTCTGGTCGCTATGAACTGTAAGATCATCAGGGCAGGGCTCTATCTCTCACAGACATGCACACAAGCATGAGCACAAGATAAAACAGAGACTTCTGGCTCAAAAAATGGGGGAGGGAGTGGTGAATACAAACCCCAGGAATGTTTCGGTTATTTCTGCTTTGAGAATTTCATAAGAAAACAGTTTCTCCTACTTCTCTGCTGATGTGTGGGAAAACTTTTATTAAACTTCTTCATATTTGAAACATCTGAGAGTTTTGAGTTTCCCTTAATTGTCTCTTTCCCACCCTCACTCAGCACAGAGAAAGAGGAGGAAAATGGGGAAAAATGATTAAACTGAAAAATAATGTCGGAGGGCGTCAGAACTTAATGTTTCCTTTTAATGCTTTGGAAGTTTCCAAAGACAAGGAAGTCATGAAAGGTTGGAGCAGCAATTAAAAACAAATAAAAAAAAAAAAGAAAGAATCCCATACAAGGGATTTCATAGAAGGCTCTGAAGCTTCAGGAGCTTTAAATAGGAGATTTTTACAGCTGTTTCCCTTCCTCTGCGTTTTCAGTGGAAAGGCATAACACAGCCTCGGGGTGGGAGGTGCCCAGAGAGCATCCTGGCAGGGACTGGTCTGGTCCAGATCGGAGGGTTTTATCCCACCATCTCTCTGTTACCTTGTGGTCTCACACAGCAGACCTTGATATCCTCTGCCATGGGAGGGGATCTTCTCGCCCGGCTGACATCAGGTCGCCGTTTAGGACTATGTGTGGCACATATCAGATTTATGTAAACCCAGAAAGGCCTGGTTCTGTGTTAGTGAGAGCCTCAGAGGGCTCCTGTGGGTCAGCCCTGAAAATCATCCTGGCCCAAGCCCTCTGGCTCTTGGGGGGTTTGGTTTAACCCCCCTCCCTGCCACAGCCATCCTAACAGGTCCTGGGCATATCCCTTTATGCTCCCTGCTGCTCCCCTGGTGATATGAAGGTGTTGCGACTCCCTGGGATAGGATTAAAGGTTGGGGACATTGGGGACAGCTGGATGTTTGGGCAGTGCAGGAATGGAGACCTGGAAAGGTGTGTGCCAAAGAGCACACAGTCCATCTCAGACAGACAGGAACAACATGAAGAAGTGAAAGATGCGCAGGAAACTTGTCCTTTAAACTTGTCCCTTTACTCCTGTTTTTATTCCTGTAAATAATCAGGATTTACGCAGCCTTTTCCCCCTTTCATGCTTGTGCTGCAGTTGTGCTCATACTCGGGACCAAGTCAGAAAGGCTCCCTTTTCGATTTACGGGGAAGGTCTGAACCAGTGGACGGTGTCGGTGACAGTGCAGAGGGAGCTCTCAGCAGGGTAGGGTGCGCAGGGTGCCCCGGGGGAGACATGTTACACCAGCGTTCAGGCTCTGGCCTTTTTTTTTTTTTTTGGTGTCCCTGGAATGCGTTTCCCACCACACAGCCTCTTCTGGTCTCTTGTAGCCTTCCAGCAGCAGCAACAGGACGCATGATTCAGTTTATTTCCCAGTACAAAGCTGCACGGTGCTTGGCTTTCCTGAGACACATAACTTTCTTTTTAATGTTTTCCGGAGAGATCTACCTTAGAACAGAGTTGCACATCCCCTTCTGGAGCCTTGCTCCGTCTTTCTTCCGGGACACGCTGTGTTTCTTTACCAGGGCTGGCTGCGGGTACCAGTTTACAGGGGTGTAGAAAGGGTAATCCTGCAGGAGGATGAATGTACAAATAAAGTGTCTTGTACAATGAGAAGCTCATAGTAGGGTGGAAGCGGGTGGAAATAGTGACTCTGTTGAGCTTAGGGAAACAGCCGCCCTCACATCTCCTTCATCATCTGAAACAAATGAAAACTGGGCTGATAAAATTCATGATGCTATTCCCAGCTGTTTCATTTAAAGGAAAAGTTTCCTTACGTGCAAAGTAACTGAAAATTAGAGATGTAATTGCTACAAAATGTAAAAGTATCTAGCGAAAATTACAGCTACTCGATGAAATATATATTTTTTTCAGCATCAGCATAAAAGAAAGAACATTCTCATCCAGAAATGGTATGTAAATAAATAAACTCTAATTGGTTTGACAATGCCCCTTTTCCTGGCAGTGCCAAGAATCCTAGCATTGTAATTACACAGTTCTGGGCAGACATGTGGTTTCCATTAAGAAAGACTTGTGATTGACTGAGTTCATGAGGCATGTCAGAAAAAACACATCAATGTCTTTATAAAATGAAAAAATAGATCCAAATTTGCTCCCAACTTCATGAGAAATGTGCATTTGTAAATAGTCTGAACACGGAACAAGAAATAGAAGTAAGACAAGTTGTTATCAGGAAAATTTGCCAAATTCATGTTAGAATATAAACTTAGACGACTAAATGCACCTACTTGTATTTTTGTAACAAGAAGTTTTTACATTTTTGGTGAGCATTTAAAGTTTTCCTAACCTTTTTTTTCCCCCCAGTTGTTTCTATTCAGCAGTGTAGTAATTGAAAGTGTTTCCAATGAAAATGAAAACGATATTCAAAGTCTACCACATTTTGTTTTACCTACATCATGCAAGAGCACTTAGAGCTAAGACACAAGCTTTAAGAGCAAAAAACTGCTTGCAGGTTTTTTTTTTTTCTGTGTGGAAGAAAAACTGGCTAGTTAGGTAAGGGAAAATTTTATCTAAGAATATTTTAAACTAAAATTCTAATGACTTGTTTTAATCACTTAAAGTGACTAAAACATTGGATAGTTTATTTTCTGCCTTAGCATAAATACTTTTAAAATGACAAATATTTTAGGATGCTGCCAAATACTGTCATCGCTTGGCAACCTTAACATTTTATGCTAGATGTATTTTTCTTGACAACAAAACAATTCTGTCTGTTTCTCCTCTTCCCCCTTTTGAAAGGCAACAGTGGCAAATACAGGGTGGTTTTTAAACGGATTATATCTGCGATGACTTCTAGATATAAATACAGATTTAAAATCTACTGACTTTAAAAGAGCCCCACTTTTGGGATCGCTGACTGTGCCCTTTTGCAGTTGTGCTAAATAATAAGATTTCTTTCTTGACCCCCCCAATATAAATTGAAAAAAAAAATCTTAACTCTCTGACAAGAAGCATTGCTTTTATGGATAGGTCACTGCACAGGGAATCCAGCTGTCCTGCCTGTGACTTGCTGCTCTGCCACAGGCTCCTGGCACGGAGCTGGGCAAGTCATTTAATGTCTTTTGTGCCTCCACCACGTTGTTGTGAGGTTAAAATCCACTAATGGCTGTGAAGTGCTTGCATGGCACAGTGGGGAGGATCAGAGGAGTACTTAGAAAGATACAACAAATCTAGTAAAGGATTTAAATTGTGCAGTATGTCTGCAAAGTGTTTTAATACTTTTAAAACATTTTAAAATATACTCTCAAACTTTTAATGTGTTTTAAACTCCAAAGAAATCTGTTGAATTGGCAGCAAAGACTATTCTGTTCAGGTAAGTGTAAACAATAGTAACAAGAAAAAAATATAGATAGGGTCTAAGTTGATGGTACAGGAATAGGAGCTGAGCCATATACACACAAGTTTCTTAAATGCTTAGAAAGATTTAGAAGATCAAGCTGTAGGACGTTTATAAAATTCATGGGGCAAAATTACTTGTAGGGAACTGAGTGCAAACCTTTTGGCTCAGGAAGAAGAGCATCTGATCACTTGCAAACACCTCTAGAGCTTGGTCTGTATGTCGATGGGCTCCTTTAGCTTATTTCTTGCTCCCTGGAGTTAATTTGGAAGTGTGGTTTATTTAGATCATTCTCAGTTGTCACTCCAAAAAGCCTACAGACTGGACAAAAGGGCTTGTCTGATGCCTTTTTACCAACCATGCCATGCTATTAAATTTGCTCACAGCAGAGAACCCTGTCTTGCAGAATTGGCTTTGTCTATGTATTTTAAAGATACAGTAGATTTAAAATCTGTATTTATATCTAGAAGTCATCGCAGATACAATCCATTTAAAAAACACCCTGTATTTGCCACTGCTGCCTTTCAAAAAAAACACAATCTCATTTTTTGAGTGGGCCCTCAAGAAAAACTTCTCAGGAAGGAGAAAGTACAGACTTTCCTCAAAAGACTGCACACCATAAAAATCTGTGTTCGTTTGTTGGCTGTAACCTTTGTGCGTATGTGCGTGCTATATCGATAACTGCTTTTGTAAACAAGCTTTTAGGTACTGTGCTTAGAGAAATGACTGTTTGCAGGGGATTTACACAAATTTTGGAGACGCACAGTTGAATTTCTGATCCTGGTACTGAACTTATAAATCACAGCAATCTGCATAGGATACCTAAATGCGTATGTAGTATATCACATCGACCTAAGATTCACCGAAGGAATATCTCTACTCTGTTCCTTGGAACAAGCTCTGAGTGTTTTAAAGCGTGCGGTTAACATGAAAGTAGCTTGGAAAAGTCCCCATCTGCACTTTGCCAGATGCGTTCTCTCAAAGGGGAATAATAGCGCTGTGAGGGCCCGGAGGAGATGGGGGGGTTTTGAGCACCCACTGATTGCAGAACCAGTCTCTTCATCTGAATACGATGAGCAGTTTCTGGAGCCATTGCATGTTTTATTAAAAATGCTTTTTATAGAAGGAATATTTCGTTCATAGTTTCTCATAGTACGGTTTCATTATGCTGTGCCTTTCTGCTCTGTATATAGTAATAGTATCAGTGATCAGCCCTATTAGCAAGGTTTGGAAAGAACAATTGTGTCTCTGTAAAACCTTGGTACAGCAGTTAAAAATAAAACTTCCAGACTGATTACAAAATCAGCACCATACTGATGGCAAGAGAAATGCTGCCTTCGCGGGAGTGTCTGCCTGTTTACACTTTGCTGTGAGTCTGGTGTCTTGGTTTTGGAGTCAGAAGGACGTAAGGACATTGGACTCTGCTGAGGTAGCCTGCAGTTTTGATGGGTAGTCCAGAAAGCTTAAAGCTATTATTTCCTTTTTAAAAAATCTCAGTTTAACATAAATGGTTCTGAGATGGAGGGACAGGTTTAATCCTCCATTTTTCTAGGTTTGATGCCAACCCTTGCCACTGAGATTTGGTGTCCGGGGCTGACGACAAGCACAACAGAACACGGTGATCTAGCAAGCACCTCGTCCACAAATGATCCCACTGAAGTCAATGGGGGGTGTGAAAAGGGAGGCGACTTTTTGCTGAAGCTTCCATCCAGGTTGCCCGCCTCGTGTTCTTAGCATTCGTTAATGATAAGAGTCTCGCGAGACTTTGCAACTTCTCTTTATCACGGGTTTTGGTGAATATAAAGTTTGTGTTTTGGTTAGCTTGTGGAGTGTCAGCAAAGATAGAGATTAAATCTGTCATACTAGTGTCTGTCTGTTGGGGATGCTGGAGGTGATGCAACAAGGTCCCACTTGTCAACGAAGCTCTAGCACTATAGTAGCATCAGTCATGTAAGAATATTTGGGAATCTTCTCCTTGTAATTAAGCAGAGCTGTAGGAGTCTCTGTGCCTGGGAAAAGCGTGCTGTTGGTTTGGATGTCTCGCTCCAAGCATTTGCTCTATGTTCGGGAAATTTGTGGCAAAGTGGACACGTTAGTGGCAATGGCAGAGACAGAGCCTTTTCCTTCTTGCCTTGTCTATGACGATGACCCCAAAGCCCTGCCATGTGGACAGAAGCAGAGGAAAGGGGGATTGCCAGCATGAAATCTCTGCACGAAATGGGGGATAACTCATAATTACCGGCAAGAATCTGGCAATCCTCATTCTTATTATAAGCTTCACAAGGCTTTGGGGGGACCTGACCACCTCGGAGCAGCTGCTGTGAGAAGCAGTGTGTCCCCTGGGATCTCCTCCACATAAAACTGTTTTAAGCAGTGTGGAGCTGTGATCCAGGATTTCCACCCTGAAGAGCTGCGGGGGGTGGTTTCTGATGCCAGACAGCTGTGTGGCTGCTGATCCAGCTGCACTGCATTTGGGGAGAGGAAATTCAGGAGTCAGTACCACCGGGGCAGGCTTTTAGTAGCATCAGATGTGTGGGGCTGTGCTGCTCTGTGCATCTCCCAGCACTGCTTTACCAGGCTACACCTCCTCTGCTGGGGCGATGTTGCTAGTCCATCTGTTGAGAGCTCCAGAGATGATGGCTGAGATGCCGAACGCTGTGTTAGTGAGTAACATAATGCCAAATTCGCAAAAATACAAGGATCTTAGGTGCTCTGTAGGAGTCTGCTTTCCCATGGCTTTGAAAGGGAAGTTAAGCATTTAAACTGAAGCTTAGATATCTAAATACCTTCGTGGATCTTGGGTTGAATCAAGCCACTTAGGCGGTTTTGAATATGATATCCATAATATATCACTTTGCCTCTTGTTTAAATATTTATGGGGAAGACTCGGGGCGAGGTGGGGGTGTGATAAGGCTGGCTGTAAAGGGAGAGAGGACATTGGGCTCTCTCTGATGTCACTGTAGATGAGTCACTTCTCCACATTAAGACTAATCTTACAGTGGCTTATGAGCCTTACCAGTTTAAAAAGAACACTTTGAAAAGATTTTTTTAAAAGCATTTAAAGTGCCTGAGCAAGTTCAGGGGACGGGCTTCTTGCTTGTCTTTTGTTGGTTATTATTTGGCAGGGAACTGGACACGAGAGGCTTTTTGCTTGTTGGTTGTACCACCAGAAACCCAAATTCCCCCAATGAGAATACCTGATGTCCTCTAGAACAAGAGGATTCAGGGAGCTTAAGCTGCAGGAAATGCTTCTTTAGGGGAGATAAGAAAACTCTAAATTCAATAGGACACCCCCCCCCCAATATTTGCATGACCTGAGATTTCTCCCCGTGGATTAAATACGTGAATACACTTGCTTTGGATCATCCAAAGCTGTTACCTTTGGTGAGTTAACATGGGTGGGGAGTCTCCATCCTCTCACCCCTGCACTGTGATCTGTTTTTCTGAATGGCAGGTACTGCTCCATGTTGTTGCGTCCACACAATAATTAAATGTGCCTTCAAAGAGCACTGAAGATGGGTAGTCTTCAAGCTCGCTGCTTAATTACTTTAGCTTTGTCGTGTTGGGCCCCATCACTGCGCCATTGGTATCGCTCACTGCTACTGGAAACAGATATGGCCTTGGAGTGGCTTAAGGTTATAGTTTAAGGTAGTTTTAATAGGAATATACAGTCAATTACACTTTCAGGAAGGACGATAAATGAATGTACCTTTTCAGCAAGCGCATTTATATATGCAAAAACTCCTCATGTTTCCTTTTGGTTCCTTTTTTTTTTAAAAACAGAAATCTTTCAATTTCCAGGAAACATAACCCAGCTTTTTCCGTGAAAATGCCAAATAGAGTGTTTGTTTCATTTAAATACCTGCCTTGAAAAGCAATAATTTTACATTTAGAAAAAATTACAATGGAGGATAGAGAGTAATGGAAGTGCGGAGTTCAGGTCTATTTGTCCCTTCCAAGGGAAAGCAGAGTTATGGAAAACCTTCTAATGAGGCAAATATGTTTTAATGCACATTTGATTTTTTTTTCTTAATACTCAAGCTATTTCTGCAGACTACTTTAAAATGTTAAATTAAGCCGTGATTGTTTTCTGCCTGTTGGACTTCCCCCTGCAGCTCCAGCCACACCTTACTGCCTAAACTGGCCCATTTATTGTACTCTGAGCAATATTTTAAAGTAATAATGGCATGCAATATCCCACCCCAAAATACATACATATCTTTTTACATGTTCAGTTGTGATATATGCATCTAAAAGCAAATTAACGTGTGTGCCACTGTTGGTCTGTGTATGCTGTGTACAGTCTGTGATGTTACAGAATAGAAATAATACAGTATTTTAAAGGGAAATGGTGATACATTTGCAGGCGGCACTTGACTTTGCTATTTTCTAGGAGAATCTGGGGGCATTATGATGCCTCTAATGTATGCATACTCTAATAGTAATGCATGCTGCAGTGATAGTCTCCTGTACCAAACCAAATAACACATATTAGAATACAGAATTCAAAATTTTTATGATTGTTAGGTAAAATGATTTTCAAATTAGTTTTTAATGAGTTCTAATATTTTAATGCAACACAAATTTTCAAGGCAGAGGTGCTTTTTTAGGTTTTTCTTTTTTTTTTCTTTTTAGACAATGGGATACAATATTACTTCATGGGATAACATTTAATTAAAATACACTAATTTATGTATTTGTTTATTAGTTTTATCCCTAAAGCAGCAAAAACCTCTGCGTAATTTTTATGAAAAATGTAAATGAGGACTTTGGCATCACTAATAAAGTGGAATTAGCATACATTTAAAAAATGGCTTGTTTAATGACATTTGCAGCAATAAGTTTAAAGGTGCCGCTTTGATTGGGAGCGCAATGAGTTTGCAGGGAGGTGGCAGAGAGGTCTTTTTTTTTTGGATTTCGATGCTGTGGATCATCGTCCTGTTGAGTTTGGTGGGACCTTTGTGAAGTGCCCCTTGGTTTGTTGCATCCTCGGCTCGTGCCTGTGGTGGGTGCGACGCCGATTTATGCCGTGGGTGGCGGGATGGACGTGCCGGTGGGAATCTGGGTCCTTCCAACTGAAGGCATCTCTAGCATTGGCTTTAGCTGAGGCAGGATCAGACTGCTCTGGGAATAACCTTCCATTTTCCTAATTTCCTTTTTAGCTTTATTAGGTTTTACCTGATGAGGTCATGTCAAAAAGAAAAGTTTCCTCTTATTACTTTCAGCGCACGAGAAGTTGCAAGGTGAAAGCCTGGTCGGTCCTGAGCCGGACAAAATTTCCATTGAAGTTTATAGGAATTTTGTCTGAGAAAGGATTGTAAAGATCAGGCCTCAAATTTTTATCCTGTGATATAATGCATCACTGCAAGACAAGCAGGGTTGCTGGCAATCTGCTAATGAGGCTGTTTGTGTTGGAGTTTCTTTGTTGTTTTAATCATAATTATTTTTACAAGATGCCACGGCTCGCTGTGGACTCGATCCTTGGTGTCGGGGGGGCTGTGCTCCGCAGGGTCGGCTCCGGTAAACCAAAATCTGCGGCTGTCAGAGGGGCTGGGTGCAGAAAGAGGGGCCGGCTGGGTTTCCAGTGACCGGGTCTTGGTGTTTTGAGGTTGTTTGGGAGTATTTGTATGCATATATTGGAAAGAAAAAGCATCCTCTTCCTTGCTCTCCTCTCCCAGTTGCTCACCTTTCTTAGTCTGCCTGTACAAATAGTAAAACTGAAATGTAGAGAGGCTTCAGAAACCTTTTGAGAGTGCAACACTGAGCATTCGTTTCAGGGGCTAAAATACAAAAAAAGCTGGAAGCTGGTTCTCCGGCATGGTGGTCTGGTGGTGGGTGGTACTGTCTTCGATGCTCCTTCGTTTAAACCTCCCAAGGGGCTTAGATGCCGCCGGTGTCCCCATCTCCCCAACCCCACACCTCCTTCCCTGCGGAAAATACCCCCAAACACACTCAGCCCCCTCCTCACCCACCCTCCCTTCCTCTGTTACTCATTTGGCTTCACACTTCTTCCCTTCAGCGCCTGCCTTCGCAGGCAGCCTGCACAGTGGCTGTTTGTTAACAAACTGTCAATAAACATACGGTCTGGGGGGAAAAATAGCGAGTTTTGTACACAGGCTGCTGGGGCCGGCGAGGCGGGGTATGGCTCTGCTGCGGGGGGTGGCGGGGACGTTTGGGGCGAAAGCAGGGCTGTGGGCAGCGGATGAGACCGGGATCGTGAGGAAGGAGCTGCGAAGGGTTTCCAAGCCTGGTCGGCAGCGTGGCCACCCGAGGGATGGCAGAGGCCACTGAGGGATGGCAAAGTCCCTCAGACCCAGTGCAGGGACATGATTTTGTACAACCCTTTCCCTTACCCTCTCAAAAGGATAAGCGATGGTGGCGTGTTCCCCATCCAGGGCAACTTTGCAGAAAGTAATGGTGCTTTTTGTCATCGTTGTTGTTGTTTTCTCTTTCTCCTTCTCAATTTTTTCCTTTTTTTGTCAATTATCCGCGTCACTGAAATGTTTTAATGAGGAAATCCCGACTGCGGGAAGGTCAGGAGATGAAAAGCAGAGCTGATTTTAAAAATAACGCCCAGTTTTACTGCGCGGCCAACTCCCAATGCGTTTTGAGATGAAAGGGAAAGAAAAGCTTCACGGCGTTTAAGCAATAAAAGTACTACAAGGAAAAGCTCTTTCAGAGCCTTTGGCTGGCATCGCAGGGCAGTACGTATACGGGGAAAACCAAACAACTTCTTCAAAGCAGTGGAGGATGTAAAGCGTAACACACACAGAATCAATACTCGCCGGATAGATGTATATACGTGTGACTTAATATTACATATAGTCATAAGCAGATGTAGGGCCTGATTCTTCAGGCGTGTTATGCAAATGAGGAACTATTTTATCACGAACAGTTGAGATGATCATAAATTGGGCTGATTAAGCACATGGTTAAATCTGAGCAGGATTTAGTTCACGTACTTACTCCTATATTCCTATATAAGCCTATATTCCATCAGTGTAAAAACAAATTACCTTAATGTGACATTAATATCTATTTGCTACCATCCGAGATCTTTTAAAATGGTATTTAATTTCTTAATATTCTGAGACTTTTTTCCTTAAAAATTTCATGTATCATTAAAAAAAATGTCTAGTCTAAGTCACAAATGCATCCTTTTTCTCATGTATATTTGATACCAGGCTCCAGTCTAATCTGATAAAGTGCACTTTGCCTGTGGTGTCTTACAATAAGCTGGCTGCATTAGTGCCGGGAAAAATCAATACCGATTTATAATTTACCATCGCAAAAACCTATCACTTTTTATGACCCTCCATCCTGGCTCATTAATATTACATTAAAACACACACACACACCACTGCAACAGGGTGAAATTGTAAGCTTGTCAGGTTTGCAGTCATAAAGAAAGCTTTAATTGGTCTTACTTTGGGAATTCAGCATTAGATTTTGTTTATTTGAGTGATTATTATTTTTTTTTTAAAAAAATCTTCCTTACTTTTGGTGGATTTCTAAAACGCATCCTGGTAATGCATCGATTTCTCAACCAACATGTCTTTTCAGTTTTCTTTTTGTCTACACGAAGACACGGTTTTCAAATAATGGCTGTCCCTCTAAAATTTCAGCAAGATTAGGTAGATGACTGGGAGACATTACTTGTTCGGGCTTTGCACTCTTGATTGCAGATGATAAAGTATAACAGGTTCTATCCACGGGTAGTATATTTAGATTTTTAAACACAGATTGATTTTTGTTTTTCATCAGAGTTCTAGAAGACTGTTTGGGGGCAAAAGGTAGAAATCAAACCAGTGTATGTTGTATCACTTATCTCATAAAATGCTTTTCTCTCCTGAGCTGGCAAGTGACCAGTTGTGCAAAGTGGCCAGTTGGATGCTGTTGGCCCAGTCCTGCGGGCTACAAATGGCCCGGTGCAGTTGACAGAGCACCAGCATCTCCGGCTGATTTCAGTGGGCCTCATCATTTCCTCTCTTCAATGCGCATGGATGATGACAAGAACTGTGAAGTGTAGAACCAACAGTGAATTCAATTTTTTTTCTTACATATTTCAGAAACAAAGTTTAAAAAAAAAAAATCAAAACAAACCAAAACAATACTTTGCCCCCTGCAAAGAAAATTAAAACAGTTTAATACTCATATGTTTTTAGACTCCAGAACTCCTTATATCTAAATTCTTTCCAGATAATGTCAAAAATAATGATGTCAGTGTTTATATTGGCAAGGGAAAGGTGTTCTTTATTTATTTCATACTATTCCCAGAGAGTTTCCAGGGATTTTTTATTTTTTTTTTTTCCTCATGAATATCATAGAGATTTCATCCTAACAAGACGATTCGTTCCCTTTCTTCCTGCATAAAAGGTTAAGGAATAAATAGGTAAACGGTGTGTTAACACAGAAGTTAAAAAAAAATAAATAAATTAAATAAATAAAAAACCCGGGAAATGCAGTGTGTTCTCAAGTGTGCAGTAGATCCGCACCATGCAGCAAGTACATGTCGTGATTGGGTTTTTAAAAGACGTTCGCCTCCCCACTGACTGACAGGGCCTATTGATTTTTTAGGTTTCTGCCGTCATCAGTTTTCAGCCTCACAGCGGCCATATGTCGAGGTCAGGGCGCGCGGGGGCTCAGACAGGCAGCCTTCGCCACGTCCAAAAGTGAAGGGCCGCTGAAAGAAAATCAATCATGTCATAAGTGGGAAGCATCAAAAATTTTCCCCCTGTATGGCCAGGGCCCATCAGGCTGTCTCCACTCCTCGGCGAAGGTTAGGCATCTGTCAAGCCGGGCTAGGTGAAAAGTATTAGAAATGCCAGTTAACCCGTGGTACGGCTGAGCGGAGCCACGCTGCCGCTGCCTTTGTTTGCCCGGGGAACATGACAAGGTTAGCGTTTTCACTTAATTTTTGAGACAAGGGAGCTCCTTCCATCCTCCCGGTTAATCTGCAGAATGGCTCGGGTTTGGGCAGCCACTGGTGAAGGGGGCAGGAGCCGGGGCTGTGCGCGGGCGCAGATGCGGGCGCAGGGATAAATTCATCCGCCCACACGGATGTTTCACTTTCTTCCGGGAAGTCAGCACAATCTGTTAATAAGCTCCCCAAAATGTGGTTCTGAAATGACGCATCACCATAGGAGCACAACTTTTTGAGCAGAATGTGTAAGTTTTCAGTGGTTTTGGGTTTGGTTTTTTTTTGGTTATTTTTGTTGTTGTTTTTTGGTTTGGGCTTGTTTTTTTTTTTTAACTTCCCCGATAATGATAAAATGATTTGCTCCCACCCTGTGCTGATCTGGATGTTGCTGGACTCTCATTACAGAATATCTTCAGTGAATTGACAGTAAATATTTCCATTGTTCCGCTAATTGGGGAAAATATATTTCAGGCACTCTGTGAAAGTATACTGCTGTGCTGTATGATTTTAATCTTTCTCCTCCTTGTTCCATTTAAAATCCATACAATTAGATTGTGCAATTATGCTAAATAATCGATCTTCTGTATCTTGTTTGCCACTTACATGATGCCTCTCGCAGAGAGGAAAACATATCTGAGTATGTCCACTAAATTTGAAATACTGATTTGGTAATACACTGGGATATTTAGGATTATGTTGGCCATCTTTCAAGCTTTCTGATTGTTGATCATGTGCCCTGAGGAATATTGCAGTAGGCTATGGATAACAGAGTGAGTGTGGATTTATTGTTAAGCAATTAGGCAAAAAGAGAAAACAAATTTATCAGTACAAGAACGGGAGCATAACATCATGGTTTTTTTAAATTCTAGAGGAAGGGCAGTGATAGTTCTGGTAGATTTCCTCATTTACTTTTTTTTTAAAAAAACCCAAAGGTTTTCCACATTTGAGACTGATTACGTATCCCCTGTGTGAGTCTTGTTGACTGGGATGAATGGAAATACCTCTTCCGTGAGTGCTGCTGTCAATTCAAACCCCTGAGGGGGACCCTCCTGTGAGGGTTTGTCAGAGGAGCGGAGCAGCAGACCAGCATCTTCCTCCAGAGCATGTCCCAGCAGCTGATCCCGAGGAGATGATGGGATGGGGTCCATGAATGAGACTGAAAGCCGCGCCGCCGCTGACCGCTTCAACATTGACTTTCGCCGCCTGACCCGAGCTGTATACTTCCTAATAAATGGTTTAGCTCTCTACGCTCCAGTGATTACACTCTCCATTGAATACAGATAAAAAGACAAAATGTTTCTTTAATCAGTACTGTGATGTGAGACCGTTAAGGTAATAGTGCTTGAAACTATTAGAATCTTGAAGATATTGACTGGCTTGCTTTTGGCGTTGCAATTATAATTGTATTTTTAGGCTGTGTTATACGGTTTTATAGTAGTTATTCTAATGCAGAAGGCTTCCCTGTCCAGTCGTAACTGGAGGGAGATACACAGAGGAAGAAATTGTGCAGTCCTGAGCTGCAGGTGCAGCTAGCAGGTGACCTAATTGGGACTGATATAATTTGGCTTGAGTGTGTGCAAGGAAATCCAGGTCATCCCTCTGGAATCCACAGTGAAGAAGCGTAGACAGATTTGAGGGGGGAAAGTGTTTGAAACCTTCCTCAAAGTGTATTTTAAACTGTTGAAGCGTTATGGGGAAGAGCGGTGACAAAAAAGTTACCTTTTTGTGTCTATGAGCCAGATGGGCTGCATCTGGCCAAAGAAGTCTCCCCTCTGCAGGCGTGTATCCCCCTGTTCCCTGGGGAGTGAGGGTCTCCAGGTGCAGAGCACTCCAGAGTTCATCCACTCACACCAGTTATCCTGACTCACAGACGCAGAGAGCTGAACTCCAGAAGAGACCGTGGATGATACGGGCTGACCTTCTGCTTAGCACCCCGCAGGGAGACTCACCCCTTCACCGCTCCATCCAGCCTGTAACGTACAGCCAAACCCTCTCTGGGGGGATAAGATGGGCACCTCGTGTGAGCACACGTTTCCAGTGACTCTAGTGGGGCTGTTTCCACCAGTGTGCATTGGTGGTGATTTCCTCCTCACCAGTGGCAATGCACACAAGTGAGAAGAACGTCAGGCACAGAAATTCTTACTACACTGAGTTATGGATATCTAACTCACAAGTTACTATAGCTTGTATAAAAAAAGTTCAAGAGCCATCCTGTCTTCCTTTCTAAGTCTTATTTAGAGATAGATTAAAATAGTTTAACTGTGTTATGTTAGGCATTTGCACTAGTTTAACTAAACTTTGCAGTATCAGCAGGCTTACTGTGAGGTTGGATTTGGTGATTTTGATTTTACATGCTGCGGTAAAAACCATGTTTGCTAGCTTTTAGTTGGCACTTAATTCCAGTTATTATGGAAAAAACAAGAAAGGAGGTAGCTAGCATTTCAGATTTGCTCTAGATGTAGTTCGGTGGCTCAGCCACAACTGATTGCTCTTTGAGGGTATTTATTCCCTCCATAATTTTCTCTTGAGGGCTTGCTGAAGGCCGCCCTTGAAGACGGATTGGTAAATGTCTCTGGCACTGTGCTGTGAAGATATGAAGCACCATGGAAGTGTCATTATGCTTGTTCTTTATCAGCCAGAAAATGCTTCTGAAAAGTGTGAACCAGACCCTTCTCATGGACAGGCTACCTTGGCTCTCTGATCCACCTGACACGGGTCAGAGGTGGCTTCTGATGATTATGCTCGGGAATAGCTGGCCATGTTACCTCATTCTGGCTGTTCACGTTTCTCCTCTTACAATGTTGGTCCACAGTATGGACCAGCGTGGGGCTGGGTTTGCCTAAGGGTCACACAGGAGAAGACTCTTTAAATAGCCTTTGCTATTTAACCTCAAGATGCTGTTGTGCGTTTACAGCATTTACCTGGGGTAGCTGTCAGCTCTGCAGCTCCTGCTCACCCAAATTAATGTTTTATTTCTTTTATTTTATTTCCTTCAGGGCTGGCATGTGGTAACGCTGCAGTCTGCAGGAGCAGTGCTTTCACTTCAGCTGAAAAATACTTTTTTCCCCCATTTTCTGGAAATTCTAGATATCTCCCTCGCTGCATATGCTACGAGGACTGTGGCTCTCCTGTGCCTGAGCATCATAGTTGTGTGGGAAGTCTCCTATCTTCTTGTCTCCCTCTTCCATTTCCTCTCCTTCTTCTACTTCCTTTTATTCCTTTTCCCTCTCTCTCATTTTTGTCTGAAAAACATTGCTGCTGTGCGTGTAAGAACATGTTCCAAACTTCATTTCAGCCCTATTAAAACAATAAATTCTGATAGTTCCGTAGAAGCTGTTTAAGATCTCTTGGGCCAAAAAAAATTCCTTTTTAACAAAAAAAGTCCCTGAATACAGATTTACAAAATACATTTTAGAACCATTATGGCCTTCTGGGTAAATAATGTTCATTTTAAGAAATGTCTTTATAACACATATTTTAAAAGTGTTTTAAATATGATTTTTTTTATAGTAGACCATGATGGGTTCTAAAGACCCATTATAATTTATCAGGGAAATCATATACTTTTTAAAAAAATTGTCTTTTAAGTCCTCATTCTAGAATTGTTGCAGCCGTGATGCATTTCTAGCACATGGGATTTTTTTCTGGGCTACTTCCTCCCCAACTAACATAAATGAACATTTCCACGTGCCGGTCTCTTTCTAAAACAGAATGTGACAGTCTGTCTTAAATGATCCGCAGATTGGAAACTCCACCTTTAGGGTGAAATATGCTTTTCTAAAATCATCCATTTTAAAGGGCAGCTGATGTATAACTCTTTCCTGAGACAGCCTTGTCACATTCCATGGCATTACCTACCTTGCAAGAGCTTGGTACAGCAGGTGATATAATAAGCAAGATCTTTTTATTTTTTGATTTTTTTTTTGGCATTCATTGATTGGAAGAGGTTGAGTAGGGACTTCTCTGCATTGATAAGTTAGTCCCTCCTAAGGCAAGCTGTGAAGAAGGCCTAAAGAGCCGCCACGACTTTTCTAGAGTTCAGATGTTCACCTGGGATGCTCTTCCAGCCAGTCTCTTGGCATATGCGGACCATGTTATTCTTGTACTCCGAAAGTCAGGAAGATTCAGGGAATGACTGGAGAGTGCCTCTTCTCCAGCAGCCTATGGTGAAGATCAAAGCAGGGACGGATATGTCATCTGACCGAACCCTGGTTCACCAGAAAACGTGATGTGAATGCAGATTCTAGGTGCCGCTTTCATTAGAGTCAGTGCGTCAAAGGAGGGACCGGGAAGAGCTGAGGGGAAATGCCCGCAGGCAGCGGGGAGAGGAGAAAGCTCCTGCCAAAGCCTGTGTGAGGTATCCTCAATTATACAGACACCTTCAGGGCAGTCACTGTCCTCCCACTGCTCCCCACTCCTCCACGTGAGTGCTGTGGTTTACAGAGGGTTTTCTGGAGGGTCAGACCTGAAGCCTTGTTATAACCTTTTTCTCTCCTCCCTCCGTTGACTGAGGCTGGGAGGAAACTCGGGCTCTCGCCAGCCCTCTTGAATCTGTGTCACATCTTTATTACCTGCTTCAGAGAGGAAACGAAAGGATCAAAGGCAGTGTCAGTTTGGAAGAAGTCCTTGCAGAGCTGGGGAGAAGGGGTTGTAAGACTTCCAAATTTTGCTGGAATGAAGTGGCGTTACAAAGAAGTGAAATATTTGTACTACGGTCACACCTGGGACCCCAGATGAGCACTGAGGCCCTGGTGGGCCAGATGCTGTACAAGCAGAGAGCAGACGCGGCAGGTGTCCTGGCACGGGTGGTTGCTGTACCTTCTAGCGGTGCCTTAAAGGGCGCTGCAAAATGTAAGATCAAGACACACAAAAAATGCAGAAACCCCATAATCCACACAAGAATAACTCATGGGAAAGCCACATCATTTTAGTTTACAAGCAGCTATCTGTGAAATGAGATAATTGCCCATTCTGTAATAGATCTGCGCAATAAAGCCAAGGTATGTGCATTTGAACAGCTAATAAATGGACTTATTGCCGACTGAGGTGTTGGCGGTATAATAGATAACATGGTTAAAGGAAAGTTGTTCTGAGAAGGAGACTGTTGTTTTTTTCAAGGACATTGGATATTTGTAAAACTACAGAAAATTGTTCTTCCCAAATGCAAGTGTTAGCAGGACTGAAAAGAACCGATGGGTGATTAACTAAGGATGCACGCACCAAAAGATTAGGATGGAATACAAAGATTTAACTAAAAATTAGATATATTTTTGGGATCAGTGTAAAAGTGATCACAAAACAACAGAAAAATGTCTGACATAATGTAACAGCAGCGTGTGGGCACGTTACCCTAACTAACTGCAGTAAACTTCAAAAGGACCTGTTCGTGGCCATTTAGGAAACAAAGTGTGATGAGGAGGACGATGCAGGATCTGAGCTTTCTATGTAATCAGTAAGGCGTTTCCAAAATCAAGTTTTGTAAAGTCGTAGACATGTCAAATGGTGCAAGGTTGGGAACAGTCATTGCATTTTCAGAAAGCTAAACTGAAATGTTGTGCAGCATAGTGAGTAACTTTGAAATAACAGGTTGCTGCGACTGGATTTCCAGGTGAATTGACAGCAGATAATCTACAGTTCATGAATGGCTTATTTCAGTAGTTCCCTTTGACATGTCAGGTCAAGAATGCAGAGCTCAAGCATTGACCGTCATATTGGTCAACTGAAAAATCAGTATACGGTGCAAGGTGTTTAATCAGGAGAGAAAATGAAGCTTCAGAGAATCCCAAACATCAGCACATGATGCTTTCCTGGTGCAGTATGTCTTGAAAGGTTTCATCACTCTTGCTAGACTCGTCAGTAGACAACTGCTTTGACGGTAACATCTAATAACTCTTCGGGGATCCTGGTAGAGCTGTGGAGCTACAGAGCAGTTGCAGTAACTTGTGTATATGAGTGTGAGCACGTGTGTGTAGGCACATAAGAAAACTTGAAGAGAAGATAGTGTGGTAAAGAGCGCTCAAAGGGGACTCTCCTGGTAGGTGGGCACATAGAGAGAAAGCAGCTGGCAACCTTCCTATAGCAATAGCCACAGCATTTGCTCTGTGGCCCAGCACCCTGACCTCATCTTGGCATCAACCCAACGCCAACTAGACTGAGCAGGATGCTGTCGGGTCTGGCTCTTCACCCACGGAGCGCAAGCGAAGCCTGGTAGCCTGTTACTGGCAGTGGCGAGGCAGAAGCTGGGTACGCCAGCAGATCTCCTCTGCAGAAGGGTTGATTTAACGCTGTTTCCTGCTGAAAACCCAGTTCCGTTGAGTGGGGCTTGCTTCAGCCCATGCCAGCCCTGTTCCCTGGAGCTGTGGGAGTCATTTTAACTGGTAAAGGGGGATGTAAAGGGAGGAGACATAGCATCTCTGGGGGGTCTTAGGATCTGTAGCAGCAGCACTTCTCATGGTGCGTTCTTGGACCCCAAAATGCCTTCCAGCAGGGATGAGCAGCCTGGATTTCACTGGCTGAATTCTCTCTTCCCATGGGACATTTCTGAGGGAGGCAGCAGTCAAACCTCAGAGCTTTTTATGTACCTTACAGAGTTTCCGTCGTGCCAACCCATCTGGGAAATGCTCATGCAAGTAACTTCCTAAAACACTGTGCACGTCACAGGCAGTGACCATGGCAGCTGAAATGCAATACAACCACGCTCTGAAGGACTTTTTTTTTTTTTATGAGACACCCCCGCCTTTGCAGACACAATATCACAATAAAATGTAAGACAGGTAATTAATAATTGTGCCAGTGACCTTGAAAATTAATATTGTTTGTTATTCCTGTAAACAAACTGAGTTTCCATTCCTTATTATATTTTGTATGGTAATTTGGCATAAACACTCCTTTTCACATAATTTCCCCAGTTGACTTTTGTCTCCTTGGTAATTTCCGGCTTTAATAAAGAAAACCTAATTAAGAAGGAGCTGTTGATTGGTTTGCTAGTGTAATTAACACAGGTGATGCTAATGAGTTTCAATGAAACCAATGGTTTATAGGGAAAAATAAACAGAGTTTTGCTGCATATGGTGTGAGTGATATCTGCGCTTTGGGAAGATATTATTGTGATTTTCAAGCCTCATGTGAGTGGTTTGTGAACATGGGCGGGAGAGATAAAATGTTTTATAAGATTCATTAGTGGTGTTAGACCAAGTTGAATAAGCTTCATGGCTTGGGTATATTAAAAATCAGTTTTTTCTGACCCCATTAATAGCATGTAAAGTTTTGTCTTCCTAAGGGAAGGAAGAAACGTTACGTTTTTCTTGTTTTGCCTGTGCTAATTCTGCAGTATGACTGATGCATGGTGTGGTTGGGTCCTGGCTGTGTGGGGCTGAGTAGGTCACCAGCCCCCTGAGAAGAGCGGTGGGGGGGTGCGAGGGGGGACCCCACCATCCCTGTTACCTCCCTACTCCCTGCACAAAATAAAAAAGGCTGAGGATAAGGCTCTGCAAGGAGCTTTTGATTTTTGCGATTGCCTTGTTGTTCTAGAAATCTTTCTTTTTCTTTTCTTTTTTTTTTTCCCCCTAACCACAAGAACAGGATTTTGCCCCATGTATTTAAGCCAATGCAGAACGCGGAATCTTTGTTAGTGTGGGTAAGTGCAGTGGGACGTTCTGAATTTCGGCTAGAGACAGAAATGCTGTAACATCATGCTGCTACCGCTGTTGTGTGGCAGTTTCTTTAGGAGACGCTTACTTTTGTAATAACATTGACAACGTTTTATAGCTGGTCTATATTTCTAAGAGGCATTTGTTGATTCCTAATTTACATAGCTTTTGTTCTGCAAGGCAAAATAGAGTTACGTTTTACATTTCAAGGGTATGCTCTTTTGTTCATTCCTGTTCTGCCTTTACATCTCCCTTTTATTTGTTTTTTTCTGTTTTCTTTTCATTTTCATCTCATTTTTCATCATGATGTAGTTAATTCTTTTTTTTCAGCTCGTGCTACACTTTGTCTTGTCTATTGCTATGTGACAGAAAAGCCAGAGACATTCCATGTCTGGCAGTACACCTCCAGGGACATCTTTTGAACTCTCATAATTTGTATTTATTGCCACCCACTTTGTAAGTTCACAGTTTAATTTGCCAGCAGTGGCAGTGTTAGGCCGACACAGTAAAACAAGATAACGTTAAAATGTCAGAACGAGAGGGGGCATGAATGATGCATTACCCACTGCTAGAACTTGCACTTGTCATGCCTTTCCACCAAAGTGATGTTAACTACCTTTTGAGAGCCTTATCTGACTGGTATTACTCAGAAATAGGATCATTAGTTCACTGCTCTGATTAGAAGGTTGCTATGGTTGATTAACTCTTCTGGAACTGGGATCACGGTGGGAACATAACATGAATCACACTGGATTATGCATCTAGAACTAATTTTATAATTATTTTTTGCATTTATTTATAGTTGTTTACATACGTATTTCCTTAATTCACTCCTGGGCTGGCAGAACTGAGGGTAGAGGGGAAAAAATTGAGCATATTTTAATGGAAACATTCAGGGTAGATTTCAGTTGAGCTGCTTCTCCTTCAGCATGGTGTGTTAACGGTGACCTATTATGCAAATTACTACAAAATCAGGAAAAACTGCAATTTGATGTGGTTTCTAGAGTTGCAGAGATAGTGTTAGTTAAAGCCTCAGCAAAGAGTGACAGCCAGTGTCAGACTCCGGTGTCAGGTGCAGGAGAACGCGTTGCTCACCGTCGGTGGGGGCTGCAGAGAAGCCAGCTGGGGTGAGCCTATTGGGGTCCCTCTGAGAGGAACATCCTGGGGACCATCTGATGGTTGATACTGTTTTTCCCGAGTGCCTCTAAAGTGCTACCTTGTGAACGATTTCCTGAATTTGAGCAGAAATTAATGCACTGCAAAAACATTTCTGTTTTTTAAAAATTAAAAAAAAAAAAAATTGCTACAGCACTATTTCCGTAACCAATGTAGGAATTTATTTCTGAATGTTGTTCCTTTGGCTTCTTCACTGTAGGGATTCCTTGCCCATTATGACTCCAGAGACCATAATGGACAACTAACATTAGTGTTATACTTAAAAAAATAAAAATCTTTGTGATGTGGACATTAGCAAAGGTGCATTAATAAGAATAATGTCTCCTAGCCCAGCAAGTGCATGTGCACAAGGCGGCTCTTTGTAATTTCAGTGCTTCCTTCTGTATGCAAACAGTTTTCTGTACCGGGTTCTCTGATGCAGGCAATTTCAGATTGAGTTCAGGCAGTACACCTGAAGACCTGACTGAAATACCTAATCCTCTACCGGCGTTACGCAAAATGGCTCTGATCCAATCGTCTTTGTAGTCAAGGAGAGCTGGATCAGATCCTAAAAGATGAAGGGCCAAGATGGATACAGTTTAATTGAGTGAGTAGCATGACTGATTCCTACAGTTACATATCTGAGTAAAATGAGGCGGCTTTGGACAACAATTAGCTGAAAAATGCAGTTTGAAAAATACAATCAGACTGTTGACAGTGACTTTGGAAAGTAGATTTTGGCTGCTGAAGAAGAGATTTTGCTTTAATGATAAGAAATAAAGATTTCTTTGTACCAGAAACATGTTTTAATGAAGTTGAGACATCTTGAGGCAGAATTTACAGTTGTCTTCTGCCATAGATTGTGTGTGGGTGCATTAGAGATAAGTCCAAATTTTATATCTCTTACTCAGTGCTTCCTCAGACAATGATGAAAGAATTACTCAGACTTTGGTCATGACTTCATGGGGACTGCTCGCAAGAGGACGGTCCTCAGAACTGGATCGTGGTTTATAGTTAGCTTTTTCATAGAAAAGTATCCACCACTGTCCTTTTCGTGCTGGGTTTAAAAAGCAACCTGTAGATGAATTGACAGTTGCTGGTTCTTTTCTGGCTACATCAAAATTGACCACAGGGTAAATCAATGTCGCGTGTCCACAAAGGCCCTGGTGTTCTGCAGGGCTTACTGAGACAAGCTCAAGAGATGGAAAAGCAGATGTAACTTCTACCTGTTGCTAAAACAAGCCCCATGGGTACAAAGCCACAATTAAGGATTGGTGCAGCACATAAGGTTTTTAACTCTCATGCTGAGAGCAGGGGTGGAGCATGGCCCTGGCTTTATAATCCTGGCATTTTTAGTTTTGAGGGTGGTATTTCTGCAGGAGCCTTTTCATGTATTGCATTTAAACATGAGTATCTATACCAGCTTTTTTGCATGGAACTGAGCCCATATAATGTAGTTTGGAAGTATCTTTTTTTTTTTTTCCTCCTACTGCCCCCCCCCCCCGCCTTTTTTTTTTCTTTTTAATAAATATAATAGGTTCTCTTTGGCTTTAAAAATTTCCAGGCTGCCTTTTGGAAATGGTGAAGTTGGATGTGATCTGAAAAGACCTCTATTTTTATTAAAATTAAATGAATTTCTGAATGACAGTCTTGCATTTTGGCTGTGTTTTAAAGAAGTGTTGAGAAAAGGCTGTAAGGGTAGAGCTGATGTGTTAGGCTGACAAGACAGACCTGAAATTTTTCCTCATCATGGCAGAAGGTTTTTCAGGGACCAGAGGATCTGTCTGTCCTTGCAAAATAATTATTGTGCCTGAATTATCGAGCTGCCCAGCAGCCCCTCTCTCTGAGCTGCCTTCTTGCTGCACTTTCTGCCTTGCCCAGGTATTCTCATGTCTTATGTCATATGGAAAAAGAAAGAGAACAAAAAAGAAAGTATCACCAATTTTTGCCTACCTTTTTTTTTTTGCTGTGAGCCAAGGCTTTTGCAGCACCATTAGGATGTAGATTATCATATTTAAAACCTGTGATGACACCATTGTACCCATCTGAATGATTAATCTGCTCATTAAAAGAGTGCCGATGGGCTAGTCTAATTGGAACATGGATCTTCTTAAAGGACGTTGCAGGGTCGGGAATAGGAAATATTACTCATAACATAAAGTAGGGATTAATTATGCTACTAAATACTACTGTGTGAAATTTACATATGGGCCTGGTCATTGGTGAGGGGTTAGGAAAAGTGTAAGCATCCCATTTTTATAACCTTAAAAATGTAGGTGGTACGTTCATGGCAAATCTTAACCCCTTGTTATTTCAAAGGTAAGATCTGCTCAGATGCCATGGGAGGGGCAGGAACACAGCTTCGTATCAATTAATCCCTACTGCTTGAATCGAAATGCTTTTCAACATGTGGATCGCAGCAATACCTCTAGTACCAGCAATGGTTTCGGACCGTGGATTCCTGAGAAATGCAGCCCTTCACCTGCACCATCCGAGGGCATGGTGGTGGGGTGCTGGGGGAGGCAAGCACAGGGGTCTCTGCCTGGAGCCCCTTAGATTGCTCTCTGGAATTGCACTGGCCCTGTGAGTGTCTGGCTATGGTCTTCGCTTGGAAGTGGGACTAATCATTTAATTACAGGAAAAAAGCATTGTTGCTGCAGTCTGCGCTGGTAAATTTTGCCTCTTCTCAAGTAATTCTTGGCAACTGTGTTGGGCAGTATTATTCATCCGCATGGACGGCTTTTACTCTGTGCTTCTCCCCATGGTTGCTGTTGGGAGGTTGCTTTAGCTATAAATTGTTAAACAGAACTGTAGAGCTCTGCTTTTCCTGAATGATCTTAGGCCAGTGTATATGCTTGTTTAGAGTCACCAGTCTCTCATGGCAGTGGTAGTCTATATGGTCTTTATGAATTAACAGATGTATTTGTCCTAGAGTTGCACTGTCAAGGTGACCTTAATACCAATTTGGACAGAGAATTAGGAATCAGTATTTTGGATAGGCTGCAAATCAGGGAAAGAAAAAGTGAGAGCGTCATGGATGAAACTCCTGTTATTTCAGCCTTAATAGAAAGCCTATCTGAGATATTTTAATGGATTTTGTCCCCTCTGAAGTAGTGATATGCTACTTTATTGAGATTTTGCTGGTGAGATGAAACCAATTCTCCAAAGAAGTCCCTATCTGAGCTGGGATCCTCTTCTACATTCTGTATCTCCTAAATTCCTGGGCAGTTCCCTATCCACGAGATCTTCCTCTCTGAATGTCAATCAACGCTGCAGCCATTCCTTTGGAAATAAATTTTTTCCATGTTGTTATTTCTTAAACCTCACAGGATCACTCTCCCTCTAACGTGTGAATATATAATGAGGACTTCTTATGCATCTGAGAAAGGGAGGCAAACCAATATGGTCTGTTTTCTTAGTGAAAAGCCCCTTGAATTGAATTGAAAGGACTAATTCCCCTAAAGGTAGCTTTGAACCGCATCACAGCATCCTAAACATCAACAGAATTTGAGGATTGTCCATTAGAGAAAGCATGATAGAATTACTATTTTTTATTTTTTCCCTAGTCAATTTAAAACTTGATATCTCAAGTGTCATGGTCCAGCAAACCTTTACTTAAAGGGAAAATTTCAGTGAAATTTGAAGGGGTCTACTCAGTGGGTGGGGGGTGGTCCATGCATTTGAGGAAGAGTCTGGATGTATGTAGTTAAATGTATAAATATCTCTGTGATTCACTACTCCAGTATGTGGGCACTGGATAAACATCCAACATATAAGACAATATTCACAATGGTGAAACTCAGGATGACTTTCCCAGTTTTACAGCTGGAGGAAATGGAGCAGGGCAGGGCAGGGCTGGAATCACTTGTATGAGGTTACAGATGAGTCTGTGGCAGAGCAATGAATACTGAATCTGGCCATCAAGCATCTGCGCATATTTGGTGAACTGCCTTTCTTCTTTAGAGCTACATGAGTATTTAAGTGTTTTGTTGGATAGGGGCCTAGATGCTTTTAGGGTTTGTTCTGAGAGCCGTTGTTTATTTTACAGCACTTTCCCCCACTAATTTACAGGTCTGTTCTTGAGGTCTGCTATGGAAAGTCCTACCTTATGGAAAGGGCTTCTGTGTGTCATAAGAGACCGAAAGACCTTTGGGATCCACTTTCTAGTAAAAGCACTTGAGGATGGAGCAAAGGAATGGGTCACTTGTCAGTCAGCACAGGCAGACTGTCCCCTAAAATGGTTCTTGCCCATACCCAGATACTCCAAGGGTTGGTTGTGCCCGAAGATGCAGATCGTGGAGGCAGGGATCCAGCCAGCTAACCAGATGGCCAGGATTCGCTGAGCGTGCTTGTGGTGCAGAGCCTCCCAAGGCTCTGGCAGCCGGCCAGCGGATATATATAGCAATTTGCTTGGGGGATGGAGACGGGGGAATACCAGGCTGCTTATTGGCCATCAGAGTGGGAGCCGTTAAAAAATATTGGCTCCATAATTGCATTTGGCCTCCCCGGTGGCAGAGGCTGCAATCCCCGTGGAAGCTATTTTCAGTTTTTAATTTTTTTTTTTCAATAGAAGAGCCATTAGGAAAAAAAATGCGAGAGTTTTTCCCTTAAAAATAGAGTCTGCTGGGATGTTGTAAGTGATGGTTGGCAAAGTGATCCTTGTATGCCAAGATTTTTCTGTAAGTAATGAGATCACTTGGATCAGCATGGGAAAATGGGATAATCCACTTCTGTAGTAAGTGAAAGCTCTGATACAAAGCATGAGTGAGCTTGTGAAGTATGTCACTGTATGTTTAGCCTCTATGCCTATAATAACCTTGTACTTCCTGCCTAATAGTTGTAAAGAATACAGTAATGCTAAAAACAAGTGCTTCTGACACATTTGTCAGTGTTTCAGTGAACCCTGATGCTATGTGTCATTGATTTGTGACTATGGACAAAGAAACTTTGGTCCTTTTTTTTTTTTTCTCCTTTTTCTCTCTCCCTTCCTTCCTGTTTTTCAATATTATTACTTTTTTATTTATTTTAATAATGACTGTGTGAGATAGAAGCCGCATTTGTTGATGGGCTGTGTTGTTTACAATGTTGTTTACATATTTGGAATGACGCCGCCCCTCAAGCTGCTACAAGCTTATCAAATCACTTTAACTAACTCCCATGCTACCATCAACATTAGTCCAAATCTGTCACAACTGGCAACCTTCAGTGTTTGTTTGAAAAGATGGTTAACAGGTTCGAGGGTCGTCAGAATTGCAAGGCATAAGGAAATAAGATTATTTCACAGAGTGTATTGTTAGATGCATGATATGGATGGATCACATAAGCTATATATTAAATTCTTGGAGTGTTTTATTAATAATGACACTGCCATGTGCTTTTTGGTTTTCGGGAAAATGGTTCTCAAGTTTTCTCTCCAATAACTTTCCAAATGGGTAGATACGCATGTGTATGTGGATAATAGAAATAACTAACGCTTTTTTCATTATAAATGAAAATCTCTACTTTTTCAGCACTATGAAGGCAAGAGCCTCACAGGAGAAAAGGGATAAAACTAGTGATAAAATAAGTTAGGTTAGGGTTAAATAAAAAATAGTGTATCCTTGACGAGGACCCAATTTAAAGCAAAAAGTTTAACTCCCATACTGCACTAAACCCAGACAAAATAGCTTCCGTGGCCTTTGTGTGACGTGGAAGGTGAACATAGAGCATCTTCTGTGATATTGCCCTCTTTGGCTTACAAAGTGTATTAAGTTACGTGAATGGAGAAAGTTTTGAAACAGGCCTTAGAGTTTGACATAATATCTCTCAGTTGGAACCGGTGCTTATTACAGTGAATACCTTTTTTTTTTCCCTTTTTTTTTTTTTTCATGTCCATAAAAGCGATTGGGTGACTGTTAGCAAAGCCGTGATATTGGCAGTCTGTGCCTTGACCTGGGATCTGATACTCTTCCCAGGGGTTCTTGCTTAGGAATGCTTACGGCAGCAATGCTGCTAATCACAAACGAAGAGGCAAAACACCGCTGGCTTTTGTCTCGATGTTAATCAAAAAGTAGTCTGGAGGGCTACGTGGACTGCCTTGTCCCAGAATGGTGGGGAAGTCATCTGTCATGGCATTAAAAATGTTGGCAACATGAAGGTGATCTGAACTCTGTGTGATGTAGGCATCATCCCATAGCTGATCTCTGAATTTAAAGGTGTGGCAAACCAATCGGTGCCACAAATTAGAGTCATCCGATTTGCATAGATTAACGAGGAAAGGTCACAGCCTGGTGACAGGTCAGGAGTGCCCCCAGGGATTTGAAGAAAAACTTTGATTCTTCCTTTTTTTCCTTTCCATGAAGTAATCGTGCTGTTCTATTGTAAAAGGAGCTCTGTTACTTATAAAGGAAAGCTTGTCATTTAAATTCATCCAAGTTAGGACACCACTGAGCACTGTCAGATGTCAATCACAATACAGCAGGGAAATGTTTTTCAACAGATTTCTACCTTCATTTTTCCATAACACAGAGCGATGGCATAAAGGGGGTCTCTGAATGTACTTCTTAAGGTTAGATTTTATATCTTTTCATCTGCAAAGGACTGTTTTTGAAGGTATGTGGTAAAAAATCGTGGTCATTTCTGTGACAGGGAGGGAGGAGAGTGAGGTGAATGTTGTTTATAATATCTTTTCCATTTGGGAGATGTTAGTGGAAGGTTTTTTGTGTGTGCTGAAGCCGACATTCTTTCTCACTGGAATTGTTGATTATGTCTCCTCGGCAGAAGTTGCTTTGAAATATTTTGGCTGGAGACTTGGGGTCTGTTCTTTTCACCAAGCCTCTTTCACCTCTGTGCTGCTGTCCTACATTTTTGTCCAAGCCTTGTGGAGACTGAATGTTCGCCCTACCTGACATCTGCTCAGGAATGAGATTTTGTACTCTGGCCAGTTCTGGCAGAAGCATCAATTTGATGCCCTTGTCATCGGTTTCCTCGGGAAGCCAGGGACTGCATGATTTTGAGCACTGAGCTCTGGTGAAATGCCAGGCTTAACTGTTGGTGTATGGGGCTGGTGGATTTGGGAGTGCAGGACTGGCAAAGGCTTTAGGAGATAGACCTCTTTTTGCGCTCTTTACTTTTGCATATCTTCAGGAAGTTAATTTCGATCTGATTTTTCTCAATATCTGTAATAATTATACAAAATCACAACAGTACTCACTGAGGAAAAAATCTTTCTTTGGGCTGCCACATACTCTAAAAATTATTACTGTAGTTTGCTGAGCTTGTTATTCTTGAAGATCTTGGTTCGTCTGATGGCCACTGTGTAGGTCAGGGCTTTTTCTCTTGGAAGTGACATAAGACCACACTGGCATCTGCCCCTAGGAATGAGAGAGGAGGACTGTGTCCATACGGCTCCCAGTCATGTTAAGCAAAGAACAGATGCTGGACTTGTGAGCAGCTTGGTGGCTGAAGACCAACTACAGGGGAGCTTCTGGCAGCTACTGGGGCTGACGGTGCCAGTAGGCGTCACTACTGTCAGTCAATGGCGATTTCTGCAGAGCACCGTCATTCACTGGTGGGCACTTTTTGCTCCAAGAGTCACTAAGTGAAACATTTTCCCTGTAAGGAGTAAATAAAGAGACACACATAAACGTGACCCCTTGTTTAAAATATTATCGCAAGCATATGTATGTTTTTTTTAAAAATTATCCTCTTTTTTTTTTTTTTTTTTTACCCAGATGATTCTTTCCAGATCCTGCATAAGTCCCTTTTTTTTTTGGCCTTAAGTAAACCTATGTGTTTATTTAGATATGGAAGGATTTTAGGCTTGCAAGTGTTGGGATCAACCATGCATTGATCTAAACATTTACTGAGTAGCAGGCAGTTGGACACAGAATACCCTGAGAAAATTATGTTTAATCATGTGGAAAATTTTGCCATTTGCATCAGCACAATGATACACAGATAAGTGTGCTTTCAGTTCCTCAAACAAAATAAATGCTGTAACTAGATGCTTTATGAAGTTGAACATCATATTGTACACAACTTCACTGTAAAGCCATTCGAAAAAAACACTGTGAAAATCCCCTATTATGCAAAAAGGTGCATGCAATATTTCCTGAGTAAAATGAGATACAGTAAGAGGTATAACTTTATGGCTTTTTTTTTTTTTTTTTTGTTCTCCATTAGCCTTTTGTTTACTGAAATTAGCTGAAGTACCCAAGCATAAATCTGCTTGGAAATGAAAGAGCACTTGGAATCAGCAGTATATGCAAGTGGTATCTTAAGTTTAAACAGGTGAGTAGCCTCCTTCACTTACGATCTCAAAGACAGGCGTGTCTTAATAACTGTGCTGCCTCGTGCTGAAAAGTGTGTCCAAAATTACAACTCTAGCCCCTTGCTATCCAGTCCAGTGCAATCCAGGCTTTTTCACAACTTTTTGTGGTGCGCTGATAGTTCTTAATGTATTTTATTTCAGGGACCAACTTCTAATAGAAAAGTTTATGAAACGATGAAGAATTACATTTGCATACTGTAACGGTAGCTTGGGAACACTAGGAAGGGATCTGTTTTCCCAGAGTATCTTTGCAGGGACAAATTCTGCTCCATAGAGAAAATCTGCTTTGACACTGTCAGAGAAAAGTGCTGTCTCTATCTAAAATAAGTGTTGAATCAGTGTTAGGAAGAGTAGTATTGAGTCATAAAAACTAATTATCACTGCTCAAAACATTCTCAAATACTCTTAAGTGGAGGTTTGTTGCATAAACACACAATTAAAGAAAGAATTTGTGATGGATGCAGGAATACCCAGCTCACAGACTTACTGTTTACTGGTGCAGTTAACAGATGGGTAGGCCAACTGATTCACAGATGTGCAGCTTATAAATATAAACTAACGTCTTACTAGTGATGTATATCTGCAAGTGGCAACAAATTACTTTCTCTTTAACTCTTGGCTGTATAGTGGGGTAGATTTTAATAATACAGTAACTGTCATTAGAGCTGGTGACGATGAAGAAAAACACACTGCGCTTGCTGAGTCTCAGGGTGCTGCAAAGTGCTGCTAGGACTGGTCTTTAACATGTTTGGGGTTGGGCTTTTTTTTGGGAGGTATCCAAATCTTTGTATACTGAAGCACATCTCAGGCATTTTAGCTAATGTATTCCTAGCAGATACTTATAACGACAACATCACTTCTTGTCCTTGCGTCCCTTTGAGGGGCTGAGGGCAGTGGAACAGTGTGGTGGGTTGACCCAGTACAACCCAATACAAACAGGAAGGGAAACTGGAATTTTTCTGTCTTCCAAAATGTAGTTTTTCTCTTAGTTAATAACCCTCCCTATTCATCTACAAACCAATGCACTGATGAAAATACAGAGTTAAGGGGAGTAGGCTGCATTCCATTGTTATATTTGCTCTTTAAATAATTTAGTTGCAAAAAAATCTGAAGGCTGTTTTAGCACTAATTAATTATTCATTAATGACATGCTAATTGCACCATACCTTTGAATATTTAACAAAATGCAAAAAACAAGCACTGTAGTTATGTTTTTCATGTTGGAAGAGATTTTTTCACTATATTACCTCTTTTGTGGAAAAAAATAGACCTCTTTTTCGATGGACTAGGGAAAGTCATAGTAGTGGCCTACTTTCTATTCACTATCTTCAGTCACTCTTTGTACAGTGGAATATAATGTCCTTATCTAGACTTAACAATTGACAGGGTGGCAATCCCTTGACTTTTGTCCAAATGATTTCTCAACAAAAATGGGTTAATTATCGCTCTCCGTAGCTTTTTGAATAACAAAAGGCCACGGTTCCTTTTCTTCTTTTCTTTCCTATTTACTGTATGGAAGCCTTTGAAATGCGATAGTTTAATCGGTGACACCTTCTAACCGGGGATTTCTGAGTGCTGGAGCTCTCTGCAATGAGCTCATATTGCTGTGTGTGAACATTACCATGATTAGGAGATATGACCTTTATTATGCCAAAGCCACCCTGGACTTTAAGGATGAAAATAAAACCTCTCCAAACCTCTCCATGCACTGAAGTAGGTTTGGATTGTTTCACCTCATAAAAGCCAAGCAGTGTGCTAACAATGCCCTTTTAATACACAGACTCACTCAGCTACACTCTCTTGACCAGCTTGTTAAAAATATTAATTGTTAGATATACCTCACGACCGTTCTTTGCCGAGAGTGTTTAAGTGATCCAGATCAGAACTTTTCGAATCTTTCTCTCTGAGAACTAGCTTGGAGATTTTGCTATTACGCAATAGACTTTAATAACCTGGCTAGCTATTTCCCTTCAAGTATTTTGTTTTGTTGTTGGTGGGTGCAAAATGTATGGCAAATAGTCAACAGAATTTAGAGTCACTGTCCTTGATTTTGCTCCGCTCTGTAATTCCTCAGCGGGAAGTGACATAGGCACTACTCTAATTTGCATCCTATAGCCTAGATTTTGTTCTCCTTTCTAATTAGTTGGTAACTCCCATTAACGTTAATAGTACTTACAAATATGCATCAGTAAGAGAGAATAGATCCCAGTAAATCTGAGCATTATTAGGGCGATACAAAATTAGCATGTAGTACGCTTCAAGCTCATGCTGAATTTTATAGCTTGGCTGGCTATAAAGGAGTAGAAATGCATTCAGTGACAAGATGAGAGAAAACCAGAAGTACTTAACTAGAAGAAATAGGAATGCTCATGCATCCTGCATGTGATTATCTTCCCAAATACTCCTTCAGTTGAAGTAATGTAATTGTTTCGGAGCTGGATCAGGTCTTTCTCCCTCTTTGTTCTGGAGGATTCTTCTGGCATCCGTAGAAAAACTTGCAACTGCAGATGGGATGGGTTTAGACTGTGTAGATCTGACTCTGAACTTGCCTTCTGTACTCCCGCTCTGGAGAAGAAAACGCCAGGCAGGCTCTTCTCCTCTTAGATGTTCCTTCTGCATTTATGAGATTGAATCCAGTGGCAGAGAAGGCCAGAAGTAATACAATGTATTACTCGGGTATTCTTTATTCAGTCTTCTAGGAGAAGCATTTGCCCTGTGCATGGCTGAAAGCATATGGATTAAAAAGTTGGGGAATATGTGGCAATGAGCTGGGGAGGAAAGTTCTGTTGTGCTGAGGGTACCATCAGTACCACCCGCAGCATCTGCTCTCTACCTGGGGTAACACGATTCAGTGAAACATTAACCTGAGTGCTAAACCTTGCAAGATGTCTTAGTGATTCCACAGCTACCCATGACTGGTGTGAGGAACGGATCCCCTATTTCAGAGTGCAGAAGAAGGGCATTGGCAACGCATTAGACCCCAAAACATGCCTCAGTAAATAGAAGCAAGACACAGAGCTTTACTTTAAAAATAGCTGAAAATTTACTTAACTGTGAAGTTCTTTGTGCAAAAGTGGCTGAGGAAGGGCAGTTCCTTGTTCCTTGTGCTCATTGAGAGACGTGAGCCAATTATGGAGTGACAAGTGCGATCAGGCCTCTGGGTTCTCCACCTGGGATCGGACACAGATCCACTTGAAGGGACAAGCAAATTCTGGGGAGTAGCTTCCTGTTCTTCATTTTTTAAATTAGAGATGCCTATTTTGGGCTGCACAAAACCAGCTCCTGTGTTGCATTTCTTCACCCTGTGGTTAGTGGTCAAAATGTTAGGCTAATGCATATAAAACATGTGGAAATTTATGCAGATGAATTAGGGTCATGGTAGAGAGAGCAATGATGCATTATCCCAGACAAAGTATTCCCAGTCTGCCCTGTTGTTATTATTTATTATTTGACATCACCAAAGCTACAATTTTTATGCTGTTTGGGCACTTTACAATACAGATAAAAAGATAAGATCCCTGTTTGAGATGAAGGGTAACAAATTAATTTCAGACATGACAAAGCAAGGAGAGGAAGGGTGTAAGAGGGGGAGAGGAAGAAGTGTTAGGGGTAGTCTGAAGCCTGTGCATAGCATGAAGGAACACTGTTGTTTTTAAATATGGAATGTTGCACAGGGTAGAAGTGAGTCTTCATGGGGATAATGCGGCGCAGAGGGTAGCGATGTTTTTTAGGGCTAGTAGACAGGAAGGACAGTCCACGTGACTGCTCGGCTGTGGCAGAAGGAGCAGAGAGGTGGACTGATGGCATGCACTGGTGAGTGCCACTGGTGTAAAGCACCATAAAGACCACCACAGACAAATGCAGGCTTTGTGGTAGAGCACGATGCCCTCAGCCCTGTTGTTGAGTCAGGCCTTGTGCTGAGAGTTCTTTTGGGTGTAAATGGAGGTGATACCCCTTTTTTGCAAGGACCGAGTGCCATGCCACCGAGTGCCGCTGCCGAGTGAATTGCCCTCGTGTTGCACTTGTGCTGCATGTCAGCTCAGAGCGAAGTGAGCTATTTTACCACTTCCACCCACTTGCTTCTGGTTTCTGAATGAATTACACCTGATGCGTAATTTACAATGATGTGTCGGTTACAGAGCTACTCCTGTCACTCTATAGCACATTTCCACCACTGACTTGAAGGTTTAAGGCCAAGAGGTTGTATAGTTGCAAAGGAACTATTGGTTCCAACCAACATTGGTTGGTTGTATAGGTGCAAAGGAAAAGGGAACTTGGTCAACCTTACCTTGCAAGGACACTTCTGTTGCAAATGTGACTATTAATACCAAATGACAATTAAATGCCAGATTTGGGATCCTGACTGCAATTAAGTGTTTGGATTATGAATTCATATTTGAGTGATTTCATGGCATTAAATATAATAAATTAAGTGAGGGGAAGGAGCAGGAAATGAGGGGAAAAAAGGTCCTGTTGAAACATATTCAGACATGACATTTCCTTATGTCGATAACCATCAAGGGCTTTGCTTCTCCATCCATAAAGACAAGAATGCCACTTGTCAATCAAAGGGAGAGTCACAACAATAGATCAAGAAAGAAGGAAACAAACAAAAAAGTCTTCTTCCTTTGGAAAAGCATCGGCTGCTTTTTTTTTGCTGCTGATAGTATTTATAATGCCCACAAAGCGCAAGGTATATATAAGTGGTTTGTAGCTTATATTACAATGCTTCATTTCCTTTTAAAATCGCATTCACCCAGTGGGAGAAATTATACAAATAAGGCATTTCAAGTCACTGAAGCACGACCCGTGTTTGTAAGAGTTATTTTAAAATGCTCGTTTCTTACTTTTGGTGCTCTCAGTCACAGAGAGCACCTTTTATCAGTACTGAATGTTCTGTTTAAAATAAAATCTACTTTTCGCTAAACAACAAAGTTGTTTGGTTGCAGTGTTAACAATCCTTACTTATAAAAGGGAATTTCTGGTTCTTATAGTTCAGGGAAAAAAACCCCCAACCCTTGGAAGTCATGCTATTTAATATTAGAAAGGTTTTCTGCAAGCTTTCACCTTTAACATTCCATAATTTTTAAACCTCATTATGGACAAGTGCTGTTTGCGTACAACGCATCTGGAGTCTGAGGTACGGGGATTAGTAACACAGCTGCATTAGGTACATCATTGATAGAACATACTCATTTTTTTTTTTCTGTGCCTTACGTATAGTAAGGTTAATGCGAGTGCAAACTGTGGAAGTGGAGCATGGTTACAGCATAAGTGCAGCACAGATCTTAAAGTTTAAAAAAATTAATAAAGACGAATAAAACATGCATACTGAATACATCAGAATGTATGTTTCATATTTGAAACTTTTCCCATGTAGAATAATTTGAATGTCTTCATGTTGCCATCCTTTGATATTCTGATTAAATTCTATATTCCTGGCCTATGGACTAACTTTCCCCAGATGGAAACCAAGTGCACGGGAGGGACAAACAGCTTCTTGTATAATAAGCTTCAACGTTGAATATCAACCCAGTGGCGAGACAGTCAAAATAATGTCAGACGACGTAACTTTTACAGTTCAGTAAAAATCTCCTCGTAGTTTGTGAATGCAAATGTCACCCTGTCTTTTGCAACCTGAGACCATGACAGGAAGTTGAGAGAAAATAAACTTGAAAATGAGGGACAGGAAATTAAGACACGAAGAAATTAGGTGGGAACCAACTGTGCATTCATCTGGTGTCAGACTAGATTGTGACATTTTTTTGATGGGTGGGTTTGAACTTCCAAAAAGCCTCACCATCCATGCCTGGTACCATATTTTTCTAAGAGCTGTGCATTTTTGAGCATGTGTCTGATACTGTAGGCTTCTGGGAGTGGGGGCATAGAGTTTCAATAGGAATTGAGGAATTGTTGGTTCCAGAGGTCCTTGGAATGGCTGGACCCAACTGTGTCAGTGCTGACTGAAAACCAAGAATTCCAGTCTGCAAGAATGTGAAGGTTTCCCATTGAATTCCCTCTACTTCAGGAGGAAGACAAGCTTTAAATAAGCTTGCTTTTTTGCCTCTTTTCTTTCTTATATTTATTTATTTATTTATATGAGAAAGTCATTTCAAGAATAGATGATTTCTCTGTGGTAGCAAATGGCTCTGCTGCACAGATATCATGGTTCTAGTCTTTTCTGTGCCTAAGATTAACCTCCAGGTTTTAAACATTTTGGACTAGAGTCCTCAACCCAGTTGCTCTTTTAGGCACAGTGTCCTCTTTTTGCTTTAAAGGTTTGGGTCCAAGGCACATGAAAAATTTGTAGAAATATTTGCAAGAAGCGACACCACTGAGAAACTTATATTTGTCAGTGTAAAATGTGCAGCTGAAATCCTAGCACTGATCACTTGAGAATCTGTCCCTGACCTGTGTTTTGAATATCTGGAGCATGTTGAATGACTGCTGACAATCACGCTGACTTTGACAGGACTGTGTCTCTACTGTGCCCTGCCTGGATCTCTGGGCCCATAGTACAGATGTGTTCTGTGTACGTGTCAGATACCTCAACACTCATTAATTTCCTGTGCCCAAGGGGAGGAGCAGCAGCAGCAGAACGCTCCTACAGGTCTTTAATCCTGATGACTGGGGGACAAAGAGTGTAGGCTACATCTCCCCGCAGCTGGGATGTAGGCACAGCGTGCATCCCGAGGGCAGGCTGCTGGACTCGTCAGCTCTGCAGTGCTGCAAAGCCATTGAACTGCAGTTAGAGATGATAAGGATAAACAGATTGCAGTCTTTCTCTGAGAACTTTTCTTAGTAGCTCCAACATTGCTTAAGTTTCATTCTCATGAAACTGCTACTTTTATGATTGTGTTTTGGTTTTTTAATTGTAAAAGAAGCCTATAAATTCAATCAGTGTCACCAGGAAATAAATGAATGCCTATAAGTCTGCAGCTTATCTGCAACTTTATCTATTTTTCCCTTGGATATCATTGAAAAATTTTGTCACTTTTCTCTTATCTCCCTTTAATTTGACAATATTTCTTTTCTAATCTTGCTGTCCAAAGGAAAACATGGTGCTGTAGCCATCAGTGCCATTTCATCTTCACGTGCCACCTTTGTACATCTGGCTCCAACTCACTGATCATTTTGTAGCCATACATATCACATGTTTAATTTGCTGTCTACCAGCAGTACAGTGATCTTACGGCATCTCAGAAGTTTCTCTGGAAGTCATCACATCAACAGTCATTCTAGGGAGGGACATCTGGGTGCACACGTGCATCGCTTGCCCTTCAGAAAATGTCATGCTACTTAACATATGGGATGTATTTACTGGCTGCTATCAAGAGCTGCCATAGAAAATTTCTAGTTCCTGGTATCATGATCTGGGGTTTTCCTTCTCTTAGTATTTACTTTTCAACATCCACCTCAGTGTCATCATTTGGAGTTGTTGCTAAGGCAAATCAGGTACTTTTCAGGAGGGTACAGGGATGGATTGGCAAAGAATGAGCACTGAGAACTTGTAGCAAGCCTCTGCCCATGGTTGTCATTGTCTCCAGTGTTACAGTACGTGATGTAAGCGCCCATTTGAGACTGCTATGTGTCAAATATAAGCTAAGGAAAAAACAGAACCAGAATTAGCCTTTCTCTGATTTTTGCCACAGAGGTGGATCCACTCACATGAGCCCAGTGATATGCTAGAAGTCAGCTACAAATGACTAAACTTCTGCCTCTTTGAAGATGCGGTTTGGACACCCCAGTGACGCTGCCCCCAATGGTGCTTTCCTCCCTGCAGTGACTAAACAGAGTGTCATTTTTCTCAGAGAATCTGAATGTGCCTACAATCACATGGGAAAAAAAACCCCAGTGGGGCATTTTCTTGGCCGACATCTCATGTTTGCATTCAGGCTGAAATCCTGCCTCCTCTATGACCCATGGGTACTCTGTGTGTGGGCGAAGAGCTAACCGCGGTGAATGCACCTCTGTGCTGTGCAGGCTGCACAGCAATGCTGTTCTCCTTTCTCAGTAGGGTGGAGGCAGCAGGCAGAGGTGGGGCGATGGCTGGAGGGCACTTAGCCCTTCAGAGGCAATGAAGCTCTCTTGAGTGTTTGTGGACATCAGCTGCGTCTTTGCTCCACCTGGTTTTGTGCCATGTGAGAAAGGGATCCCTTCTCTAGATTTTACCTTCGAGGTTGAGCCCATGATTTTAACACAAAAAGAAAGTTTACTTTATGGAGTATTAAAAATACTTTCGTGACTTGGAGATGCCCCTGAAATGTGTCTGTGATACAGCACTGTTCTCATGGCTTTTATCAGCAGCATCCTGAAATGGAGCAGCTGAGCACCCATTACGAGCAAGGGCACAGTTGGGACTGGTTAGAGCTGGCACCAAAGGGTTTTCCTGAAATATTTCATCTTGTCTTCTATTCAAGAATCTGAGGCTGTCCCCTCTGCAAAGGTAGCGGAGTACCTTGAAGGTATCTTGAAGCCTGGACTCATCAACAATGTTTCTGTATGGGGAGGCCACACACATTTGATGTGGAGGTGGAGGAAATTTGCTAAGAGCCATCAGGCTGCTGCTCAGTGACTTGAGAGACTCCTCTTTGAAGTTCTGTTTTGCCAGGATACCTTCTTTTACAGTTTCCTTGGCCCTCAGTTTCTTATCTGTAAAATGGGAAGAGTAGCCGCCCTTCCTTCCTATTTGCAGTCTACTAAAATTGGTAGTGGCACTGCTGATAAGCAGGACTGGTGAGAAAATTTTAAGCCTTATGGGAAGAGCAGGTGGGTACGTCCTCCAGCTTTCAAGAAAAACGTGTCAGAGCTCAGATATCAAGGTTCTTGGTCCCATGAGGATAACTCCAATCTGCAGAGGGCGTATAAGGGGTAGGATGGGATGGTTCCTCTCCCACTTGGAAGGCTGATGCCAGGATGGGCTCCTTAAGAAGAATGTAGGACAATGCAGCTCCAAGCTTTGATAACAGACGAGTAGCTAGCATTTTGTGAATCTGATAGAAACCTTCTGGAGATGTGGACTGTTAGCTTCTACATGCAGCTGCTCCCCAGCATTTTGCACTAGGTGTGATAAAGTTTTGCATCATTTTTATATTTCTAGAGAAGCTGGATTTTTGGATGAGAAGGTGCCTGTGATTTCAGACCAAATATAGATCCTGAAGTGGCTAATCTGTAGAAAGAAACTTATGTCTGCTTTAAAAACGTACAATTTAGGCAACCCAACCTATTGACCTTCTACCTTTGGACTGCCAAGACTGCTTGCTCAGTACATCTGTTTTTCTATGTTTTTGCCTGTAATTATGTTGTCCTCTGCAGTTACGATTGTGGTTTATCCTACTTTAGAAATGTTATGTTTTGAGGTTAACTTTCCCAGGGGGTATGTTTCTTTCTTTCTTTTTCCCCTTTCTTCTTTTTGTCAAAGCAAACAAAACATAAAATCCCACTCGGGAAACAGAAGCCAGGAAGAAACCTATTAGAAAGAGTTAAAGCACCTTGTGCTGGGGGGACGCGTCTGTCAATGGGAAATACTGTATAATGTGGTTACTTGAAAATGGCAAATAGTCCTGCATCTTATTGAATGAAAAAGGACAAATGTCACAGAGCCTGATGGAAAAATAAAGATAAGGTTAGGGGTCGTGTGACCCAGACGTGTCCCCTGCTGTCCACATGAAGGGCGGCTCTCCCTGCGTCTTGCTGCGATTCCTGCTTTTCACTCTGTGTGGACAAAATGATGATTTATGGCTCCTGCCGTGGGGGTGGGTGGGTGAGTTTGCAGGCAATTTCTAATTCCCTGCTCCTGACTGTAAAGCAAAAATTCTTTTCATGTCTTACAAACAAGCTGTGCTCATTGGATGGTGCCACTGTAAATATTATTTATAAAAATCACTTTGGGGACTGCTTATTCCTCATTAAAGTTCCAGTCTTGCCCTGTTGAAGTCGATAGGAGTTTTGCCATTGACTTCAAGGAGGAAGGGTGAGACTCTCTTATCTCCAGTATATTTTGATGTGTCACATCGCAGTGTTAGCAAATGCCAGGGGTAATAACTGTGGGAAGTGAGTGGCTTTGCACTGTAAGACACAAATCGTATTCCCAGGATGAAGCATCTCTCTCCAGTATCATATCAGGGAGTGCTGCGCTCTTTGGGTTCTCCACAGGCTGCACATGGACCGACAGATGCAAACGGCCCTGACCAGCTTTGTCACCCTGCAGGGAAGGGCCAAAGAACGGCCTGAATTTGGTGGCTTTACGCTGGTTAAGTTTGTGAGCATTCTCCCTCCAGCCAGATGGAAAGCAATACAGCATAAGCCAGGTGTTTAAAGTGGGCTCTGACTAGAGACCAAAGCTTTGAATGTCAGCTCTAAATTTGAACTGCAAGTAAAGATTTCCAGTATTAGGCCTGCATATGCCATGTTGTATTTCACTTAGCAATTGAGCAGTGCCCAAATGCTATTTATTGGAAACAGGGGACTTTTTCCACTGAAAAATATTTGTGGTGCTTTGGCTCTTCTGAATAACTTGAAGTGTGTTTGGTTTCGCCTCATCTGACTTTTAAAAATTTTTCTTGGAAACAAACTGAATTTTTTAAAATTAATTTGATTTAAACTGAAACAAATCATTGCCTCTGTTCTTCAGTGAAGAAAAAGGAAATTTTTCCCATAGAGCTCATTTCTCTATTTTTTTTTATTTTTAGTTTCACATTATTCTAAGTAAGGAAAACTTCATAATCTTAGAACTGTAGTAGTTTAAAAAGAACATATTCACTGAAATTGCGAGCTGTATTTTTACTGACCTTAGTTTTAACATGAACCTAGTTCCTTATTTTTCAGCATACAGGAGCAGAAAAGTAACATTTTGACCTTCTTCTTAATCATATGAGTGAAATTTTGGGGTTGAAGCGGGTTGCCAGGAAGTACTGTGGTATATACTATGTTCTGAGCAAAGCTGTATGTTTACATCTTTAACCTACTGCTGGGCCTTAGGACAGATGAAACCTATTTAGGTCTGCTTACTGCTCCATTACTATGTTGAGGTTCCTACTTAAAAGTTGGTGGCTGTTTTGAACGTAGTCCTGAAAAATGAATTTAAGATGAGTATTATTTTTTTTTTCTGAAGTTCTGAAATGTGTTTGTCAAGGAATCAAGCAATTTGAGGATTGATTGGACCAGATGTTACATGGATATAAATGTTGTCTATTGAACAGTGTCTACCCCTACCAAAGGAAGATTTAGGCCTTTGTGAATTTTAGACCCTGCTCACGCCAACTTGTATAGACTTGAATATATCTATTCGTTAGCACTGCTTGCGGGATTAGTATTTTTGTGTGTATGTGCGTTTGTATCTTACTCCCAAAGGAGCCGTATCTTACTCACAAACCACCTCTAGGTATTTTTCCTGTGCGAATATAGGGCCAAACAAAGAATATTTCTACAAGGCCAAATCCCCAGTGAGGAAAAGAGCATCTGGTTCAGAGCCGAAGAAGAGTGTGTTTCTTCCATCTAATTCAGATGGTCTAATAGATGACAACCTCTCCTTACAAACTATGCCTTGCCTTACTATACCTTTAGTCTATCATGATCACAGCCCTATAACTACTCTTCAATTTGCATAAGCATAGTATTAATTGTACAACTAATTTACAGTTTTTTTGCAAGCTGGAAATGATTCTTTTAAACTGTTTGATTAGGACTTGTAAAATAGACTGCAATCAGAGAATTTCGTGATGCATTTGTGAATGGGTTAGCAGCCAGAAAAGCAGGGCTACAATCATCATAAACAAGTAGGTTACTCAAAGCTAGCTATTTGTGAACAAAAACCCACTTACAACTACAGCTCATGCTACATTTCCTTTTTAAGGGATAGTTTTAGATGCAAATTCATTTACAGAGGTAGATGAGATGAAAAGTGCGACAGACACACCTGACTAACTCGCATTTTGTATCTCTAACACTCAAAAGTACAATGCTTATGGTAATGAATTTTATCTATTACAAGGGAAAACAATCACCTTTGATGACATTATAGAATAAACACATTTAACAGCATGCTGAATTGCTGAAGTATCATTTTCAACGACCTCATTAGTGTCACTTAATTAAAACTTCCTGCTCTTGACTTTGATGCTGGTGCAGGCAAAAACACAGAGGGAATTGAACAAACAACAAAAAAGGGAGGGGTATCTTCTGGTGATAAATAGCAGTAGTTGCTAATGAAACCAAATTATGTACCTTTTTCCTGCAACTCGGATAAAATAATATGAAACACACAGCAACTTTGCATCAAACAAATTAATCAGCCGTCAGCAGATTCGCCTGATAATAATCTCCTGCCCTTATTGATAATTTAAGAAAAAAAAGTTGTTTTTTTCTGTACACAATCATTAGGTTGGTGATAATTAAAGCTTCAGCTTCAGAAATGCCATAATAACCATTAATTAGCAGGATGCTATTTTCAACATAATTTGCTAATTAGGGAGGGAGCTTATATAGTGTACGTTCCTAATTATGAAAGGGTCTTGCGCTGTAGACTCATGTGACTGGAGTGTAAATGAAACCATTATGGGGGTCCTGGCAAATTTTAATTATTTATTTTAAAAGTATATTTTATTCAGAAATATTTAGCCAATTTAAGCATGCAGAGTAACTGCATTCCCTTAAAATCCCTTTCCCTGCACTGGCACATTTTACCCATCAAATGCATGATGCCAAGTATTTTGCTGGATAAACTCCACTAATTTCAATAAAATTAAGCTGGCAGAAAATTTAGCTCAATATATTTCCTTCATGTGGTTAGAGGACAGAGGCCAAATATCGCATCGATCGCTGTGTTCTAATGTTCTAATTTCAGGGCAGAAATTGTGTACCTGCTGCTTGAGTAGGATAAATTTCTGTTTCTCTGTTGGACCCAGTTTTTAGTACAGGAGACAAAAAATACCCACCCATTCTACCCCATCTAACTAAGGTGCCTGAGTGTCAGGTATAAGCCTTTCATTTTTTAAAAAATTTTTTTATTTTTTTTTTTTAAGAAATAAAACACAACATATTTGCTGAAATAGATCTTCATTAAATACATTCTTTAGGGAAAGAGAGAAGCACTAGAATATGAAAAAAGGTGCCAAGGTAACAGGCAAAATACAATTTATAAAGATAAATTTTGTAGCAAGCTCTAAATGCTGCAGTGTCCTACTGCTTTATAAAGTAATCTAATTCATAGCCTTAAAATTAGGCATACATTTAATTTTTTGATCTAGGTTCATAGATACATACTAGATACATGTAATCTGTACCTACATTTGTAATTATATATCTATTTGTTTTCCAGATATGTATGCATATACATACAGATATATATACCCCAAAGTAGACATGCATATAAACCATATACATACGTTCACTTAGAAGTATATATATAGTTTTTTAATTTACCTTTACAGCAACAAGAAAACAAAATGCCAGTGTCATCCACAGATACATATTCTTTCTTCCTGTATTATAATAGTTGATTTCTTTGAACTGTTTTACCTTGTTTCAAATACAACTATATTTCTCTTTCCCTTTAAAAGAAATGAAAACTTAATTCAATAATAAATGAGCTCCAGCTCGGCATAAGAGTCACTTAACTTAAATCTTTTTGTAGAGGTTCCCACTTAAGCAGCTTGAAAGACAGTAAATCATGTTGGGGAACGGACATCCCAGCTTCATTGCCACGCTGCGGAGCGCTGAATTAATGGCCACCTCTTTAGAATGTATGGATGTGCCTCCCAGCTGCTGGGCCTGACAGTGTTATAGCTCAATTAATGTGATTTTGATGTAATTGCAGATAGGGAACATAGCGCCTAAAAATTATATTTTGCCATAAGAATTATATTTTATCATCCAGATGTGGGGATGAATATGTTAAGTGATGGGGCTTCTATCTATTTTTATTTTCTGGTAACTTATTTAACAGAGAATTATGTGGTTTAGCGGCTGCCAGTTGCAACTGCTCAAAGGTCTGCACGGGAAGCAAAACATTGTTATGGTTGCTTAGCCTGCTTGCAGCTAGTATGTCAGCCGATTTTGTTGTCTTATGAGGCAGTGCTCATGAGATGCTATAGGAACGTCTCCTTGTCTTACAGCAAGCAGGTAGATGTTGGAGGTGGTTTTGTCCTAGATGCGAGCATTAGTTGCTGTGATTCTGCTGCATTCACTTGTTGACCATGAAAAGTCTTTGCTTCCCTTTCAATCAATAAAAAGGAAAGTAGGGAAGTGCTTCAGATTATTTCTTAAAGCACGCATGGCAAAGAGATGGAGAGGAAGATGCAGAAAGGGTTACTGCAATGAGGTTGTATGGGACAAAGCATTTCAGACTGAGTCTTCTGGGGCAGAGGTTATCTTTTCTGTGCCCAGACAGGAAGGTTACAGGAAGTTACAGGGATAAGTGATAGTTGATTCCTGGATCGCCCTATTGCTCTGGAGGTAGAGAAAAGGTAAAGTGAACTCATATTCACAGAAATCTGTATTTTCACACTTACTCATGTACTTGATTTAAAACAACGTACATAAACATTTGCATTAAGGAGATAGAACACGTAAAAGCCATACCCAAACGGCTAGACTGGCAGGCTTTATAATAGATTTACAAAAGTAAATGACAGTAAAATTCAGGCTTCTCCCTTCAGGTGAGCTCTGAGCGGATCAGTAATGCTCCTGCCACTTGGGTATGAAGGCTATTCAAGATGCACGTCACCCTCTCTGACCTCAGTAAAATAACTACAAAGGTCTCCTTATCCTTTCATTACAAAGTGAAAAAACATGTACTCAGACAGGTATGAAAAATAACGGAAGCTGACCCATTTGGTGCTTACCCCTTTTTAATAGTCTTGCTGCTATTTGACTGGTTTATTTGGTGTAATTTCAGACAGTCTCATTAGCATTGTATTTCTGGGCAGTCCCAGTACTTTGCTTGTCTATCAGCCAGTGTTTGCTAGTCAGCGGGTGGGGATTTGCACAGCACCTACAGTTCTTCGCCAGTGACTGCTGAGACTGTAGATCCCTGTGCTCTGATCAGCCACTGTGGTGTCTCGGCTCCTCTAGGCTCCAGGACTTTGATTTCTTGTGATGTCTACAGCAAATACGTTGAAAGGGCTGGCTTCTCATCCACTGCAGCAAAGACAAATCCCCTGATATACCCTTGAAACACAATTTTCAAGGTACTTAACCACCTAGTACTTTCAGAAGGTTTCATTTTAGATAGGTTCTTGGTCTAATGCAAGTAGAGCCTTATACACTGTTTGCTATTACACAGAGCTTTCAAGGGAGGTGGACGGAGGCTTCAGTCTTTCCTGTTTCTTGGTACCCCACAGTAGGAGCAGAGGAAAAAAGGATTTTTTGGGGGGCGAGGGGAAGCACACAAGATGAACACGATCATGAAACCTCAACAGTTGGCAGGGAGTCAAACTGTAAATCCCAAAGCCTCATTTCATATGTGTACTTTGAAGATGACTAGATTGCAACTTGACTAGATCCTTTTACTATCTGAATAAGCCAGAGTAAATTAACATGGAGAAATATCGTCTGCTAATATCCTGACTCCTGGGCAGCTGTTAATGGATGGTGCCCAGTTTCCAATGCATTTATTAAGAGATTAACAATAATGTGGCAATATTTTACCTCGTATTTATGCCATTACCTCACGTTATCAGCTTTTGGCCTCGTGCTGTGAGGTCCCCTGAGGCCTCAGGGGCTGAACGCGGGTGAGGAAGCCCATGAGTGAGTCAGTGCGTGCCCACACAGCCCGTGTCTTTTTGGCCCGCGTCTCTAGTCTTTTCTCTTGTCCACAAACACGACAAGACAGCACAGACCCCCTCCAACCCTCGCTGCTGCCGATGCCTGGCCACCGCAGGGATGACAAAAAAAAGAGGCTTTTTTTGCGGAGCCCCGCAGTGCGCGGCGGCGGCCGCCAGGTGGCAGCACAGTGCGGCCTCGCGCCGCGGCCGTCCCATTGGCCACGGGGACCGGAACCCGCCGCCGGGCCCTGCTGAGGCGCCATGTTGTGGCGGCCCCCTTGCCTGCTGCCGGCCCCTTCCTCTCCCTTAATGTCCCTGCCTTTCCTCAGTTTTTTTGGCCGTTGTTTTTCTGCTGTTTAATCCACTGAAAACAAAAATGCCCTGCACCCCCAGGCGAGAGGGCCTTTGATGTTTTCAGGGTGGCTGCTGGCCGCTTCTCAAGTCCCCGAGCTCTTTGCAGGAGGTGGCCGTGTCATGGCGGGGCTGGGGGGGGGCNCGTGAAGGGAAGGAGGTGCGCAGAAACGCGAGGTGTAGCCCCGGGGCGCGCAAGGCAGGAGTGAAGGAAGATGTCTGGCACAGACAAAAGTGAGGGCAGGCAGCCAGCACCCCCCAGCGCGCTGTCACCTGTTTGGGATGGATGTGTTCAAAAGTTAATTCATAAAATTCATCAGTTGGGTGAGCACAGCTGATGCAGATGGGAGGTATCAGGTATAAACCACAACAGCAGCGCCTTGCTATTGTTGAGTTTCAGGAGCTGGCTGGGTTGTTTAAAAAAGAAAAAAAATAATCTGGAGAGTTTATACAGCTGCTGTCAAATATGTCAAGGTGTCCTTGGCTGCTATGGTCTGTCCTGGCAAATGGGGATGGGTAACCAGGCAGAGATGCACCTGGCAAGGTGCCGTTGTCACCTGAAAGTTCCCAGATGGCCAGATCCATGGCTTTTGGGGCATGTTTTTGTTGGTTGAGCACATGAAGTTGCCACATTGGTACTGTAAGTTGGATACAGCATGAGCTTTTTCCCTGTGACTTTTACTCACTATGGCACTCCAACAACAGTAGAGAGGTTTCGGATTATGCTAACACTTTGAGTAAAGAAATTGATACTAGTAGAGTTTAGTAGCGTTAGCCATGGCCATAAATCAAACCAGGGCTTACAACTTCAGGTTTGATACCCAGGCAGACCATGTTGCCCTCTTGCCTTCCTATTTTTTAAAATGTAAAAAAGGTGGTGTGAGGAATTTTGTGGTTTCACTTAGTTTAGCTTGGTAAGAGACCCCAAACAGGAAAGCAGTGAATGAGGACTCAATTTTATTATTAAGTGTAAGTTTGAAGATTAACTTGTGCAGTCAGTGCTGTGACAACAGCAACAATAACAACAACAACAACAAAATCATTGTGTAATTGCCATTCTTTCTACTACAGACTTCTTAAAATTCCAGGCTTGCTCAAATCTACTTGGATTTTCTTCAGCCGGTTCTTTGGAGTGAGAAAAAAGCATGACATGTTTTAACCCAAGGCTGTTTTGGGACAGTTGTAACTCACTGAAAACACAGTTTCGCATGAGTGCTGTTTAAGCCTAGATCACACACAGCGCTTCCAGTTACATTGTGGGCTATGTCAGATGAAACATCTAAACTGACAAAACCCAGAAATGGCCATTTCAAAAGTTTTCATTTCTTAGCTATTAGCAATTTGCATAGGATTACAGGAAAAAGAAAAGATACATGAAAAAAAACCCTAGGTTGTCTCCAGAGACTTTGATACATTTCACGATTTACTCTGCTGCAAGTTTTCATTTTTTCCCCACCACTTTCCATAGGCACATGCAACCAAACTTCACGTTTCTCAGCCTTCTGCTCTGACTGGTTGTTGTGCCTAGTGCAATATATCCACCTATGTAAATCTTTCTAGAGCTTTAGTGATTTTCTTAGGTTATTCAAGCCCTTGTTATTTCAAGAGTAGTTTTTTAGCCTGAGCCTTTTATTAAGGGACGTTTAAGCTTCTATTTGCCATTGTTTGATAATATTGGTCGTTATTGTACCGCTTGTGTGGTATATACTTCGAAGGCCAAACTGTGGGCTTTGTGTCGGTTTCCATAATACACTGAAGAGGTGATCAGTTTTCTGTAAAAAAGTGTTTGAAGTGTTTTTTGACAGGGAACTGGATGAAAACTTGTTTTTTGGGGGAATTCCAGCAAGGAGTTGATTGTGACCTCTGATGCTCTGTAGTGTCAAGGACAGATGGGAAGATAGTATGAATCAATATATGTCAACTGCACAGATGGTACAGTCATGCCGTGTCCATATCCTGATCTCCTATCCCTTTGAAACAGAAATTAATAATTCCTTCATTATAGGCAATAGCTGCCAACCAGCTGAAAGATCAGACTGTGACTTAGGGTGAAATTCTCTGCAAGGTTTCTCTGCAACAAGGAACCTTGACTGAATGTTGATTTTTAAAAGTGATCTTGGGATTGGTATTGATCTCTCTTTGGGCATAGAAGAACCCTAAACGTAGAAGGGCTGCAGGGCAGGCTGCTGCGCGGAATGTAGGGAACCCAGCCCCAGCCACGGAGAATCAGTGCCGGGGGAGATTTGGGGCATGGAGGCTTGTGGGATGGCAAAGCAGCCTCACCTCTGCCCCTGCAGAGATTCTTTGGCATGGGGAGAGCGGCTCTGCCCTGTGCCAAGCTGCTGGAGTCATTAGCTCATTTTCAATGCCCTGTGTAAGATGATAGCAATACACGGCTTTTGGAAATAAAATCTGGGAAACTTGGGGCACTTGTCCAGTAACCAGATCCTCACTGGAAGATGCTAGTGCTGCTCTTGCAGTTTTATTGTGCTTTTCCAAAAGGCCCTGCTTTTGTAGACATGCAGTCACTTGAGAATTGCAGTTAATTACTGTTTATGCCTGTCTGTTTTTAAAGCTTGTAATCCCCACAGCTATGGAGAAAACCAACCAGCCAATCTAAAAACAAAACAAAAAAATAATAAAAAAAATCAGAACTACTCTTTAGGCTCAAAAGAGCAGAGGACAACTAAGACAGCCCAGTTCATAAAGTTTCAACTAGTCTTTTGAATTGAGTGCAATCCCTCAATGGTGCCAGTTGTGGGAGTACTGGATGACAGTATCTGTGAAGTAGAAGCCAAATGAATGGCCTGAGGTGGCTTCTTGCACATTGAGGGAACTCTTGACATGTAAGTTTTCTACATTGCACTGTTCAGTGGGAGAGTACCAGTTTGTCCTTGTCTCTGCTTTTAGCAGCAGACAAGGCCTGATATTAAAGGCTACGGTTTGAAGGAGAATGTGTAATATAATCAGCTACTGCAACCTACCAAAACGAGTATTGGCACGCCTGCACAGGCTTCACTGGTAATGATGAATTCAGTATTCACCACATGGACTAATTAATGCACTATAACATCTCCCAGTGCAATTTGCAAGTCACAGATTGCATTAGGTGATACAAATGACTCATTTGTGAACCTGAAGGATGACCTTTGGCAGGACTAACTTCTGACCTCAGAAATATTAAAGAAAGGTTATTTCACCTTGCCATTGTCTCCAAATGCCAAAATAGCCCAATTAAAAACCTTGACATGGAACCATAGGAGCAGATGCGAGTCCTAAAGGGCATTAATTATTTTCAGTGTCAGCTGGTTGTATAACTGAGGCCAAATGAGAGTTTGGAAAGCTATTAAGCCCCTGTCTTACATGGATTGGGTCTAAGGTTTGAATTGAAAATAGTGTGTGGCTTTCGTTTGGGTAAGATACACTGCGTATAAGGGCAGGTTGTCCCAGTGAGAGATGTGAGCTACCTTTCTATACAATAACTGTTAGATGATCTTTAAAAATGTACCTCTTCAGTAATAATAATCCATCACAGCTTCAACATTTATGAAATAATCATTAGTCACCATGCTGCGAGGTCGAAATCCTGTGCATATGTTCAGCATTGTTTCCTTGTGCGCTGTTCTCACCCTCCCTCCCTGGCCACTGATCTTGTTGTGTGTGCGCTTTTTTCCAAATGCAGTGACAGATGAAGACATTGTACCAAAACTAAGTTCCCATATGGCTAATTTCTACATTTGTTTTAACAACACACAGATTTAAAACAAATGAAAACACAAAGACTTGAGTAATCTTGGCGTTCTTTCCAGTGCTCTGTAATTTCTTCCTCCAGGTGGGCTTTTATTGACACATACTGAAATGCCTTGATGTGTCTTAAAAAAGAAACTAGTCAGACCATAATTCACTCAAAGACTTTCATTTGTTTGGGGCAAAGCCTTGTATAACACTCACCCTATTTCAACCTTTCCTTCCCAACCTCAACAGTTTGAAAATTATTAATTTTCTTAGCTCAGCAAACAATGAAGAAAAATATAAATATTTTTATGGAGCATGAATAAATAAGTTTATTTTTTACATCCGTGTTCAGAAGGGTTTATGCCACTAGAATCTGGATTGGAGTTGGTTTTTTTTTTTATTATTTTCTATTTCCTCTTGCTATGGTTGTTTCAGCAGTAGTCACCAAGAAGAGCAAATGCTAATGATTCTTGGATGCCATGATAATTGGAATAAAAAAAGGATGGATAGGTCCTATTTGATAGAATGGTTACTGATATCACCCAAGGGATGAACTTCCAAACTTCAGTTATTTTCCCAACAGGTATTTTCTCTCACCTGCTGGGGATAGCTTTCTGCTATCATAATTGTGAAGCTCTGCCAGGAGAATATTATATTTATGCTTCCCATTTACGTGTCAGCAAATTAAGTAGAGGCATTTTTCTGTCCAACGTGTTGGTATGTCCTTCAGCTACATCTCCAATGTTGTTGCTAATTGTTTAGTTGGTGGTTCATTCTTACCCCACTGCAGAACCTAGAACTGTATTAAATGAAACTCTGCTATGTTTTGTGAATGAATGAAATAGGAGATTTCACTATGAGCTTTGAGCTGTGCTCCAGCTGAAGTGCTTCCTTATTAAGATGGGTCTTTATCGCTCTTATGAAATCATAAAGAACTCACCCTCATTATATGTAGTAAAAGATACTGCAAACCCTGAATGGAAGATTTTCCCTATCCTTTTGTGTGGTTTTGTTTAGGCTGGTATTTACTTATCCAGACTATCCTGGTTCAAAATTTGCATATTCAAATGGGGAACAGTAGTTGATCTCCTGCTTTTAGAATGGTAGATGTCTGGGGGAAGGGGCAGTATGGTCTTGTGGTCTAATCACAGGAATTCTTAACTTCAGTGTTTGCATTGTATTGTTAGTCTTGCTGTAGTCACATGGTGACACATTCTTACTGCCTCGTTTATCCTGTTCCTGAATTGGGATAATAATGTTCCCTTAGAGTTCCTAAAATGGTTGCTGGATTCTTTAAAGGACATTTCTTCTTAAGATTGGGGCAAATGTTTATGAAATTTGGAAGAAAGTGAAAAGGGGCATGGTGGAGTTGCATGTGATTTTCCACATCCCATTAAGGAGTGAAGTCAGTGACAGAAATGTAACCCTTCTTACGTTTACATGCATGACTGATAATTTAGTGTTTTCTTGTGCAAGTCTGCTGGTGTCTTACTACTTGCAAAGGATGCTTTTCCATAGCCACAGTGAAACTGGCAAGAAAAAAAATGAAGTTTAAAAAGGCAGTGAAGGCAAGGTAGAAAGAGAGATACAAAGAAGAGTATAGCTTTGTTGAAATAAGTTTGTTCCATGAACAGTGGAACTAATGAAACTAACTCTGTTTTTCTACAAATTTGTATTGTTTCCTGTGCTCCTTTATCACAATAACTCCATTCATCATGTCCGCTTGTCACCATAATGCTTTTTGATCACTGACATAACCTTTATAGCCCTCAGTCCAGTATTCTCATTACTTTCCTATGAACCTAAGTTCCGCTGCAAACATCCAGTCCTCTCTTGCCTTCCTTTATAACTGTCCCTCAACTGTGCTCCTCATATCCTGTGCTCCGGTCCCACTGGGATGTGCGAGGGGGCACTTGTTGCTTGTCTGGTTGAGTTGTACTTGTCTTTCCTTCCATGGGAGAACTTGCTTCTTTTTCTGCCACAGCATGCGTTTTCATGAAAATATCAAAACTTTACTTTTTTAAGACTTACATAGAGTATGGACAAAGGGTTAAAACTATTAGGGGGAAGGACTCGTGAACAGACAATGTGATCTCACAGATCCTCGTTTCCTTAGGAAATGAGACTGAAAAAAAAGGCCTGACTGCCTCAGGGGAAGAAGACAGGAAACTGGCCCACTGGCCAATTATGGCATTGTTTTCTTTGTAATGTGGTGTATTTGCCATATGGATGAGCACTGTACCAAGATCTGAGCACAAAAGTGTTTGGGTGTTTCTGCTTCTGCTCAACACTCTAGTAACTATCTTTTCTTGTTGAAACAGGCTAAAATGGCTACATAAGAATATAGGTTAGGGTTAGTAAAGTGAACTCATTTCTGGCTTTCCAAATTCTAATAATGTCTACCTATAGCAACACTTGTGGTTTGGAGCATTTCAGTTCCTAAAAGCCTTTTCCAGATGCTTGTGCTTTTGACAAATTTTACCTCCTGTGTTGAAATGTTCTGCATTAGGCAAGATCTGAACATTATCAGAAAGTCTGATTTTAAAATGAGGTATTGTTCTTGAGTATGTGAACGCATACATTTTACTCAAAGTTGCGGTCTTCCTGTAGGTAGTGCTGGTGCCTTGGTGATTAGAGTGTATGAATCTGAAATTTAGCAGAGATTTAGTCCCTAGGTTGCAGAAGTGTCTTTCAGTGATTTGTTGAAAATCTGTTTTGAGTTCACAGTGCTGTAATGGTTTAAAAACATACCTTGCTCGTGCACGCTGGCTTTTGTT
>VXBO01005138.1:127563-193757 GCA_013400135.1 Rhinoptilus africanus
GGCTGTGTCCATGCTTAGTGGTGCATGTAAGTTATGGTATTAGCAGCGTGTCAGGAGAGGTACAAATGATGATAGGGCTCCACAACTGTGCTGGCATGCCAGAATTTTAAAAGTACTCAGTAAGGTACAAAAACAGTACATGGAAAAATTGTCTGCTTGTACGTCATTTTGTCTTAAGAATTACAGTCTCTCTGATTAATGTCTGAAGAAAACACTTGTCTGCTCAGGTTTTGGTTTTCTACACGTTATAAAGAGTGGCATAAAATGAAGAGGTACTGAAAAATGAAATTTGGATCCTCAAATGAGGAGCAGGACCTTCTTCACACTCATACACCCATGCACATGTTATATGCTAAGACCCAAGACCATTTGTTCTAAGAAATATTTAAAGATATGGGAAAATTACCAGGTATTGCTGAGATTAGTCAGAAAGTACATATTAATACATTTTTTATTAGGAAAAGGAAATCATATTTAAATAAAACATATGGTTTTAAAAAAGTCATATCTGCCTCAGTGATTAAACATATATGTCTTTACTCCTCTAATTTCATCAAGGTAGCTCAAACTCACAGGACTTTGAGACCAATGCTAAGAACCAAATACAGCAAGAGTTTCTCCTTTTGCCATTCCCTTCCTCTTCTCTTCTCGTCCTTTTCTCTTTTCTTTTCTTTCTTATTTCAAATTCTCTCCTTTTTTTTAATTATTGACAAGTGGGTTTTGTGCAAAACGCACATCCGAGCAGAATGTGTGTGTGAATAGTATTTTTAATCTTTAGTTACCACATTTATGACATAGCAAATTCTGTGTTCCTAATTCAGACCTTGAATCTATATAGTCTTACTTATTACTGACATCAGTGTGTATGGAAGTGGAGAGAAGATTACAGATACCCATATCTGTGTGTGTATTACTTCAAGTACTTACTTCAAGTATTCTGCCAAACTTAAGCTCTGTCCATGGGATTTGGGTAGGAAAATCCTTGCTTACCTGTGTGGCAATCTGGTTATTCCCTGAAGCTTAAGTTGTTTGTGCCTATTTCTAGCGTGAAGCATCACAACTGGTTTTACAAGTCATTAAAATTAACCATCTCTTTCTGAAATCTTGGTTTAGGCTTTTGTGCTGTTTTGTGGGAAGTGCACTATCTTGAAACACAGACATTTGTTGATGAAATGATTTTGTTGGCTATGTAAGCATTGTAGAGAATTTTGGTGAAGAAGAGTCATTCTTTTTGACAAGAATTGTCTGTGTTTTTGCATGACACTGAGATTTGACTATTGTTTGCAGTGAGTGTAGGTTCTTCTGTATCACCCTTAGTGGTAGCAAATCCATCTGAGGCACAACAGCTGAGATTTGGACCCCTGGTTGTTGCATTGGTGCAACATAGCAGGTGACACATTAGAGGGCAAAACTTTTTGGGTATGTTTAACTGTTCAGTGTCATGTATGACAAGAAGGATCATGTTTCACTTTGTCATTTGGTTTGCTGCTACTGATGAGTTTTCTTTCCTAATGTGGCATAATATTAATGTTTCTGCCTGACAACTTCCAAGCCTGGGGGTCAGAGCTCATGTTTCACCATACGAGACACCCAGCTATAAATCTTTTTAAATAATACAGAAGGCAAGATGGGGTCACTGCAGAAAAAGCCAGCCAGTCTGAACGAAGTGGCATTGATGCATGGAATACAGCGTGTAGATTTGGTTGGCATTGGATAGGCACTGTTCTGAAGAAGTTTTTCTTATGTAAGGATTATATGCCTGTTTTTCCGCTGAAAAATTCCTAGTCTTGATTCCAGTCTGTTACAAAGTTTATCAAGTCAGTTTGACTGTGCCCCTTTACTGTTATTTTTAGCGTTCAGAATACTGAAAGCATGGTATAGGCTATTCCTGCATGTATAATGGCTACTGTGTGTAGTAACTGCTATGAGCTGGCAGCAAGCAATTGATTACTGGTAGCTGAAAATAAATACATTAAATAGCTGCATCTTACATTTTTGATAGAAAAATCCAAAGGGAAAATCTGCATCTATTGCATTGGTAGTAAATGTGTTACAAGCTAATCCCATACAGCGTCTGTAGATGCGAACCTGTCATAGATTGGATCTTCTGTTTGTGCAGCAGTTTCAGGATTTGAAAGACCGGTATTTTCTCACTACCTATATTTTTACTGCGTCTTATCTTTACAAGATGGATGTAATATGTTCCTGTCCTTAATATCATCTGAGCAGTACGTGGCAGGTTTTACTACATGAGATGTTTGCTTACAGGATCTAGACAAGACCATGGGGACCAAGTGAGGCATAAAACCACCAATGCACTTTTAAATATATTTTTTTTTCAGACACTGGCTTTATGATTGTATATTGTTCTAGTTAAATGGAAATTGTTGGTTCCTCTTGCAGTTGTAATAACAATGAAAATAACCATCTTTTCAAGGCATTATTGCCATTATTTCATGGCATATTCCATATGTATGGAACACGATTCAAAACCAGAACCATGTTCTTTAGTAGAAGCCATTGTATTTGATGCTGAGGATGTCATGGAGGCTGTCTGGCTTTTGTCCTCCTCTGTTAAGGAAAGCTGTGGTACTTAGAACTAATGGCTGAGTTCCCTGAGTTTTTCAGACAAATGGCAATTAAAATTTACTAGGACAAAACTGCCTTTTTCTCTCCTATATGCACATGCATGATTGCATTTTAATGCCACTTCTTTATATGTGCTTTTGTCCCCTGTAATTTTCTGCAAGTGACTGGGTGCATGAGTTGATCTTTCAGGCTCTCTCCAGCAGTGCCACATCTTCCCAGACGCTACTCCAGGGAAAACACCTTGCAGTATCAATTGCCTTAGTTGTTTAGATGACTGTCAGCCAGCCTGTGTCTTTTCCTGCTGAACGCAACAAACACCAGGTAGCTAGCACCTGTAAATATCTTTATTGAAGAGAAATTCATTGACAGAAGGCAGGATAGGAAGCTTATAAGGCAGCACTATGGTAAGAACATGGTAGCTTGAAGGACAATGCTTGTTTTATAAAAGGTCAATGGGGAAGTGGGATGGACCACAAAGATGAGAAAAGTAGACTGATAGCTAACAGCTTTAGTTAATTGTTACTCTGATGTGTTTTGGCTTGTGGATAAGCAGAGGTGCTATTCTATCATCTTCAAGTGTGGCTAAGGAAAGTGTGACATCCTAATTTTGGAACAAATCAAGCAAGGAAAAAGAACTGTCAACCTAAAGTACAGAAGGGGAGAGTGGTAGACAGCACTCAGTAACTCTTGCGTGCTTGCTTTGCTGGCCTGGGACCCGAAAGGAATGTAACTCGGGCAGCTACAAAGTGGTGCTGTGGATAAAAGGGAATCAAAGCAATATCTTTGTTCTAAAACTCTAAAGCACTTAGCTTTATTTTGATGTCTCTCATCCCATCATTTCTTGCCTCTTCTCTTTCTTTTTAATGGGAGGTGACTGCCTCATCAGGAGCAGGCCCTGAGCTAGGTTGTTGGTAGTTTGGGTCTTGACCCTGTAATATTCTCCTGTGTGGAATGCCGTATGCCCCAACAGCATCTCAGAACAAAACCAGATGGTGAGTCCTGAGCTGGTACATGACAGTCCACTGGACGCAGTTTGCTTAACGAGGGGATGCAGAGCTCTCGCCTTCGCTTTGGGTTTTTGGTCTCTTTCTGGTTAATCTCTTACTTAGAATATCAATCATCATAGTTCCACATGTAAAGTAAGTATTTGCATAGTCTTTTTCATGGCAAACATCACTTAAAACCTAGGTATTTTTTATTATGATCAGCTCTTGATCTAACATATTTCTGAAGATGAAATGAGAAACTTTCGTGAAAGCATTTCCTTTCCCCCTTACCCCATGTGCTCAAATTAATTAACATTATGACAATACCGTTTTCTGAGTACACACTTAATAACCTCTGGAGAATAGATTAGTCTAATATTATTTACTTTCAAAGATCCGTTTTGATAGGATTTTAAGTGCAAACACTCTTGCTTGTAATCAACAATTCCTGCTACTCCGAATTTTTGCATCTTCAACTAAAACATCTATTACACAGGCCACCTGTGGTGATAAGTGAATCTTGTCTGTGAAATTATTTTAAACACTCTCAATTCACTAAAAATGTGTATTTATTCTCTGCATTTGTAAGCAGCACACATCCCAGCTCCCTCCCCCATACTTGGTTGCTCTGTAATATCAAATTACACCTAAACCATTTGTGTATAAGATGTCTGCTTTACAAAAAGAGGTATATAACCGGAGGTCGCCTTTTTGTGTCTCTTCTTCTCTGTCTCTTTTTTTCCTGCTCCTTTACCGCACTTTATGTATTTCATAGTGCAGGTGGCCATAAACACCAGGCAGGTGTAGAGCTCCTAAGACATATGTTGTAGGTGGAGTAGTGAAGATCTCGCTTAGGACTTAGTCTGAAATGAAGCATAAAAGAGCTCTTGACGGGTGGAAGTGGTCATTAGAGATGTGGATACTGAAAAGTAGAACACCAGAGTTTGCAATGATGCGGGCAAATCTGTATTCCGTGGGGGTTAATCCTGTGCATTTCTGCTGGTGGGAGGGGGAATTTTTGCCAGAAGGTGCAGTAATTCTCTTGGTTTTTGCTGTGTTGGTGCTATGGGAGTATGGCCCTACTTACTGTTATACCCAGATCATCTCTCTGAAATGAGCAGGCTCTGTCCTCACCCTGCGTCCTAAATTGCTTGAGCCAGGTCTTGTTAGCTGGGATGACAAGATGAACCCTTTGCAGCAGGAGCTGTTGTCTGAGCTGAGAATTTTGGGTGGGAAAAGCTGATTGTTGTGGGAATAAAGAAAAGAGGTTAGCAGAGAGTTTCTCTTTGCTTTGTCGCTCAGGGCTTGCCGCACTGTTATCCCCAAATGCTGAAAGTGCTTGATCCATGCATCCCTTCTGGTCTTGCAGTCCCATCTGTGTTCACACTGATGGTGGTGGGTGTGTGCTGAAAGATGACAATTCCTGTGTGCAGGCAGCCCTCCAGAAGGCCAGTGTGTGTGTGGCAGTGGCCTGGCCTGTTTCAGCAAGAAGTGAAAGAAAAAAAAAGGTTTTATAGTTTTTTAATAAAGTAGGAGACAAATGTTGCCCCCGTGCAAAGAGGCTGAATTACATACTTCATGAACCAAATTAGTATCACAATGCTTTGCTTTGTTCAAGAGGTGATATGCATTTATGGGCCCATTTTTCAGCAAGATAAATATGACATACGCCAAGACTTCCCTGAAGTAAATATTGTAAATAATGAAAGACTCTGCCAAGGAAAGCTGAGAAATGACTTAATCCTCACCCATTTATACTGTAATGCCGAAATGCCACTGACCAAATTGTAGAACAAACTGCCCATTTAATCAGCTCTCCCTGATGTTACAGAACACGTTGTCTTCATTTCTAATGATACTCAGTATTCTTTCATTATTAAGCCTTTGACTTTAAACGCATATCCAGACTGGACTATTTGATACTGTTGGAGTACTGCTTTATTTGTAGATGTTTTTTGACTATTAGCTTTTTTTGGGTTAAAAATGTGATTTATTTTACCCTTTATAAGCAACAACCTTTTATTAAAGGAGTTGTTGTACCTTAGATATTTTTTCCTTATTTTTATTTCTGCTTTGTTAAATCCTTTTCTTCTTTCTCTGGCACCCAGGGCCTGCCAGCCTGGATAGAAATGATTAAAAGACTGTGTAAACATGTAGGATGGGATTTTCAAAAGTGTTCAATATTGGCCTAACTGGGGAGCCTTGCCATTGAACAGTTATGTGAATGCTGAGTGCTTTTGAAAATCCCACTCTTAAAGTATCAGTGTTTTAACAGAGAACCTCCTTTGACACGGTAGCTCATCACAGGGCACACTCTGCATGTGTGACATCTTTAGTTACTGACAGTCAAGCCTGTAACAATGAGACGTGGTCTTTGTTGGAACCCCACTGTGGTTTGCTTTTAAAATAGTCTAATAAGGGGATTGGAAAGCTGAATGTGGGGAACTTTAGATGGCAATTTGGGATTTAATCGGGAGAAGGGTGATTGCCTTTGGTTTCCAGCCACTAACTTTTGTGGCTTGAGTTAAGCCTTTAGAGGTTGGGGAAAGACAGCCAACAGAAGACAGTCAGCTCCTTTTAGGATTGGAGCATGAGCTCTGACCAGAATAGGAATAATTTGCTTCCCAGGAAGAGTTGTAATTTAAACTATATCCAGAAAATGAGGAATACCTCAGAAAACTGTTTGCTCATATGCAGTGGAAATGTTCTTATTGGTAAAGAGTTTACCTGATGGAAGAGTTGGGGAATTAAATTTGTAATAATTTCAAAGTGTTAATGTAACCTATATTTTTCAACTAATCAATCCTTTTTTCAATGACATGAAAACTCTCATCATGCACCCGCAAAGCTCTGGAGAGGCCCAGTGCCAGCTGACAAAGAGAACTCAGTTCATGAAGGGTGATTTAGTCATAATATAATGGCTCTCAATCTGTGTGCATGCCAGTGAGGACCACACACGTGAGGAAGAAAAAGATGTGCTTGCTCCTAATACCTTGTGGTGTAAGTGAACAGAAGTGATATGGAGGCTGGGGGTGTTATGATGGTAGAAATCTGTATAAGAACAGAAATGGGCTTAATCATATATCACAGATCAAAAAAAAAAAAAAAATCAGTCCTTCAGTGCCTATAACCGTAAAAAAACCTCTGAATTTTGGGGTGGGTTATCTTAATGGGTTCTATTTCTGGATTTTGGAAAGGAAGGAAAGGCCCTTTGCAATATCAGCATGTGCTGAACTGAGGGCTTAATGCTGCTGTGAGGAGAATGGTGTTCTCAGCGTGGCATCTGATTTTTGAGAGCCTCTCCCATGAAGAGTGATTTATAAATTTATTCATGAAATTTATTTCCTGTAGACTGAGGTAAACAAAAATAAGAACTTACAGTATACCAGCAGAACAAGTAGTCTTAATAGATGCTTATGGTATGGAAATTTCCTTCTGAATCCTCTTATCTTCTGTTTGTAAACAGGGCTGAACATAGTTCTGTACAAACATTTCACAGGAGGTGCCTTCTGACAACTTCACAATTTTCCTAACTTAATGAATAAATGACTGTTCCACCTGGTATAAGTCAAGAATGTAAGTTTTGTTTGTTATAGTAGATAACAGGCTTGTTCTGGAGAAAACATGATTAGATGCAGTCCTCTTCCTGGAAAGCTTATAACTTAGCTCCCCGTTCCTACATTGGTTCCCTTATCCTGGTGCAGAAGAATTCCAATTTGAATGCAGTATCACACTGCCAGATCAGGGCCCAGGACCTGCAAGGCAAGGCCAGATGGAGGACCCAGTGAAAAGAGGGGAATTCCCTTGTCCCCTCAACTTTGTCTTCTCACCTTTCCATAAAAACTTGGTCTGGAGTCTGGAGGAGGTGATCGAGGAAAAGTGAAGCAATGCGATACTTCCTCTCTTCCCCTTCAGAAGCCATGCTTTGTGCCACAATAATATGGATGAGGGATGCTTCATGCAGTAACAGATCTGAAAAAAGGGCAAACTGCATGTGGTTGAGTTTGTACCTTCAGCATTCTGTATAACAACATTATTTCAATCTGTGCTGGCAGTTGCACTTGGATTTTCTTAATTCATGACATTTCTGTAGCACCAAGGGTGGTGGGTTCTGTTCTAGTTCTGGATGGATAAGTAGGAAAAATCCTGTAAATGCTACACAGATGCAGGTGCTTTTATCTGCAGGGCAGGGATTAGGACCTCACAGTAAACTACAAGATTCCAGTGAATTTTGTATTGGTAGTATTTGCACAAGTGATCTGTTAAATACTTGTCGGATACGGAGTATTTGCTTGTGTTAAAGTATTTCTCTGACGCAAGGTATCTGCTTGCGTTACTGGAAACAAACTCTACTCAGTGCGTTGTGTTTTGAGCCTGGTATCTTGGGCTTGACAACAAAATCTCTAGCTTGGGTTCTCGTTGGCTCAGAGCGCATCAGTTGTGTGAGCTGGTTACTGAGAATCAGTCCACCTGGATGGCTTCCCATGGGATGCAGTGAGGTGATCAGGTCTCTGTCCCTCGCTGCTGGAAAGGATCATGCACCACTACCCCAGGGACATCACTGAAGATATTTGCAGAGAGGCGGCTGTGGGCAGGTGTGTGGGGCAGAGCTAATTTCCTAAATCGGAAGGTTGAGGTGCAGAATGTGTACTGTGCCTCTAGTAGCTTCGTTCCGTCAATACAGAAATGACCGTGATTTCAGTGGACTTGGATTTGCCTGAATTTCAGTGGAATCAGCTAGAACCCAGGGTATATTTAGATTTTTCTGAGATCTTTCCTCAAAAAAGAGAGACTCTTTCATTTGCAATAAAGAAAAAAAATTTTTTTAATTGCACATACAGGTGTACACAGACATGCTCATTTACACGTGGATTCTTAGAAATACAGGCTAAGATAACTTTTCTGTATCACGTTGTTTCTTTCTCGCTGTACCTCTTAGGGAATTTGTAGCACTGTTTTGTTCCAACACAAAACCCAATAAATTAAACAAGCCCCCCTGAAAAGACAGAGACAGCATAAAACATCTGTGCACTAGTTTTCTGGAAATCCAAACATGATCATCAACATAAAATGCTAATAAGTTTCATAGCCGTATTTTGGTCATTTTCCTAATTCTACATCCAGATATCCTTGAGTCTATTTATAATGAACATCTTTTCTTATATTTTTTTTTGTAGTGACACATGCCTCCAATCACAGGAGATGTGTTAGCAGAACTCTGAAGGACACACAATGTCTGTAACATTTCTCAGATAATATTGTCATATACTTGGAGCAGCAGGCCCATTTTGAAACAGTAATTTGGTCCCTAAAGAGCTCTTTAGCCTCTGCCTTGCCTGCCCACCCTGGCCAAGCTGTCGAAGAGAGCAGCCCAAGATAGATGGTCTGGATTTGTGTAGAGTAATTTAAAGCATCCTGCCTTTTTTTTTTCTACTTCATTTTCTTTCCTGGTGGAGAATTTACTTGGGAATATACTTTATCTGCGGCATTGTTTGCTTATACAGGCATATGCAGCTCCTTGATTTTTTATTTTGTCTTACTCTTACTAAAACCTTTATTAGAATGCAGATGAACCCTGACCTCAGCCAAGGATTAAGTGAACAGATTCTTTAAGTAATAAATCTAAAGGCATATTACAAGCAAGGAAAAGGGATTTCCCTTGTGTTTTTGGATTTATAAGTGCCAGAGGCTAAACAACTTACAAGGGCTCTAAGATTGCTCCTTTTTTCTAACCTGGGACATGTTCTAATATTGTGACATAGCGAAGAATTAAGCTGGCTTACTAAGTAGAAAACATGTAGAGTAATTGAAAATGCATCATACAGACAGGAATGCTCAATGCAACAATGTCCTGTTACAAAGATTACACTGATTTATAGGGGATGTCTTAACTCCTAATCCCAGGGACACAAGATCGCATCGACCATGTATTCTTTCATAAGCAGCAAAATAAAAAAGGTGGTTAATAATATATATGCTAGAGATTGAAAATGAGGGAGAGGGGGCTGGGGCAGCATTGACTTTCATGTTAGAAGAATTTAACATTGCCAATATTTTTGTTAGGTTTTTGTGTTCGTCTCGTCAGGGAAGTGCAGCTATTTTGTGTTTTGGAGCTGAGAAGTAACCAAATGGAGCAAAAATGAATTAGGGCTAAATATTGTTTGGTATAAGCTGTTCTGAAGAGCTCAGAGAGGAAATGGCTGGGGGTGGGGGAGGGAGAAAAGGTCACATGGACCATAGATGTAAAGCAGGGTGTGGAAACAGCTGGAGCCGAATCACAGTGTCTTGAAATTAAAAGAGAAGATGGTGAAAACAGCTATTTTCTTTTGACCGTCCAAAGGGGAAGACTTCAGTGAGAACAATGGTACTGCTCTGCAGAGCTAACGTCACTGATAGTGACCTCACCCTAGACAAGTTCAAGGACCTCTTCTCCCCCATTAACCACATCCAAAATAATCACACATACTTCTTCCTGATCCGTTCGTTTTCTCCCAGCTGTTGGTTCCTGCTCTGGGTCTCTGATCAGTCTTTTATCTTCTCATTCACTATCACCTCTCCAAAGATCTGCTGGAAACTGGAGGAATCTTTTCACTTTGGAGTCAGTCTTCTGTCCTTTCCTTCCTGCTCCTTATTCTCCATTCTACTTTGGGTTGCTTCATCGAGTTGACGATTTCAGCTGCTTCAGCTCTGCCGAGAGAGCACAGATCTGTTATTTCAGTGTTTTCTTCTCCCCCGTGTTGCAATTTTCTGCCTGCTGTGCCCCTTGTGGTTGTGTTTCCCAGGTTGCAGAATGCCCTCTTTTCACATTAGGGCAAATTTTCCTCAGTCTCTGAGTCAAGTAGCAGAAGTTTGGTTCTCAAATTGGTAGGGACAACTCTTCTATCCTGAAGTGAGTGCAGAGGGATGGAGAGTTTTTTGCTGGAACTTCCCATGAGTTTGAAACAAGTTTGTGGAAGCGCGTAGTGTCCTAGTTACCAGTTAACTCAAAAACCTAAAGCGGGCATTGTGACTGACAGAGTTGTTTATGTTTCACTGTTAGTGACTTGAAAAGAAGCTTCAGGTTTAATTTTACACGGCTTCAAGCTCTATACTTTCCTACTTGTGGCCTGCTTTGCTGCATCTTCTCCTGGTACAAGCACTTTCTTCTTGTGCCAAAACCCCTGGCATATCAGGAATGGGAAATTTATGGACAGCGTAAATTACGTGCAACTTAAATGGCAAAGCAGATGACAGAAAACCTTTTGTGTTTCAAGTATTGTATTACAAGTCCTTGCTATGCTTTTAGTTTTATCTGTGATTTTTTGGTTTTGTTTTGGGTATTTTTGTTGGTGCACAGATTTCCCTGCCCTCTTCCTACTTTGTTCCGTCACATTAAAGCCTGGTGTGAGAGGAAATTAGAGAGATTAATTTCTGAATGTTGACATTATGCAGAGGACTTATTTTGAAGTGAAGGATATTGGGATAGTTGTATTGTCTGAAGACTGAATAGTGCAGCCATAATGCCACATTGAACTTTTACCTATTTTGGAAGAAATGATAATTTTTGAGGATGCAATCTAGGGAGGCATTTGAGTAACAGGAGTTGGTACACTGTCCTTTAATGCCTGCAAAAATGTATGGCCCATTCAAGGAAGGTGCTGTGGGTTTTGTCCCCATCTTGTGGCTGTACAGATAAGGCATTTGTGAGTCTTAATGTTTTGAGTGAAGCTGTGCAAGGTCCCACTCTTAGCTCTGAAGAGCCTGTCTCCAAGCCCTGCTGTCAGCCAAGGAGGAATCAGTTGTGCATGCTCTCATGTAATCAATACTCTAAGCATAAAAAAGGGCAATAGAAGTAAGCCAGAGAATTAAAAAACTAGTGAGGAAACCTGAAGGTTTTAAAGTGGCAGTTGAGGCTGCAGAATGAACTAGAGGGAAGTTTTAAAATTGTATAAGCACAGCTGGTAAAGGAACTTTCTACTTAGAAAAGCCCTAGACCCCCAAAAGCCCCCACAGTCAGAAATATTTCACATCCAAAAGAAGGAGAAAGCATGATCTTCTGATAGATGACAAGAAGTTTCTTGACAGAATACCAAGAAGTTGCTATAAAGTATTGAAAGGCTTCTTTGCCCCTCACAGTTGACAAAAGAAAATCCTGGAGAGATGTCATTGACTGATACGCTTCTACTATATGTACAGTCACAAGAAATAGGAAGACTTTTACGAGTCATGGAAAGACTAGGTGAAGCTTTGGACAAGTCAGATTGTGTCCCTGAAGTCTAAAACTTGAAAATGCTGTGAAGTTGCTCGTTTATCACAATCCAGAAAAAGGAGCTCCAGGTGACTGCACCCTGCAAGCTGTGAAATCTGCAGCAGAGAAATGCTCACAAGAGTCTTCCCAGGGAAAAAAAAAAAGGAAAACTAAGTTGGAGTGTGGAGAAAGAAGCAGAGGGACACGTTAGGGGACAGCTATGAATCTCACTACAAGGCTCCGGAGTATGCCAAAGATCTGTAACTCAGAGCCGATACTTGGATGCTGTTCCCTATTTGCTCCAGGTGAGATGTCATCAGTGCCAAATTTATGCATGGACAAATTTAGCCTCTCCTTTCTCCTTTGTGCTGCTTGGAAGAGAATGGTGATATCTGGGCCCAATATGAGTAGCATCTCTGTGGACACTGTTGTCTCCCCACCTGATGAACTGTAGACCGTTGAGGTTGCTCACAAAGGCATTGTTCATCCCCTCACCTGCCCTGGCTCTGTTATTAAATGTAAGGCAGCAGCTAGAAGATAGTGAACGGATTTTAGCCTCTGTGTGAAGGGATCCAATTAAAAAAAATGGTCAAAAATGTGTATAAAGTAGCAATTAAGAACCGAGATCAGCCAAGAACTTCATGTTTACAGAGGTGTAGTTTAATTAGCTGTTTGCTTAAGAAACTAATCTGCAGAGTTGTGCATGGGAAAGATATTGACAACTTGGTCAACAAATAGCTAGATATTCTTCTCAGTAGCAGTACTTCGAGACAGAGTGGGATAACTCATGGCAACTCACAAACCTCATTCTCTTTATTTGTGATGGAAAACTGGGAGTAAGTGCAATGCTGTCAAGATGGTGGGGATTAAGGGGATCAAAGGGAATGAAACGTTGGACCAAATGATCCTTGAGGTCCCTTCCAACCTGGTATTCTACGATTCTGTGATTGAAATTCAAATAGCACGAGTAAAGAGAGGAGCATCACTTACTGTATTACAGGAGGGGAATGAGAAGTAACCAAGATTAGTAAAATGCCTTCTTTGATCAACTCTGGACTCTATGAGTGATCAAACCACATTTTACAAGAACTTGTCTTCTGTGCACCGACCCTTCACTCAGTATCTTTCTGTTCATTGACAAGTGTGTAATGACCATAATGTAATTTTTGGAATATTATATTTGGGGTTTTTTGGTAAAAGTATAGCAGTTAGAATCAAGTTTGAGAGAAGGAACCACATTTTAAGAAAACTATTTATTTTATTCTCCTGATTCTTAGAAAATGAAATCTCACAGAAACAAATTTAAAAATACATAATAAAAAGAGTTGCGTGAACAAAACATTTACCAAAATGGTTCCTCCAGCTTCTGCTTTTTCACTTCCCAGCATCCTAACCAGAAGAACACAAACAAGTGAAGGAAGTAGGTATCTTGGCGGGGAGGGGCAGGAGGTGGAAAGAGGGATTTTCAGGATTGTGGATGATTCACATGTGAGAAGAGATTGTAGAGACCAGATATCTTTAGGATGAAAAAGAGATGAGTGAAGGAAGATACAATCAAGACTATGAAATTATGAAAGGGAATATGGAATGAGTATTCACAATTCCCAACACAAGGAGTAAAAATTTCCCTGTTAAATGATCAGATAGCAGGTTTAACACAAACAGAGGAAGTACTTTTTCACACAATGCATAATTAAATTGTGGAACCCATTGCAACAGGATGTTGTGGAGGTCAAAACTGTAAATGAGTTCAAAGAGAGACAAGTTCAAGGAGGATAGATCTGACAAAGCCTATTAAATATGAGGGCTCAGATATAATCTCTGGGCTTAGAGAGCCCTGAAACTTTCATTGCTGGAAGCTGAGAGAGTGCAGTTGGATACACTGTCCATGTTCCTATTTTCTCCTTTTACATAGCTAGTATTGGCCAGTGCTGAGACAGATACTTGGCTCAGTGTCTGCCTTTATGGAAGACATTATGTTCATAGACATTATTATACTTTGGAAGACTTCAAGAAAAGCCCTGCTTTTGGAGGGAGTTCATTCCAGATCTGAAATCCTTTTTGTCTCCTTGTGACCTTGAATCTGTCAGGTTGGGAGTGTGAGAACCCAAGGTGCTCCAACACTAGCTCCCTCCAAAATAATGATTGAATATAAGATTGGAAGATTTTTAAATACAGAAATACCGTTTTCTCTTGATTTGCAGTTTTGTATAATGGTGAGTAAAGGGTTCACTTTGCAGTTTATATGTTTTCTGGTTTTCCCAACACCATATGAAATCCAGAAATCAACTTCCTTTAAAAAACGGCATATTGAAATTCTCAGAAAAATCACACGGAAACAGAGGTAAAATAGCTATTATCATGAGAATTTCAGTAATGCTTGTCAGCATTAGAAGCAATGGGTAAGTGTTGGAGAACGAACGGGGAGACAGGGCAAGCTCAAATTACTCTTCCTAAGTCAGATAATGAAAACTGTTCAGCATCTGTGAACTGTTCCCTTGAGGAGATGGGCACCAAAATGCACAGTATGCCAGCTGGGATTGAATGGGGGTGCATAAACAAATAGATATATGTTGTTATTTCTTACTTGTGAAGTAGCATGTAACAGCTTTAGCAAAAATCAAGATGCTAAATAACACTTTCTGTACACAGTAGAAACCAGTCCCTGTCCTCAGACATCCTCACCGTACACAAGTAGTCAAAGACGGGCAACAGCGGGGAAGAAGAGAGCAGAGAGAGGCACAACTGGATAAAGTGATTAGCCCAAACTCACACAATAGATCAGTGGCAAAGCCAAAAAGCAAGCCCAAGGTTTCTGGGGCACAGCTGATGGGATCATATGCTGCACAAATCCATTACAGAGAGATGTAGTAGCTTTGTGGTCTGAGCTGTAAGTTCAATGTTCATCCACACCAAAAATATAATGTATGGAGAGTTGAGTGTATTTTAAGAGTTGTTCCTTTATTCTTACAGCAGCTGGAAAGGATGGCAACCCACCCTGAAATAGTAACTATCAATATATGATGCCTTTTGCAGCTCTCCTTCCTGATCAAATAAATAATTTGTAAGGTTTTGATGACAAAAGGATGTATCCTCTGCTCAGCTATCACCTGCCAGCACTACTCTGTGCAATCTGATTTAGAGATTTAAGCATAGAAATCGTTCTTTCTGCTGTTTCCCCTGGAAACAGGGAGCCCAGCGGAGAGGTTAATCATTTGGGTTTGCAATTCATAGTAGGCAAAACCCAAAATAATTCCCTGTCTTCTGAGTTTTAAAACATGCTGCTAAACTTTAAACTTGCAAAGGCAACGTTGCTGTTTGGTCCCTGATATTCTTTAAAAGTAAGTAATTGTAGACAATAGTATATGCCCAGAAGAGTGTGCATTAGACATAGTGAAGCCCCCTTTGCTTTGGTGTGGTACAGTCACGTATGGAAAGGAGGAGAAATAATCCATACTTGGGTTTGTGGTATGTTCTGTGTAGCAACAACTATGCCCTGACATACCAGCTTCCCAGTATAGAGAATATATCCCAGTATAAGTGAATTCATTGGGGATGGAGAGTGAGCTGGGAACTGAGGCATCTTGGTCCAGAAATAGGTCTTAGGTATGTGGAGCCCTGGAGGAGAGGAGCCCTGAATAACCCAGTGCCCCCATACTGCAGGCTGCTGTCAGCATTTTGTGTGCAGTGTGGGTAGGTACAGCAATCCTGTTTGCAGGGACGTGGAAAATCTGGACTGTGCAGTGTCACACTGCACCCACCCAACTCACTGCAGTGCGCTGATTAGCAAGGGTGTTGTGATGAGAAGGTGGAGGAAAGGGAGCAAGGGAAGGAGAGGGGAAGATGGGGAGGAGACTGTGAAGTGGTGGGTGGCAGATGTGGTTACCTTCTGTCTGTATGAGCTACAGCTGAAGCTCAAAGTACTATAGGAGGTGGATTGCATGTTTTTCATTGAGAATAACCACCTATACCCTGTCCACCATGCAGAGAGTATATCCTTCAAATCTGAGGCTAGTAACTTTTCTTTCTCTCTTCACTTTTCTGACAACCTATTGGAATATATGCTAGGCATGTATCTGTACTCACTGTATCCAGGCATGAGGATGAAGTCAAAGCTCTAGTTCAACTTCCGTATGCCTTGGCTGTGCAGGATTAAGTAAAGCCAGTCATAAAGCGATGGGTGCTGCATGCTACACTTCCAGCTATTTGAAAAGGCTCTTTAAAAAAATCTTTAAAACAATGATAAAAGCAGAGGGCTTAAAAAAAAAAAAAGAGAGGGGGAGGGGAAGCAAAGCCTTCTTCTTATGTCTTGACCATTGGGGTCAAAACCCAGTAGGCTGAACTGGAAACATTATAATTTCCACTATTAGGCATCTGAGGGAGCCATGACTAGGGAGCCATGACCAAAAAAAAATTTTCCTGGGCTTTCGGTAGCGATCAAATATATTGTAATGTTTCCTGTAGGAAAATAGGGGTAATTGCTGTCACTGTACTCTGGGGGCTAACATTCTCAAAAGATATAACTAGTCGCTGCAAAGGGGTTGTACCTGAAATGAATTTGACCCATAATGTGTTGCAAAAATACTATATCTATCTTGGGATCTCAGCACTCTGCGTGCTTTGGAGGTCGGTCAATTAAAAGGGTATAATTTAGGGTCTTCATGACAATCTTTGGGAATAGGGAAGTCTGAATACGGTAATGAAAATCCATAAGGGTATTTTCACTGTGTGCACGTGTATTTGTGCATTTGTATCTCTAGCCTTTGTATAGATAAAAACACTATGACATCTGTGTGAGAGATCTAAAAGTTTGATAAAATATGCATATAAATAGTGTGTGCACAAACACATGCACAGGCATAAAGAATATACGTGTGCACACGTGCACACATGCACAACCCGCCCCCCACACCTCTGTGTTAATGAGCTTTTCCTCTGGAGAGGACAAGTCGAAAGGAGCCAGTCCTTCCAGCCAAAAAAATCAATTGCTTCTTCATGAATTATTGAGATGTTTGCCATCAGTTTCTTTACAAAAAAAAAAAAAAAAAAGTCATTGTTCGATGTTTCCTCCCCCAGCACACTCTTTGCTTTTACCTTGTGATATCATGACATGAAGACACAAATTCTTACATACAAAAGTTTTCATTCTTCTAATGACATGTATATTGCAGTATTTGAATATCTTTTTCTTTTCTCCAGTGTTAGCTGTATTTGTGCACGTACACGCTTTTCACACATAGCAACTGTCATCCTCCTCCCAGCACTAAGCTAGGGAAGGGACACTGCAAGTTAAAAAAAAAAATCATTTCATAGCAAAAATACTAATATTTCCTCTGCTGCCAAGTGCAGTATTGATGTACTGATGCTCAGAAACTGAATCAAGGCTCTTACGCTGAACTGCGAGACACCGCTAAAGGAACACTTTTGCCTCTTGTGTAAATAGATAGATTAATGACGTTAAGTGAAAGCCAAGCCTGATGAAATGTTAGTTTCCTTATGGTGCTTTGAATTTCCCTTATTTTTGATAAATGAACCAATCTGGCAATAAAATCCTTGCACAGTAGGTTAATAATGTCATAGCTGTACTGTGAAATAGTAATGTTTGTACTATCTCTTTGCAAACAATAATCCTTTGAAGCCTGATGAATCTATTTTCAGCCAACTTGCCTGTTCACTGGTACACAGAGCTTCCCCTTTCAAAATACAGCTTAGAAGATATTTAAAACCCGGGAGACAATAGGCTAAGGAAGAGGGACGGTGGTTTAAAAGGCAGAAGTTGGAGGGAATACTCCTCTTTTCTGTTTGGCTTTCTTCTCATTTTCTCCTTTAATAGCTTTGTAAGCATTTTAAGAAGGGTTTCCTTGCTACTTTTTCTAGCTACAGATACTGCCTGGTTTGTGTGCTGCAACATTCAGTTATCACTTACAAAAGTAGCTTTTCCCCTCAGTCACTTGTGAAGAGAACTGGAAGAGCAGCGGCTGAATGTAATCAGAAACTTTGCTTGCTAAGCCAGGATTCGAAATTGAGCTGTCTTTGGAGGGCGGCTTTCTCATGGTGACACTGCTTTTTGTTCTTGTACTCTGGGAAGAGCCCTTATTTGTATTTATATGTAGTTTATCGTATTTATGTATCAACAAGAATGTCTGGACACAGGGAACTAATTTCCCATCAGGAGTGTGTGTTGCAGCTTTACAAGAAACTTCAAATGTGAACACATCTGAATTAAAGTGGCTTTGTATGCTTGCTAATAGGGAGATTTAGGAGGTAAAAAGAAACTGTGGAGGCTGTGAGAACAAGCAGTCCTCACACAAGTCGATCAAGTAAAATAGGGAGTGAGGTGTGCAAGCAGCAGCAGATTCTCTGCCTGGAGAGTATTTGTCAATGTTCATATTCAGAGTGAGGAGCTCTCAGCTCTTCCCTCAGCAAACAGAGGTGTCAGAATCAGTCCTGAAAACCCCCGTCCCCTGACCTTGCAGAGATCTAACACTTTTCATTGCACAGAAATGCAGACATGTATTCCATAGTGGCCAGACACCCATTTAAGAAAGACTGCTAGCAGGGAGGGGATCACAGGAAAGAAATGGGGTGATGGTGGAGCAGGGCAGTGTCCTTTCTTAAACGTCCTCTAGGCCTGTGTATCTTCTGCTTACAGACCTTTCCCTCCCTATTTCCCTCTCTACTATCTGCTGTAAGATCAGCTTCATAATGACTTGCATGAGTGAAGGTGGTGTTCCCCCAAACAAGGAGTAGAAAGAGCACCCCACAGTTTAGGCGATCAACCAGATTGGCCAAATTTGGCACTGAACACTCACTGCGCCTCTCGGCAGAGACAGGCAGTCCTCTGGAGGTGGTCCGTTTGCAAACAGAAAGAGTGCCTTCATAGCAGCAAATAATTCTGTTGTCTCCAGCGCTCCTAAGTGCATCAGGATGAGACCAGCAGTGGATTTGGTGCTGTAAGGAGCATAATGGACTGGTAGCAATTGGGAAAGGAAAGGAATTGTGAAAAACCAAAGTCTCCCATCAAATGGTTAGCAAAGGACCAATTGTTCTATTTACAAGAGCTCTCCTGCCTGGAGGAGAGGCGAAAAAAAAGTATCAAGACAAGCATTTCCTCCCTGTAATGATAAGGAGCTGTTGCCTGCAGCGTTCAGACTACACGGTTTCACAGATGTTTAAAAAAAAACACCAGCCGACAGCCTCTCTCTACCTTAACTATAGCAGCGGCACAATTGTCTGTCAGTCTTTGTACAAAGCAGAGTGGAAATATTGCCCTCCTGTTTCTTTAAGTCCCAGGGACTTAGTAAAATTAACACTAAATGTTTTAAAAGAAACCCTATCAAAAATCACTGATGATTTCAAGTTATTATTGAGCATGGGTGTCTGAGTAGCTTGGGGCAGTGCACATAAACTTGACAAACAGGGTACTTTAGTGCTGCCTGCCCAGATCCACATAATAGGGCAATGAAGCTTTTATTCATTCAGAGAAAGGTTGAGTTTGATTGGCAGGTCAGCCTGCCTGAACACCGCAGTCTCTTTTCCCTAACACTTCACTGCTATCAATTACAGTTTTGAATGTGAATTGTTTCTAATGTAAAATAATGCCAACCTCTGCCTCTAACCTCAGGCCAGAAAGCTCTCTTGTGTTTTGGTTTTTTTTTTTTTATTCATATTCCCTGACTGCCTGAGGACTCTGTTTCTGCTTTGTGTTTTCTCAGTCTCTCACCAAAGTGCTGCCTTCAGATTCATGCACTGCACATTATTTTCATTGTATTAATGATATCATTGGTGAGCAAAATTAAATAGAGTGCTATTCCCCCCCCACACACACACTTCTCCCCTCTTCATTTGCCACAGTAGTACTGTTTGGATTTGTAAACATGAAGGTTCAGAGACATAATTCATAATAAAGTTATAATCCATTACAAGCAAGCATGACTCTGAAATTGCTTGATTTTTATCTGGCAGTTGACTTAAATCTGTTTGCAAAACTTGCCCGATTGAAGCGAATGCAGATCTTATTTAAATCAGGTGATTTGGTTCAGCTGCCATCTGTTGGCCGGTTCATTATTATGATTCTGCGGTTACAGTAGTTACCTGTCTTCATTTATTTCAGTAAAACAGAAATTGCATTTAGAAAATAGTGGGGGTGTTATGTAATGCCTCTTACCCCAGGGAACTGGTTTTATATGTATGCACATATAATTTTAACACAAAATCTCCTTTCTGTGCTGGATGACCATTTATGCTGCAAGATGCATTTCCTGTTGCTTTGTGACAATCCTTAAAAACGAGTTGCTTTGCTGACTGTTAAAAATGCTACCTGTGTTGCATTGCGGTAGGTTAGAACGGCCCTACAGGGTGGCACTTTTGAATGGGCTCACAGAGCGCGACACGTGGGTTTAGGACCCTCTGCACGGTGGAGTCCCTTGTAGAGACTTGTTTTGTAGTATTAGTTGCTGCTGGTTGTTTTTTTTTTTGCTCCTTCACATGGTCCACATCCCCTTAGTGAGGACATAACTGTGTCTGGTTATCCCATTTCACAAAAGCTTCTATTCCAACTGAATTTCCATTTCGCTATTGTTTACCTGATTTTCATCAGCATTTTCCCTCGTGTTTTTGGCTCGTCTCTCCTGCTCCATTATGGAATCCATATAACACTGTGTGCACTCTGCCTCCAGTGACATCACTTCAGGCTTTCTCCCATCACATCCATTAATATCTTGATAGGGATATACAGGAAAGACCTACCTTTGCTCTTTCATCTCTCTTGAGACAGACACTCTGCAGGGTAACCTAGAAACAAGCCATCCCTTTTGGATGCAATTGCTTACAAAAATACCAGTTTCACGATGGAACAGTGCTTTCGATAATAGCTTTTTTATCGAGTACATTCAAACATGGTTTTAACATATAGTTGGTATTATGGTGTGATAGTTTACTTGCAGTTTGTGGTGGAAAAGGGTCTCTTATTTTAGAAAAATACATGGATAAAAATGTTATATGATACTTTGTATGACATAGCTGGAGACACCTACTGCTCCTGGCGGTTTTATGTTTTCCTTGTGGGCTCTTTCCTGCTATCTGAGATTTCTCCATTAGCTCCAAGGATACGGTGGTCTGAGAGCTTGAAACAGGAAAACCTGAAGTCTGGGGTTTTTTTTCCTGTTATTAAATTTCACTTGACCGTGGTGTACATCACGGTGGCCAGCAGGATGTCTGAGGAAATTACAGATTTCCCACCATATTGTGTACTTCTATCGTGCCTTACAAAAGGTGGTTTTGATATTCTAGGTGCAATTTCTAGTTTTTCACAGCATGTTGGTTTTTATTTTGATTTCAGATGAAAATAAATTTCAAAATTTCAGGCTTCTAAGCCAAACAAAAATTCAGGATTTTGAACAGTTTGATATTCAGAAAAGCTCGTCATTTATTAGCATATTCCTAGTTCATTGGTAATTTTTATATGCACTTTGCAGTTTGGGCAATGGAGGTAAAGTGGCACATGGTCCAGTTTTTGTGTTCACCAGTTTTAGAGCAGAGTAACTCCGTATTTTGCATAGGGAATTCCTGATTTACAAGCTCAGGCTAACAGACCACTTTTACAGCAAATACATTATGTAGTTTTGGTGCAAATAAACGTGTGCCTTGCTCTGCTCCTCAGTAACTGCCTTGTGAGGCTCAGACCTTTGGAGTCTGAATTCGGAGTGTGTGAAAAGGAAGCTATGAGAGATGCCACCTCCTCCAACTCATCCTCCACTTTCCAAACAAACATATGGCACAAACACACTGTAAATAAAGATGACTTCAGACACAGCTCTTTTCATGGGTGAATGAGTTACATTGGGCGTTTTACTGGCAAGCAGAACGTTACTTGGATTCCACATTTGAATACTTGATCTGTTAGTGTTGCTGGATACTTTCGTCCCCGTGTATTGATTTAAAGTCTCTACTGCAAACAAGCAGTTAGCTCACTGGAAGGCAGCATTTGTGGGAAATGCTGATGCACAGCTAGCGGCTGACAGGCTCCGGGTTTGCTTTAGTCGGGTGCTGCAGCTGCAGGGTTATGTTCTCTCCTGTGTGGCTCCAGGACAGTGTTTATGCACAACCTCACTCTGCCTAACAGCCACCAGAAACCATTATATCTGCTGCAGGCAGTGGCAGTTTGGCAATGCCTGTGCTCTCGCTGCTGTAATAAAGCATTGGCATTATCCAGCATTACGAGGAGGATCATGTTTACCTTCACTGGAGTATGAAGTGGTTAAGGCTGTAATTCAAGAAAGCAATTGAGCATTTAATGTAAATCCATCATTGTTCTGCACATACTGAAGCATGTGTTAAACTTTGACTTTAATGGGACTTGACCAAGTGCTTGAAGGTCTGTATGTATTTAAGATCAGCTGATACCATGAAGACTGTTTAGCTGGACTTCATGCACAGTACGGATAAACACAGGTTTGATATCAGATGAAAGATGCCCTGCTAATAAGAAGGTTTTTTGGCAGATCAGTCTTTTGACTTTTGTTTTCATGAAGCCTGTTGCAATTCATAGCACATACTTCTTTTCTTTTGGAAGGAACGCACAAAGAGTTGAATAATTCAGCTTATAATTTTATGAGGCACCAATATTTTTGAATAGTCAGCAGAACCCTTCCTCAGTTGTTTGGAAACTTAAGGGGTTTGGAAAGTTCTTCCTTAGAGATAAATAAGCTGTCAATTCATGATGAAGAAAATCAAACTTGTTCTGTTGATTTTGGCTGTGGTATTTGCAAAAGTATGAGAGAAATTTTTGCAGTCGTAGAGCACTCCATGTGTTAGCGTTTAGCTTTCCAATGCCACATTGTACCTCTGATAGCATTTCTAAAAGGTAAACAGAAATGTCAAAATAATGAAAATAAAAGATTAACCACTTTTTTTTTTTGAGTTAGAAATCAAATCTATACTGCAAATTAATAGAAAGCCAGATCAAGTTCCAAAAGCTGCTTTTTACACCAGTTGTTTGGGTTTTTTTTTCCCCTTCTTCTGAAGGCTTTTTCAGACTTCACCAGATTTAGATTGTGAAATGTCTAAACAGAGGTTCTAAACAGAAACCTGGGAGGTATAGAAAGTATGCCAAGAGCAAATTAGTTTACTTAGTTCATGACTTTAATACACCCTTGCAATTAGCAGAGTATTTCCTTTGGACTTGTGGTCTCAAGGTATGTGTTTCTGTTCGTGATTTTTTTTTTTTTCTATTTGCTGACTTGAAATGAGAAAAAACAAACTCCACCGTTCTGCTTTGCTTGATCCATATGTACCAGGAGTTTGATCATGTTCAAGTTACAGTTTGACCCACAACACGGGATCTCCAAATGCATTGGCAGGTGAGAGAAAAGAGGCTGAGTTAGGAGGTGGCTGTAAACAAAGGAGAATCAGTTTGTGAAAGCCCGCTTGTGGAAACTCTCTCCCAATACACCAGTTTCTCATGGGCGTACACACTGAGGGATGCGTTGTTTTCCAGTTGGTTCTGCTGGATAAAATGTACCTCTGCTTAAGGTCTTATCATGGCGATAAAGGATGCTGAAGGCACTGATCCCTTTAGAGGCTGCATCTTCCCCTACAGGTATCCTAAACCATTCCAGCTCCCAGATGCTTTGTGCCTCTGCAATCTCCCCACTTCCTTGAACTAACTTCACTTTCTTCTTGGTGCCAAACCTTCTAGAAACAGCTTCAGTTCAAACTGTATCTTCCAGAGCTGCCTGGAAGCTCCTCTTTTCCCTCCCTGGAAAACAACTGCAACCCACCTCATAGCTGCCAAATTGGCACCCACAATTGCAGTATCTTGACCCAGCGTGACACAGCCCCTCTCCCTCAGATACCAAACCTGCCCACAAACCCCCCACAATGGCAGCTTGACCCTGGCTGACACAATTGCCCCTTGTGTTTGCCAAACCCACAAAATTATAGGGGTCGTGCAGGAAAAGGCAGCGAGATGGGTGAGTTCGTGCTCTCTGTGCTGTCTGTGACACTGTGACCCTATTCATGGGCACATCCTTGCAGGAGAACTCGGCAGCCTGTCTGCAATGCATCGTTTTAAATTGTAGCCTTAAAAAATCCTTTTTTAGATGCAAATGAAAGACCCAATTAGAGTTTGGAAAAAAAATAAAATAAAAAGAGGCAAAAATGTATTAAGATTAGTAAGAAACATCTGATGTTGCCTCCTTAGACCCATCATTTTTCTGTTTTCAGTCTTAATCCTTATTTCTCAAGCACGCGTATAGACTGCTGTGCACCCAAAAAGAGTATTGTTGGTTATATTTGCACATGTGAAATCTTCAGGCAATTGAAGATCTGTTTATATTTGTCATAGAAGAGTTATCTGATGGTCGCTCAGGTTCCAGCCCAGTTTCTTTTAATAGCTGGTGGTGTTTCAGCTGTGTATTTTAGTTTTACTAGTCAGAGAATGGGAGAAATTACACATTCTCATTTCAAAGAGGTGATCTGCAGACTAATCAAGACAAATGCATGTATATTTAGATACAGTATAAATATATCTATAGTGTGTATGTGTGCACATACATGTCTTTGTGTCTATGCGCATGATACACATGTAAAAGATTTTTTTTTTAATTTTTTTTTGCTAGTGTTACTAATTTACTCATGTGCCACTGAGCGTCCTGGCTTGGGAGCAGGAGCTGGGGATCTCTGCTCTGGGGTGTATTTCACTGCAGGCCCGTTGGCTGTGCGCTGGGGCAGGATGCAGCAGTGCCGTGCTCCTTACAGGGGGGTTTTCTCCAGGCTTGCTAATACAGGGAAATTTACTGGCATAATTATACCCGTATAATTATGCTGGAGTAGTTATACTGCTGTAACTCCCATGTGAATGCTCTTGTGCTGCAATAATAGTGCCCATATGGGAAGTTATACCAGTATACTGGTAAATATCTCCGTGTAGGCAAGTTCTTCTTTAGGGCAGATTTTGCAGACCGATGTATGGCGCAGCCCTTGCAGGCCCTTATTTTGTACATCATAGTTTGCGTTTGTCAGCCACATTTTATACGTAGTAAAAAGTTGTTTAGAACCCCTACCAGAATCTTTGGAAAGAAACAAACATTTTCCTTCACCAATATAACATTATTTTTTTACTACAGTAACTTTATTTATTTTTTTAATATCTTTTAATATATAAAAATACAGATGTACCTTCTGACTTTTGTGTTCAAGAAATTTCTTTTTAGATGTTCTAAGGATCAGATATAAGCCATGTCTGGAAGCAATACTTGGCCAACAGCTGAGTGTGTGTATGTGTGTGTGTTCATCTATCCATGATTCATTCTGAGGGCTGTTTTAGCCTTCATAAAATATTCATGCTGGTTGTGCATGGTTCTATAATTGCCATCTCAGGCCTTGAATTATTTATAGGTTGTACTGTTCACATAGTCTCATTTACTGATAGAGCAGATAACACTATACAAGAGGATCCCAAACACTCTAATGCCTGTTACTTTGCATTAAGTAGTGGAATTATATTACTGTAGGTGTAAAATGCTGGCCTTTTTCTCCTCTCGCTTTAATATATCATTTTTGTATTTATAATATGCTAATTGTTGAGATGCTGTTAAGCCTCATAATTCCTGCCGAGTTTTGCAGAAATCAAGATGTGGTTGAAATGATTTAGCTCTTGATCCCAAAATGATTGTTCTAAATCCACCCCCCTCCCTTCCCCCAGCTGTAACACCCAGGATAATTTATTGAAGTGATGTATGAGTACACATGCATACCTGAGCTCCTTTGTTTTACACTATTGATCAGTTTGTGTATCTTAACTGCTAACAAACATTCAGAAGTCCAGCTAACGCAGACACTCACCAAGTGTATTTTCAAGTTCGTTGTACTCAATTAAACACTGACTATGAATTCATCATGAGAGGTGATCTTATTTCCATCAAATTTCCTATTCATCTTTTCTGTGATTAAATCTGTCGGCTTTTCTGCCCTACTTTTGACTTTAGTTTTTTTACTGAACATGTGGAATTGCATCAGTTTGGCTTGGACATGCAATGCACTATGAATTTTCTTCACCTGCTCAGTTTTTGGTTTATTTACTTTCTGAACCAAGTGCTAGTTCTAGGTGCAAAATGCAGCTGAGGTAGACTTTCCTTTTAATTTTTTAATCCTTCTGCTATTCTAATTAAAATAGATAATTACTGGAGTAGAAATTCAGTCACTAGCAGAGCCAGAGTACTAGTTCATGCACTGGAATGCCTTCTTTTCCCAAAAAAGTTTTGCACCGCCTTGTGAAGTCAGTTATTTTCCTCCCCTATGAAAAGAGAATATCGGCATTTCCTTATCTGGCATGATGGCTATAGGGATCAAGTACATAAAGAGTATAAATTGTCCCTCTGCTATAATAAGGAAGTGCAATAGGAACACATAGGAAAGGCTGAAGTCTGTGGTGGCACTGAAATAGCACATGATCATACAAAACACACCTCGCAGGGTTTTTGTAGAGATGCTAGTTCATCCAGGCAGGTGGTAAGGAGAGCTGGTTAAAGCCCTTCATTTCAGTGCAGCTCATGTTGTTGCTCTCACAGGGATTAGGAAGGATGTTCCTCCAGCTGAGCTTCTGCTCCCTCAGGGAGCCAGTTCCCAAACACCAGCAGCAGGCTCTGCTCCAGCTGACAGGCTTGGGCTGCTCCTTCCCTCCTGGGCCGCCTGGCTGTTCCCAGCAGTGACTGTGCAGGCAGAGCTCAGCAAAGGAGACCCCCGCTGTGGGATTCGGGCCTGTCCCTCTGTCTCTGGTGGCAGTGGACCAAGTCTTGTGCTGGCAGTGCTTTGCTCCCTTCTTGGCTCTCCAGAGGTCTGGGTGATCTCTGATGTTTCAGAAGGGAGAAGCCAGACGGGTATGGTGCAAGGAGGAAGAGGTGGTGGCTTAGCAGTGATTACGGATGCAGCATCCCTGTTCAGGGGAAGTCTGAGAGCAGCAGGTAGCAGAAGAGGTGAAGATTTGCAATTTACCTGTCTCAAAGCAAAGCAAAGTATGGATGAAGGCAGCTCTAGGATGAAGCCAAAAGGAACTGCCAGAAAAAAATAGAGCAAAAAGAAATGTTTCTGCAAAACAAACCATTTTGGTGAACAATAAATTCTTGAGAAAATATGTCTCTGCCTGAGCCCTTATTTTTCTTGATAATAAATCATTATAAAATAAACCTTGCGACATTCACCGTTCTATACAATGGGCTGAATTGAAAGGAGCTGTGTTCTTTTCTGTGCGATTTTGTGAGCCCTGTGGGTCCTTCAGAGAAGGAAACAATGTTATTGTCATGCAGATTTCTCTTCTTTTCTTCAAGATTTCAGAGATTCCATGAATCCCTTGCAACAGGGTAATTCTACTTTTCTCCTTCTTTTAAAGCGTTCTCTGGCAGTGCCGGTGTGGTAGCTTTATTGCAAAGTCTCCACCTTTCTCATGGAGTTTTCGAAGTTTTCAGAGTTAAGCATGACTGCTGTGGCATGTGTATATTACTGAGATTTCCTATTAGCACTCAGCTCGCTTTTTGCTTTTCTTCCTGCCCGTTTAGAGTTTATTGTGTAAGGGAAAAAAAAAAAAAAGAATTTTGTTCTTATATATTGCGTGTTTTGCAGTAGTACCTGGAGGCCTGCAGTAGGTCAGATTTCTATACAAATAACATAGTACTGCCCCTCAAGATTTGTGGTTGAAGTGACTGAAGATGGTAAATGGATGACAGGACATGGAGGAGAAGGAGTTTAAAAAAAAAGTGACGGGTTATGCCGTACAGCTGAGCTGTTCAAACAGTTTGGTCTTGGTGAGAAATAATGGTCGCAACTTCTGCTTGCCTAGGTGTTGTCACAGAGTTATTTGGAGGGAGGATTTGTACCATATCGGTTCTTAGTTAGGTGCTGGAAATACAATATTGCTTTTAGGGAAGATAAGACTCATTTTAATAGCCAATTACTAAATAAATTTTCTTTAGTGAAATTGTTAAAATATTTAATATCTTGGGGATCTTGTTTTTCCCCCTTTCCCTATTTTCTCTGCTAAGACACCTCTGTATTGCTTGGCTGGAATGCGGTCCTGGGTTTTCAGGGTCTTTATTACCTTTATCATTGGGCAAATGGCAGACTGCTGGGACACGGAGGCATCACTTAGCTTTAATTGGTCAACTAGCCTTTGCTGCGATGCACCGCACGCTGCCGCGCCGTGGCTGACCTCAGGCTGTACTCCGAAACAGTTTCCTTCAGCACGGGGTAGTGCCCAATTACATAGAGTGCAGGAGCAGCGATGCTCAAACCTTTCAACAAAATTTTACCATATCTATTAGTCTAAAGGTATGAAGTGTCAAAAAAACCCCCGTGCACGACCTAGAAAAACAAATTGGTAAGTGTGCTTCTTTCACTGATACTGTCTGTACTGAATAATTTTCTTAGAGATATTTAAAAAAAAAAAGTCTATGAAATCCTATATCGTTTCCCCCTTTATATATCAGAAGTCTTTAAAAATATCTAAGATTTTTTTTTATGCCAACAATACATGAGAGAATCCTAGATATGTGTGACACCTTTTAGAAAGTGTCTTTGTCTTTATCTATCCTTACAGTACCTGTGTGCTATGGAAGTGTCATGATCCCTATTTTATAGATGGGAAAAGAAGACACAGAGAGATTTAAAGCTAGAATTTTAAAGGTGTTTTGACTTCTAAAGATGCAGTAAAATGTGCAGTAGGACTTTCAAGAGGGCTTAATTGCATCTTTAACAGCCTTAAAAGCGACTTGGCGGCTTACAAAGTACACCAAGCAGAGACATGAATCTAGGTCTTCTGTGTTCTGGTCTAGTACTTCAACCATTGGATGGCCCTTCCAGGGCAGATTGATTTTGGAAAATAAGTATGACTTTTTGCTGCACTGTTGTTCAGTATTGCTGTCTCAATAGGACATGGAAGCACTGAGTCACGGTTACTGACATTAACCTAAGAGCAAACCTTTGTCAGTGGTTGAAATCTAAAGTGTTTTGAACACTGTTCGAGTATATACATTTTAGAGACAGTATTTATAGAAAGGCTAAAATTTACCATTTTGTAAGAAGGCATCTTTCAAGGGGGTATTTGCACAACTTAGACCTGGAACACAGTGGAAAAGCCCAAATCGGGAAGCTGGCCACTCTCCACAGAAGCTATGGAAAGACAAACTTTTTCCAAAGACTGTTCAGAGCACTTAGGCTGGGCTCCTGACTAGTGCTGGCCTCTGGAGAAGCCCAGCTCTCTCTGCACTGCCTGGGCAGAAGCTTGGGAAGGTCTCCCAGCCCTGGTGGCAGAGGGGACCTTACTGGTGTCAGCGGGGCTCTGTGTGTTTTTTGCTGTTTGTTCCCAAGAGGTGAATTTAAATCTTGGTACCTGTGAGTGGTCCCAAGTTCAGTGCAGTGTGGCTTTGCAGAGATTCCCACAGTGCAGTGTTGCTAAAAGCGCAGTGCTCCCTCAGAGACAGGCTTAGCTTTGCTGGCTTGAGCCCCAGGGTTTCTTTTTTACAGACCATCATTTCCCAACAGAGGCAAAAAAAATGTACCCAGAAAATTCACAGTCAGATGTATTGCTCACAGACTGGCTGTGGGCTCATCGCCAGTGCATTCACCTCTCAGCTAGAATTTTCAAATTATTGTGTGTATTCAAATACGTTTAGTTTCATAAGGAATCTGTTGCTGTAGTGCAGGATACGTAATTGACGTAAAAGAGAGCAGAAGGGTAAAACTGGCATTACCATTGGGAAAGCTTTGTTACAAAGCCAAAGCTGCGGTCCTGGTCTGTGATTTGGTAAGATTTGGCTTTCATAGGGGTGGGAGCTCAGCTCTCAGAGGGACTTTCCTTATCTGTCATCTCTCTCTGCTGCTGACAAACCAGTTGAGCTCTGTAAAAGCTGCTTCCAGTGACAGCTTCCCTCCTGGCCACATTGTGCATTTGCAACATGCAGTTTTATTACTGCATATAGTACTTAATGCAGCTGTATGTAAATCCAGATGTCTTTCATCAATCCTGAACCTGCCACAGCTGTAACCAAAGTAACCAAAAAGACGCCGACATCTTCCCTGTTACTTTCCAATGCCTACGCTTCTTGCAGGAAAATAGCGAGAAGCATGTTAAAAGGTACATATATATCACATGCACTTTTTTTCTTCATGTTCTGCGTGCTTTTAAGATCTTAGGTTATGTATTATTCATGCTTTTTAAAAAAAATACCAGTTTTGCTCAAGAAAAAGAAAAGAAACTGTTGGTGCCGTGCCAGTCATCTGCAGTTTAGCATCACATTTTGCAATACAAGTCTATGGTGTTTCATTTCTGTTGCAGGCTGTGGTTGGCTATGGAAGCACTAAGCATGGAAATATTACAGGTGTTCAGACTAATTGTAAATCCGTCTTGGCCCCGCCTGTATGTAATATTGTTCTATGAACTTGCTTGGCTTAAACTAGCACAAGTGAAATTGTAACATGATCCATGCCGTATGTGTGGTTTTGGTATACTTGAAGATTTGTACATACATTTCTATAATACTGTACAGTATCTAGTGTACATGTATATGCATCTATGAATAGATACATGTTGATAAAATACAGTGACCAAACTGAAAAATATTCTGCATCCAAGTGTATGAAATGGACCTATAAAAACATATGCAGGTGCACATTCTTTATATTAGATGCTATTTCCATATACAGCATGTGTGTCCTTGTGTGCGCACACACGTGCCTGTGTGGATATGTGTATCTATGTGTTGCTGTGGTCCCCAGTGTGTAGTTTATAGTTTGGAGAGAAATCATCCTCCATCATTCGTCACTGCCGAGCTGCAGCAGACCAGGCCAGCACATCATTTGTTAACAGCGACAAAGCCGCACTCATAAACGCCGACATGTTACATTAATTTATAGGCACTGAGTGACTTATTAAATGTGACGTGTGAAATATAACAGGGCCCGGTATGGATGATTAGGTTTTGGGCTTTGAATTGTTGACAAGGCAGGGGTAATGAATTGTGGGACACAAGCTAGTATGTTTCCCCCTCATTAGTCAGTATTAGCTGCATTAATAGTAATAATTGGATATATTCATCATTTAAAATGTTTTAATAAATGTTTGGACAGCACCTGATCTAGGCTGTCAAATATTAGACTGGAAGGTTCGTGATGGGAGAAGAATTATGCTGTTCCTTCTGCAGAGATTTATACAGCCTAAGGGGTGCCATTTGCCAATGTCCTTTAAGAAGTAACGGGTGGAGATAGTTTGGAAAAAGACAGCGCAATAAGAGAGAAACCAGCCTCTCTCACATTTCAGGAAGACATTTCCATGTTATTCTAGAGAATTGTTGGTCCTGAGGTCAAGTCTCCAAGATGGGGTCTGAACTGGTTATTTCTGGTCAGGTGCCAACCCCAAATTAGAACTTCACAAAAGGTGTGTGTGTTTCCATCTAAATTTGTGTTTCACTCTTCTACAACTGCAGACTGAATGCTGCCCAGAGCTCAGGAACTTTCCAATTTGGGGTTTTGGCTTGGAGTCATCAGTACTTTGAACTATTAACATATTTAAAATTCCAGAACATTTTCTGCCTGAACATCTTAAAAGCACGATTCTTTATGGGATGAAGGCAAGACATTTCTGAGGGTGTTCTGCCAGCTGCACTTTCAATCTTGGTTTCCATATCTCAAATGCATTGTTGCCTGCAATTCAATACAAAGATTCCTCTGATTAAAGAAAAAAATTTTGTTTCATTATTTTGTGATCTTTAGAAGTGGAATTTAAAAAATAACCCAAAACTATTACCAAGGAATGCAGACTGTATTAATCTCTTGCTTTAAAAGAGACGTGTGGGTGAACACTAGAAAGTGCTTTCTAAATCATTGGGGTGGGGATCAAGAAGACCGTGTCCAGTTGCAAAAAAATTGTATTGGTTCAAAACTTGTGACATGTCACTTGGCTGTAGCCCATTGTGTAATGAAACATGTTTTTTCAAAGCAACCTTCAGAATACACAAAAGCAAAAGCACATGGAGTTATTGGCACTGCATCAGTAGACTGACAATTTTTATTTTAAAAGAAGAGGGCTCTAAGGAAACGCCTTGCTACTGTGGGAAGCAGTGTTTGGTGACTCAGTAGGAGGTATGCTTCCCTTTTAGATGCTACCGAAGGGGTGTCACACTAGGGATTACTGCGTTGCTGGAGGTGCTGTCTTTCAGGAGAGAAACAAAGTCAAGTGGCTGGCCACCTGTAGTCATAACAAGTCCCAAGACGCTTACTGCAAGGATGAAAGTTTTCTCCTCGGTGTCCTTGCTATGTACTGAGCATCAGGAATCTTTTAGCTGAAGAGATCTTCATGCTCTTCTAAATACAGTGAGCCAAACCTGCCTCTTTATGTCCATGACCTTACTCTGTGCATAAAGTTGGTGGAGGACTTAGGAGGTGCCAAGGCTAAATCTTGCTGTAGACAGGTAACGCTGGAGCTCCAGGATGGCAGAAAAGCTTCATTGCAGGGGCATAAACAGTGTAATAATTTTGCACTTGTCATAGTTACTCTGCATGGTGGAAGAAAACTTTGAGGGTAGAAACTTTGTCATTCAGTTGTAATCAGAATAGAATAGAACAGAATAGATAAGATATTTCAGTCAGAAGGGACTACAATAATCATCTAGTCCAACTGCCTGACCACTTCAAGGCTGACCAAAAGTTAAAGCATGTTATTAAGGCCATTGTCCACATGTCTTTTAAACACTGACAGGCTTGGGGCATCGACCACCTCTCTGGGAAACCTATTCCAGTGTTTGACCACCCTCTCCGTAAAGATATGCTTTCTGATGTCCAGTCTATAATTCATACTTCCAAACTTGGACTAATGTTATTTCATTTAATAGACGCCAGTCACATACAACTTGTTCAGATAATGTACATTTAACTGTATTTTCCTCCTCATTTTGAATCAAGCCCTGAGTATTATTTTGTCAGGATTGACTGTTAGTTGGTGGTTATTGTTGACAAGTTGATGTGAGAGTATTTCAGCATGTTGTCTAACACGTGTCTGCTGCTAAGTTTGTCATTGGAACTGCACGGTATTTCTTCAAACTCCCTCTTAATTTTTATTTGTAGATAAAGCACGGATTTAAAACTTGATATTGTATGCTTAGCAAATGAGGTTCATCAAGCCTTTGGGCATATGGCTGTGGTTTTATTTCCTGTATTAGTTAACTCTGGGCCTGGAGTCTCAACTCACCAGAGACGATGCAAATTCATGTTTTCTCTAGGTTTATATTAATATCTCTGAGATCAAACCTTGATCTTGTCATCTAGGTTCACATTGTCTAGCCAATCATCTTAAAGGATTTCAGACATTTCATTAGTGATATGTATGTATTATAGAAAGGATAACATGTTTCATCATTTAAGTTAATTATTACGCAATTAGGTCTTTAGTGGAACTTTCTCAGAGCTACAGAAATGAGAGAAAAAAGAATGTTCAGTATTCAGTACTCATATAGATTTCTTGATGATTTAAGCTACTGTCTAGTTAGATTTTGGGTGAGGTTTGTTAGTTATGTTTACATTAGCGAGGAATTATGTCTTTTCCGGGGAGGTGCTAGAGGGGGCCAGCTGTAAGTTTTTACTGATCCTCTTTACTCTTTGCCAGTTGCTGATGCAATTGTTCTCAAAAGAACAATAGAACATAAAATAGAGTTAAAGAGTAAAAGTTTGCTAAGTTGCAAGCACTTCCTAGTCCATTGAGTTAATTGTGACTTTCATTGGTATGATATAGATGAACAAGAACTTCAACCTTTCTGCCCTGACTGTCTGGCAAGGTTACTTAACTGCTCATTGTAAACCTTTTTTCCATCACTGATGCTGTCCTCACTGCTCTCCAGTGACAGAGAAAAATAATAATTATGCAGTTATTATGTAGGACTTTGAAAACCCTCATGCTCTGTGTTTTGTGGATATGAATCCTATTGATCACAGGTATCATCCCTGCTTTCTCAGGGAAAATGCATCTCAGTGACACAGCCAAACATCCAGAAATACAGGAGACATCCCAATTCTTGACTATGTTTTGACAACCATAGAAATCTGTAGCTGCTATCAGAGGTCACCTTCTTTCCAAAGACAATAATGCACATTGTTCCCTGCTCCCTTCAGTAGGGTTTGTAACGCTGTGCCTCTGCCCTTACAAATGTCTTCAGTCTGTTGAACTCTATGCGAAATATGCTGTTTCTCATAATTCCAACCAAGGAAGTACACAGTGGCATGAGCATAATATATTTTATTACAGCCAACAGTGTCCTTACCTCACTCTAGTTATAACTTGTCACCAGCACCCTGAGTTGGGACATTTGGTTTTGTCCTTCAGCTTGGGTACCCTCACTGGATGGTTGGCTTCAAGGGCAGAAGCCTATAAAAATATTCTTGTTAGCTGCATCACCTTTCCAGATGGGTGCAAAAGATAGCTTTGTAGCTACAGGCTATAATGCCTTTTCCACATCTCTCTGACACAGAAGAGGACATCAGCAAAAGTATTTTTCCTACATGTTCAAGGCAATATTGCGTTAAGAGAAACTCTGAAGTACTTAATCCAAAGCTTGTGATATAAGCAGATAGATATGATTTGATTTCACATATCTGCTGCAGAGGTCATTGTTTCTAAGGTTAATTAAGCTCTTTCAATGTCATATTAAAGGTAGTGCACACATGCAATAGTTATTGATGACATCTCCAGCATTACATAGAGCATGATCCTCTTCATCACATCAAAACGTCTCTTTGCCCCTTTCTCTTTCAGTCTTCCTCTTCTATGGTGACTTACAATGAATTTTACCGCGTCTGTGTTGTTTGCCCATACACACACAAATAATTCTGCAGCATTTTATACCTACAGCCAGTTCAGCATCCCCTTCGAACACCCCTGGAATATCTTCTCTTGTCGAACCACTGCATGCACAGCTCAAACAAAGTGCCTCCGCCTTTCCACAAAACAGGTCTTTGCTTCCTTCCAGCACTCAAAATAGCAACTAATCCGGATCCTGTCCTCATTGCCAGAGCTCCCCGCACAAAGGAAGCAAGAGCTTTATTCTGTTAAATATGAAACAATGGGAACCCCTGGATGGAATGTCCAGCTTGTGGGCAGGAGCCAAAGGCAGCGCTTGACTTTCTTCCACAGCATTTTTCTGCTTAGTCTTTTCTTGTATAAATACAAATACACATTTGTATACATATATTATCTTCTGGGCAGCTAATTCTAGTCTCACCCTTACTGGTTTCTTTAAAAGACTCCTTTTAATTGTTGGGTTTCTTTTGTGGGTTTTTTTTCCCAAGAGAACCAAAAAAAGTTGTAAAATCACATCCCCCAACAGAACGTGTGTCAGGTTGTCTTTTGTCACCGGCTCTGAGTTTCCAGTTTAGGATTTTTTTTTTTTAAGTTATTAAAAGTTAGCTTTTAATAACTTTAGGTTATTGGATTTTTTCTCCTCCACATAAGGTCCTTCACTGCTGCTACTTTACTTGAAGCAAACACTTCATTTGCTTTTTGAAGCAGAAGCTGTCTTAGGAGGGGATGCAGTCAGTTTTTCACCATATTGACACTTTCCAAATATTTCTCTGTAATTACCCAGGTGGGTTGGGCGAGGTAAGTTCCACTCATCCTCATAGCAGGACTGTGTGAACAGGAGATTTACAGTTATGTTTCTAAGTTGGCCATCGCTGTTGCAGTTCTCCTGAGGATTTAGTGATGCAGAAGCTGAGACTGGGGTGTCATCCCAGCAGTAGATCCCACAGTCCTGCAATGTCTGTCTTGCTGGCGATGATCCTGAGGCAGCGGAGCAGCTGCAGCCGAGAGCCCCTGATTTGAACGGAGTCAGCATCCCACAGGCACTCCTCAGCACGTGTTTCTGTTACATTTAACTGGGGCTGGAAACTCCTTGGATTGTATATTTTTAGTGATTTTGAGACATGAATGAACTCAATAATCACTTCCTTCATTTCTTACGTGCTTCTGATTCATTATGGGCATTTTGTAAATAAGAGATCAAACAGCACCTTTCCTTGTCGTTTCTCTCTCTTTAGGCCATTAGTATGCACGTAAATCCGGTCAAAAATCATTTCCATGTCAGTCTGAGCAGATCTCCTGGCTTTTTTTAAGATGAAACGCCTTCCACTTAAAAGAAAAAAAAAATTTAAAAAACTATCTTGAGAACAAAACGGAGCAGGTACTAAGCCAAGTCTTGGGAAGGAACACCATTTTAACATAATGTCTACACCTAGCCTAAACATCTGCTCAGATGGATTTTGAGTCCTCCACCTCTATTTGTGCAGAAACTTTTCTCACTGCTTTAGAAGCTCAGACTCTGGCCAGAAGGTGTGCTGCACACGCGCCCTTTGATTAGCCTGACCCTCTGGGTTTCACAGAGTGGGACGGTAGCACTGGTGCATCAATGTTATTTAAGGATATTATTGGTGTCAGGTTAATTGAGGAATCATTAATTATTGTACAATAATCTGCAGGCAGATTGCACACAATTTTGCAGGCAGGGGTTTTACCTGTGCCTGATCCAAGGAAAGGTGGGAAATGTGTTTCCCACACATGAAATATTTACCATGGGAATCTTTATAACTTTCTCAGTGAGATGATGAAAGAAATATGTCATCAGCACCCTCAACTCAAGGTGACAAGTTTTAGGGTCGCATGCTTACTGTGAGGAAAACAACTTCAGATGACTGGATTAACACTGCTCCCTGGAATACTATGGCTTTGATACCACTGATGCTTTTTGGTCATCGTGCTAAAGTTACAGTAGTTTACCTTGAGGTAGCGGCAACCGAATGCTGGTATCATATTACAATAACAGTAATGCTGTTATCTGTCATCGCTTACACTGAACAGAGGTTCTTTTAGCAAAAGTATGACTCTGGGAGGGCTGCTAATTCAATGGCATTGTGTGAACTATGACAGACCGCAGAGCTGGTTTATATTTTTTTCCAGTGACTGAAGACTAGCATCTTCAGTAAAAATTAAAAATAGTTAACTGACTTTTAGGATTTAAGGAGTGAAACAGGAGTAAAATGAGGAAAGAGTGAAGGGAAAAGTAGTTAAACTGAAACAAATTGATTGACTACTGGTCCTTTTACTAAATCAGGATAAATTCTGTCGGTTATGTGACTGTACTCCCTTGATAACTGAGTACTCTAATGCTGGAAATTCTGCCACAATTTCAGCTAAAGCAGCTAAAGCCCATCAGCTCGTAAAGAACAGCCTATGGTTTGAAGCAAGGCAGAGCTTGGGAGGCTTCTGTGCTATGTAAACTAACAACTGGAGCTGTGCGTGAGGCATGGGCACACGTGCACGCCAGCGCTTATCACTCCGCGCTCTTTGTGTCAATATAACATAACGGATGTGTGTATGTTCAGTTATCTTGCATCTAGCTGTCATAAACCAAATACACTGCGTATACGCTGTACACAGATGGCATAAACTCCTTCCAACTTTTTTTATGTGATAGGAAGGTAGCTGCAGTTCAAATTTAATAAAAATTTTAGATAATGGAGCTGGGCACAGGTAAGGAGATACAAGAAAATTCAGATTTTCACTACTTTAAGAAAAAAAAATATTAAAAAGTCAGACCTGGGGGCAAAATTAAATTACAGAAAACTAAGCACTGCAGCCTGCCTCTGGACTATTTTTAATTCTGTTTTGTGATGTTGATTTTTGGTGGTGTTATCTCTTTCTTTTCTTATTGAAAGTCTTGGAGAGGAAACCAAAACAGTCTCTCTGGGATTTTAACTCACCCATGGGAGAAAATGCCAAACACACTTTCCCAAACTATTCTAAATTTGTCTGATGCATTATAACTCAGCATAGGAGAGCTAGAGAAGTCCAGAAGATGCAAGATGAAAAATTGATATGCTGTGCTTCGCTGTGCAGAACACACAGACCTGAGGAAAAGCGACTGGGAACACTTGGTGAAGTGAGCAATGAGTAATTCAGGGCTGATTTGGGCAGTCCTACCTTCTGATTCGGTGATTATGTGAGCACCTCCTCAGCTATTTGCTGTGCTGAGCTCAATATTTACTGTATTGATAACAGCAAACCCTGGCAATGCTAGCTCCGGGAGTCAGAGCAAGTTCACAAAAATGGTGTAGACTATTCTGTTTCTATTATTATGCCATTGCCTGAAGAATCGCAGTCAGTAGACTCTGACTGCTCGAGGCATATTCTCCGTGTTGTATTGCCTTTCTTGGCCCTTCTCTGCAGTTCAGGAGGAAGATATATGTTTTCTAGTAAAATAAATAATTTTCCAAGGTTTTGGGTTTGGCTTATTTATTTATTTTTGGTTTTGTTTTTAACCCAGTGAATTGTTGAGCATTCCATAAATGCAAAATACAGGTCTGATTCTGCTTCCAGTTTAAATCAGTGAGAACGCTGAATCCAGGGCGAGCAGATTCAGGAATTTTTTTTTTTTCTTAATTGGGATATTTGACAACTCAGGAAGGTTATGTTTAGAAGAGAGTTAGATGGCTGTATCTGGTGTTTAATTTCTCTTCTGCAGAATAAATTTCCTGTTGTAAAAATGCCACAAAAGGTAGCTACTGCTGTTTATTGACTAAAGAGCTAAGTAAAATCCAGCTGTGAACATGTGGGTAATAGGAGGTTTTCCCCATGCCTATATTTGATTTCCATGCACAGCCTTATGCTGGTAAATATCAGTGTAAGTCTCAATTTTTCTTTTGTGAACAGAGTACCTGACATGACCAGCTAGTTGTATGTGAAAAGGTCTGCAAGGAAAAAAACCAAACCAAACCAAACCAAAAAACATTGCAATAATAGACTAAATGGGTATCTACATACCTTAAATGCTGAGAAATTTTTTCCCTTCCTTTTTCTGCAGTTTTTAGTAGAGCTAGGCTGAGCTTAGATTCTCTGTAGTGTAGCAAATATCATTAGTTTGAAAATTTTTCTCTGGCAAAGTGGAATAAAAAAAGTGGTCCTGTTAAGTAAAGGTTAAAAATGTTGGAGAATTCAAGAAACTAATGTTCAAAAAAAAAGTTTTTATTTTAGCCTTATTTTTAAAAAATTGGGAATTTTCCATTGTAAAATAGGATTTTTTGATTAGAGAAGTCATCTTGAAAGGGAAAAAAATTAGCTTTGTCCTGAAATTTCTAAAGGGACATTTCTACATTTTTATTATTTACTTTTCCTAATGAAATTGCATTAAACAATGAATTTTCTGTATATTTTTATTTGAGTAGCAAATAACTAGATCTAGTTATCAGTAGGTGCAGGAGAAGTTACTGAGAGAAAAAGAAGTGCACAAAAAGTGCACAGAAAACCCAGAAGCAGCAAATGAAAGGGCTGAAGCGCATGTGCTGTTTGCCTCTTGGTGACCTCTGGACTCATCCCCGTATTGGCTTCAGTTCTTCTTGATATGCCAAGTTTTCACCAGAAATAAAATACCCATCAGATACTGTTTGAGACAAGTGTATTTGTAGTATCACATCCCCAGCATCCTCTTTTGTGGAGAGGACGGCCAAAGAAAGGAGACAGGCTGACAGCAGAGCTGGTTCTGTGAGGTACTGAAGTATGTGAGTAATACCTTTGTCTCCATCAGTACTGCTTGTTTATTTAAATTTATGCACATATTTAGGACTCTGCAGAATTGGTATGTCGTACAGAATGGATGTGCAGTCCTTTTATCTGATGGACGGTTGCTAATTATTGCACTAGCCCGTGTATTTTGGTTTTACTAATTTTGCAAACCCCCATATACTTACTGCTGCGTTTCAACCAGGAGTCTAAAGTTGTCTTCTATCAAATGCGTTTGTACCTCAGAAAAGGTGCTTTTTGTCAATTTTGTTTGCCCTAGCCAGGTTTAAATTGTATAACCGGCACTCACTTTCTGGGTAGCCACTGGTCTGGCTGACCTTGGCAGCACGACAGCTGTCGTATTTTCACATGGATGAACTGTTCTGGAACAACTTCTCCAATGTATCGGGAACAAACAAGCTTTTCTTCAGCATCAGGAATGCAGCAGGTCTTCTTTCCAACTATTTTTTTCTCCTTCCACAGACATATTTATTGTGGCAATGGCAAGAAAATCCTACTGCTAAGCCTTCGTGTTTGAGTTCCTTTAAATTTCCTTCAGGGGAGTGACAGAAAAGCCAACCTAGATCATGTCAGAACTTGCTTTCTTTAATTGACTTCTTAGTTTATTTTTAATAAACATGGATATTAATTTGTAGTGGCAAGAAAAATAGGAGGGCAAAATCCTTTTACATCTTTATTGTTAGTTTTCCGTTTCTGCTGTATTTATTTAATTTAAATCACTGCGGTATTTAGCAGTGACAGAGTGTGATGCTACTGGGGAGGGTATTGCACAAACTCAAAGGGTTTGCCGTGCGATGGACAAGGTGGCCAGTGATAAATAGCAGGGAGTATTTTATACAAGTGGAATGACGTCCATCTGGTAGCATGCTTGCTAGATCCTTCAGCTGAACAAGGGAATCAGGGGATGGAAGGAGCAGGAGCAAGGAGGGAGCTGGTGCCGGGACTCAGCAGTAGGAATGTGGGAAGGCAGCAGGGACAAGCAGGGAGCTCAGACGGGGCTGGGGTAAGAGTCCCTCACCAGCAGAAAGCAGAGGGTAATGGTGAAAGCACAGTTCTGCTGACACCAAACGCTTTTTGGGAATGCAACGGTTCTGTTAGAAAAAAAAATTCTTCATCTCCAAAAGGAATTTTCTATCAAGTTATGAGAGAACACTCCTGAAAGAGCCAGTAACCCATTTGTTGGAGCCTCTACTCGGCAGACTGAAGTTCAAGTTAATTTTGGGCCTGATTCAGACTGGAGGTTTTTACTTAACTGATAGTTGTATTTCTACATTGCTCCTTGCAGTTACTTAGAGATTTGCAGTAGTGCAGTGCCATGGCATGGGTTATCTGCTCATCAGCTTCACTCCTTGAGTAGCTTTTGCAGCCTGCACTGAGCTGCATCTTATCACACCTAAGTGTAATCTAAAATTAACCAGGTTTCCCCCAAACTTCAGTCCCATACCCTCCAACCATCTCTCTGTCAGAGAAGAGGTGAAGCACGGAGTTCTTTGAATTAATAGCAATGTATTCAGTAAATCCAGATGCTTTGTAAAAGTTTGCATGTTTCTGGAGCTGAGCTGACACGCGTGTCGCTGAGGCGTGTTTCTCTGCTCCCTAAGCCCCAGTGCTCTTCACACCAGGGATGTGAGTAGCCAGGAAGGGAGTCAGAAAATATATTTTGTTTGATTCATGCAATGAAATAAACCTGCAGTGGTAGGAATAAGTTTAATTGATGACTGAGTCTTGTGTGGCAGAGGAGCTGGTGTTCAGCAGTCACATAAGTTTGGAGAGAGAGTTAAAGTTGAAGATACTATTGACACTTCTGTGTTTGCAGATTTTTTTCATTTTGGGAATGAATTTCAGACCCCAGTGGTTAGTATTAATGCTATATATCCTCTGTGGTTAGTATTAATGCTATACAGCCCTGCCAAATGGGGAGAAAGTTAGAACTGAAAAAAATAACCCACTGTGAAGAAGTTAGATGCAAACACACAGGGATGGATGTTTATGCTTACAAAGAGCTCAGCTCTGTTGGCACTTCTCCTGGACCAGTCCTGTCAATCTAAATCTGAACTATTTGCAGAGTGAAGTGTTGCTAATGAGCAAGGCTGGCAGAACCAGGCTCCAAGGTGAAGGAGGCACCTGAACAAGCGGTTTAAAGCAAGAACCGAGAGACTGGGCTGAACCCCATGACTCAAACTGCTCCACTCTACCCTTGTCCTAATCTCTTCGCATCCGCTTTTCTGCCAAAGCAGGGGGAGACCGTCAGCCGGTGCACGCTGTGCCAGCTCGGGAGCTGCTCAGCTCTTGCCTAGGCAAGTGGGGGACACTTTCACATAGCCAGGGGGACTCTGGCCCTGGTGTGTTCCAAAACAAAGTGCAGCCTATAGTTTGTTTTGTCTTTCAGTGGAATAAAAACATGGCGCTTGGCAGAACGTGTTCTGTCAACTGGCAACTTTTTACTTAAAATGCAGTGAGCGGACTTGGCTGGGTAAACTTGGTGTCTTGAAAGCTCCTTGGAAAATACTGTTATTTTTTTAAGTTAATTTTTTTCTGGAGTTGATTTAATTCAAAGGAAGTTTTGTTTGCTTGCTTGCCTGAGGTTTTTTAGTAGGTTTAAATAGATGAGCTTCGTTTCTTCTGCAGTTTATTTTGATGAAACTTCTGTAGAATTTGGGAGAGAGAGCACAGTGCAAATGGAGTTAGACTCTGAAATTTTGGTTTAGAGTTTGCAGACCCCAAAAGCCAACTCTTGTATTTCATAGAGATTTTACAAGCCTTTGGGCTGACGTGAGCTCATACTTTGTAAGGGAAGGGAAGACCGAGTGTTTCTCTGGAGAGCTTCACGAGGAGATTTCCGTTGCTTTTGGGGCCCTTGAGTCAACCTGCCGACCCCCACTGCCCAGTGCTCGTGCATGCTGTGCAAAGCCAGACCGGCAAAGCGCTTCCCACGTTTGCATGGCTGATGCTGTCTTTCAGCGCAGATATTTTTCACTATTCCGTCTCCCAGCTCCGCTCAGGGCCGAGGTGTTGCTCCAGGGCCACAGCAGCCCGGGTGGGCAGCTGCTGGGCTTGGCGCTTGGCGAAGCCGCCAAAAATCCCCCGGCAAACTCGGGGCAGCGCCGGCTTCTCCCCAAAGAGTAAGTGGCTCTGAGAGGCTTTGCCACATAAGGGCCTGTTCGAGGCTGTAGGCACCAGCTGACAGGGATGTCTTTGCCTCCCAACAGATGGCCAGGCTTTTTATTTCAGCAAGCAATCTCATGCGGAGGGGTGGTCTCTGGATCCTGCCAGCATTTCGCATGACAGGGCCAGCTTAGGGCAAGAGGGATCTGATGTCCGTGCCCTTCATAGCTCATGAGCTAAATGACGAACTGTTGACAGGAAAGCCATCATCTGAAGTGTAAGATCCTGAACTCTCTTTGCTTTTCGTTTTTCTTTGGCGGAATTAATGCCCTATTTGCTTGTCTCTCAAAATCCATTCTGGCACGAGTACAAACCCTCGCCTGGTGGCAAGCAGTTGTCTGGATTCGAGATGCCAAGATTTGTGCTGACAGCTCCTTCTACACAATCTGAGTCAGGCTGTCACAGCTGGCCATTAGAGGCTTAAAAAGACACACGCACGTACAACAAATAGCACGAACTTTCCATTATTGAATATCAGAACCTGCTTGATGAGAAAATGTAATGGCTTACACCGCTTTTTATTTTAGTGTAAACAAACACAGTGTCTCCAAACCCCTGCTCAAGTGCGGTGGTTGGTTATTTTATGTTGATTGCCTGCTCTTATTTAGGTGCACAGGTCTAGAAGGGACTTCCTGGGCTAGGAGATCCAGTCCTTGTGAATCCCAAACATCACATTTTATAATCCTCCTCATTACCTTACTTTTCTTTAACGAGAACAGTCCTTTGTGGTTTTTATTTGTCCTCACAGCCATTTGGATAGTGTGATTTTCTTGGCATGGAGGAACAAGCACCAAAACTTGCCTCTTTGAGGGGCAGCATCACAACTAGATGGGGGCAAAGAATGCTGCTCATCAAAAAGGGTTTTTCTGAAGCTGTTTACCCTGCAGTTTTGCCTTTCTTGGTGGCAGTGAGTGCAAATTCTGCTGACCTAGCGTTCAGGTTGGGTGCTAAAAGATGGATGCTTGCAAAAGTTAACTTTCCAATTTAAAGCAAAACAGGATCAAACAGTTCCCCGGCCCACTTTCTGTTCATGGAGACAGGTCAGATTAGCTTCTGCTTAGTCAACTGATGGTTATTGCAAGTGTAATGCTGCTCTGTCTGGTTGTGCTGGGTTTTAAACTTGCTGTAGGATTAAATTTTGCACAGCTGAGCTTTAGTAGACCTTAGTCTGTAGTTTATTTTGGACAAAAGGTTGATAAACTTTGGCTCTCAGGGAGGAAGCCTGGAATCTGAGACCCACTATTATTCATTGACTTGTCTTTATGAGTTTACAGTCCACTGATGCATAACACTGAAGGAAATATTTTCAGTGAAATGTTTGCTTTTTTCTTTGGCTTTGTAAAATGCAATGTCTTTTCTTAGAGATATATATCAGGGTCATATAGCTACTTCAGTGAACTGTATATGATCAGGAAATAGACTGCATTGAAAACATTTCAATTTTCTGTGAAGTCAGTCTTTTAACCAAGACTTCCCCTCTTTTTCTCTCAGAGTTCTGGTCTCCCACTAACCACTATTTGAGCATTAATTTTATACACAAACTGGGTTTAATTGTGGAAGGGAGATTTCAACTATATGGAACATTTTCAGTATTTGTGTATTAAATCAAAATTTGCACATGACAGCAAACTTGTAGAGCAAAATCCCATTTACACGTAAGAGAATTTTCTTGGCTGGCATTTTTCTGTCCTCTTTTTGCTGTGCTGAAATATGTGTCTCTTACTTCCTCGCTGCTATGGATGGCACAGTGAGGCTGGCCATTAGGCATGATAGAGGGACTGACTCCCCAAACTTTCATGGCTCTGACATAACAGATGTATTAATTTACTGCTTACATGTGTAGGACATTCTTATGCCTCTTGCTTGATTGGGGCCCATGCAAGCTCTACTCTCTTTTTGCATGGTCAGTGGGATGATTTGTCTGAGTTAGGAATACAAATATAAATATGGCTTTGTGGGACCAAATGTGTGGATATTACACAGTACTACTGTGCACTGTTTATAAGACGTTAATGTCCGTTTCTCTTTCTCCACAGGTTCTTCTTGAAATTTTTCCTCAAATGTAACCAAAATTGCCTAAAAAATGCAGGAAACCCTCGAGACATGCGACGGTTCCAGGTCAGTCGGACACGCTTCCTCCTTTAAAAATCAGCAGCTGTTAGGGACAGAAGTACTTTGACCCAAACTAACCTAGTAATTCACTGGAAGGTGCTAAAAACATAAGGTCACAGAATATTGCCTGAGGACTTCTTGTCACAGCAGAATTGACAGGAAGTAGTTGGGTTTTCTTGCTCTGGACAAGAGAACTCTTGAAGATAAAGTCACCTCCACGGGAAGTGAAAGCGTGAAAAGGAAAAATCAAAATGATCTTGCTGTTGTATTAGGTTATGGGGCTACCCCACTCTGAGAAACTCCCTTCTGCCTGGGGAACCATTTGCCTTCATGTAAACACTAAGTGAGAACCATGCTTATTGGAAGGGGCAGAGGAGGCTATAAAAGCAATTAATAAAATGAGGCTCGTGACTATGCTTCAGTGGTTATTCTTCAGCAGTGTTAAAGACTCATAAACTTGCATCAATGGGATGAAGGTCCATCCCTGTGGTCAGCACTTGGAAAAAACTATCATTGGGTGTATATTTCTTGGGTTGTTTTGGGCTGGTATTTACCTGCTGTTGCAGCATATGGCAGTGGGGCTTGGGAACAGTAGTATCAACACATCTTCAGGTGGCCAAGATCCTTATGCTACACTCATGTCCACAACTACTTTTGCCATTAAGTACAGCACTGTCCCTTTGGAAGATGGTCTGCACTTCCCTTCCCCAGTGCTGTCAGCAGAGTGGTGTGGTGGCGATGCTGAGAAATAGTCGCTCCAACCCCTTTATTGAAGACGTGGCCCTTTGACTGTGACAATAATGCTTTACCTAAGTATGTGCTGAATAAAAATACGGGGTAGAGAGCAGAAGGACCTTCTCTTTTGATGGGAGGAATGTATATGTTCCAGGGAGAAAACATGATAGAGTCTGTCAGTGGAGATTTGCCTCAGGGTTCGGAGGAAGAAAGAGGAGGGTTATCCCATAGACTACATGAGTCTCTGGAGGAAGACAACTCCAAAAGATGGCTGCTTTCTGCAGTAGCTTAGGACCTTGTTTTCTTCTTTTCCAGCACTGGTGCACTTAAGTGCTAAATGCTATGTAAATGGCAATATTATTTATATGTAGAACATATGTCTTTTGTTGAACTGCTTAATTGCGACAATGCTGGAAGGCAGAAGGGTGTTATTTGCCCCTCCAAGCATAAGTGCAGAAATGAGGAGATGTGGCCACAGGGATTAAATTAATCAGTATAAGAGCTAGGATTAGTACGGCAGAGCCCTTGGCTTCTCACCCCACATGCCTCCCTCTGTCACGTTTCTCCTGTGATTCAAGAGGGCATTATCACTGAAGGAGAAAGTGGAAAAAGGACTCTCACCAGCACAGGGATTTAGGCCAAGCAGTCACCCCTGGGGCCTGTCAGAGCTTGCTTCACAACATGTACACTCTGCTGGGTTTGTGCTCGCCCAGGCTCCAGGCTGATTTTCATATGGTAATGCCTTTGCATGTTCTCTCAGAACAGCAATCAGGAGTCTGTGTCGGCGAGTAGGTAGGACATAGGAAAGGTTGTTGATCTCTTGACTTGTAAAGACATTCTGTCATACAAACCCAGCTTCACAGCAGTTGAGCTTTCCATGTGTAAACAGAGACTGCTTAATTACACAGGTCATGTCAATTAGTGTGACCTTAGCATTTTCAAGAAATTAATCACTTTCAGCCGAGCGAACCACTCATACTATAATACTGGGTGGTATTGAAGCTTGCAGCATTCTGTTAACTGACCAGGCTTATTGGTTTATAGTAGCTGCTTTTGTTTCTTCTCTTTTCTTTTTTTTTTTTTTTAAATTTTGAGCTTGTTCTTCTTTTAGTAATAGACTTCTTAAAATAAACCAGCCAGACTCTACGGGGTCCAGGCTTCATTTATGATTTCTTAGGGTGAAAAGGACCAAGTATACACATAGTATCTCAATGATACGATGCACTGGGATGTTTGAGATATTATTGTACAGGAACCAACTGAAATCTGGGCCCCTGTGAAGTCTGTGGAGGGTTTGCTATCAGCTGTCTTTGAAATATTGCCAGTGACTTACAAGGTCTCTAATAGTTATGTTAAAGTTCCGCTGAAAAACCATGAGAGTGAAGTATTTCCAGATACTTTTAAAATAGTAGCATATGCTTTTCACAACAAAAAATGGAGACTTTCCCTTCCTTTACTTCATTGCTCTATCTGTGCTGGGCTGGTAAGCTGCCTAGGGGTTTGTTCATCTTTTGGCTATGGTCTGTCACTCATCAGTCCCCAAAAGTTGCTAGGAGAATGCAGATTGTGGTTTTGGTGGGAGAAACAGTGAAAGACCAGGGTCATGAGTCTTGCACTATCAAAGGACAGGTCCTGCAGAGAATTTCCTTTCTTAGTAGTTTGTTGTTTTTTTTTTTTTTCCTGCAGCAGGGATTTATCTGATTATCCTACGGTATAACACAGGTTAAGAAAGTACAGGGAAGAGGCAGAGTATGTGTTGATTCAGGCAACCTGTGTGTGCAACTTCATTCGGACTCACATATAGAAATGAATTAGGATTTTTTTTCCAGAACATTGCATGCAAATGAAATAGTGTAATAAGCCTAACATGAAAGCGGTAGTCCTGGAAGGAAATACATTTCTCTGCATGTCTGGGATGTCCAGGCATGTGACAACTGAAGCGGTGTCAAGTGCCAGCAAAAGTGTGTGCTGGAGCAGTGCTGGCCCTGGCTGTGTTAGTTGTGTCTCTATTAGCAGAAGGGGACAGTCGGAGAGAAGTCAAGTGCTATGCAGGGACTCAAGACAGTTAAGTGTTCAACCGTGCTACAGCCTCCCTGCTTGTCTTTAAGAGAATAATTTCATCCCCGTGTGTTTCATCAGCCCAATTTCACAAAATGTTTGGTGATATCAGGTATTGTCACCTTTGTCAACCTTGCCTTTTTATTCCAAAACCCCCATGGAGCAGCTGCTCAGTCTGGTTTTGCGTTCTTCACAATAAGTCATCAGTCTTAGTGGGATGGGCTGTAGGGCCCCAGTTAGTGGTAATAATAAGTAGATGGTATCATGGGTGAACTCTGCTCAGGTTTTCTTTTTCAGCACTAAAAACTCATTCATACAAACTGAACAGTTTTCTATGTTATTGTAATTAATGAAACCCAGGTGCCCTAGTTATCTTGTTGTTCTTGTTTTCGCACAACTGCTTGCAAACTGACACATGTCAAGTTTTCAATTAGAGGAAACTTTTCATAGTGAGTCACTGCATAAAACCCCAAACATTCGTTTGTTATGGAAACCTTGAAAGTCACTTAGAAATTGCCATGCTGTTTGATTCTGTTACCACAACCTCTCCCTCAGCCTAGGCTGCTAGTTTGCCTCCATGGGACGCTGCCACTCATGTTTGAATTGAAGCCACTTGTGTCTTATTGCAAATTTGCATAAGAGTCAGAAATGATGCTTCACGAATCCCAGATAATGGAATTTGGACATGCAAGGCTCCATCCCCAGAGAAGAGAAAGGCAAAAAAAAAAAAAAAGGGAGGCTGAAAAATAGCAGAGCGCGCTGTGGCCCAATTCAACAAGTTAATTAAGTGCCTGGCCTGTCCTTGAGCACGTGAGCAAAATTACTGAATGTATTATACTTACGTGCTTTAAGTTGGGCACCTTTTTAAGTGTCTTGTTAAATGGAGAGTGATTTTTAGTTACTAAAGAAGTCAACACATTGTAGGAAGAGGTCACCAAGTGGTGATGAAAATAAAGACGTTGCTCAAGCCATTTCTGCATAGCTTTCAAAGAGCAGCAAATGCAGTAGTTACAGGTTTAACACTAATGACGCATTTCAAACCTGGAAATCATCTTAATCAGGTTTTCTCTGCCTTTGCCACTGGATGTTGGGGACATCGCAAAAATATCAGTTCCCTCACCATACATCAGAGAAAATGAAAAGCACAAGGAACATGCTATGTCTTAATCAGTTAGCAAAGCTTAATGGGCTGTGGTTAAAAATGAGGAGTCATGCAATGCTTAATTTTGATATATTAGGTGAGGTACTATAACAAATAAACAGGCCGAGTGCTAAACGTGGATAAATAGCTTGATCTCCAGGCTCCTGGTCTCTGAATATTTTTTTTTTAAACTAAGCTCCAGAGCATTAACAAACTGAACTATTTAATGGCAGGCAGAATAATTCACAGAGCCGTGATATGTTAATGCAGTTGATAGTGCCAACTTCATTGAAGAAAGTTGTAAACTGATGTGTTTCTTTCATTCCTCTGTCTCCCCTGGTGTTGATACAGGATTTAAATTCAAAATCTATGAAGGGATAAAGCTAAAGCTCAAAATCATTTTCCATGTTTGCCTGTCCCAAATTAAAACTGTGTTTTGTTGACAAAATTTGGAAAGGTTTGAGATTTGGCAGGCCTGGTTGTCCCTGTGCTTACATTAATGTGTCAGCACCTCATTAATCATTTATTAAACTGTAGTGTGCCTTTTCCTCTCGCTATGGTCTGTGTTTTAGGATGCCTCAGTGCCCGTTCCACATATACTTTGGCTCTCCCCTCCCCCTGATTTTATGATTTCTCCACAAATTAGTTTTAGCATGTGCTTTAGTTTGAACATATCCCAGTTGTTTCAAAACCAAAATGAAGGAGAGTGTAGTATTTTTTTAGATTAAAAAATATGAGTAGAACTTGTAAGGATGTAAGTGCTCTGCAGCAATCCAAGTATGTAACTGTGGCACACAATATTCAAGGTATATTTTTTCTCTGTTAATAATTAGGGGCATTAATATTTTGTTAGTGCAGTGTATGTTCAGTATTTCTGTATTAATGAGATTTTGCATTTAGAGAATTAAGCAGTAAGCGGGTGCTGGTTCTTACAGGTGCACTATGAATAATCATTTTTTTTTCAGACAGATACATAAAGTAACCACTTTTTTGTCTGCATTTCCTGAGACTGGAAACAGTTTCTCTTGGGGATTCCTTTTATAGTTCCTTCTGCTAACGACACCGAAGAACCACACCAATGTGGTCTCTTTGTAGTAAATCAAACTCTCTGTTCAGGAGGTAGGTAGGAAGACACTGTTAAGTAATTCAAAATAGTTTGCATCAACAGTTTTGGAAACCTGATGGCGGGGGGGGAGTAATTAAATGTAGATTTACTCACATAAAACTGGTCTCACCAGGATTGTTTCCTTGAGTTCTTCCCTAGAAAGGTGCATGTATAAAGGCAGCTACCTATATATACATTTTGCACAGGATTGAGACTTAACTTGCTATTATTAGTCTTGACCCATTATTTTTCTGGAATCCTATTTCTAGAAACGTTCAAAAGTTTGGGTTTCAGCACAGATCAGCTTCAGTGGGAAATCTGTGTGTAGCTATATGGTTTTAGGATTGGGGAAAACATTTTATGTTGTAGCTGTTGTTATTAATTGTAACAGTGTTAATTTTCATATGCATCTAGGCAGATCCGTAGAAGATAAGGAGCAGGCATAAATCATGGAGCTGTGACAGGCAATGCCAGCTAAGGTCTTGGCTCAAAATCCCAGTTGCAAAGAATTTACAATGGTTGCAAGTGCACAAATAAGATTGCAAACCCTGAGCCACTTACTATAAGATCATATTTTATTGAAAATATCATAAACTTTATTCTATCCCTCAGGAATGCAATGGATAAATTACTTTTGAAATCCCTTTTGGAATTTTATATATAGGGCTTGGGGTTTTTTTCCCCCTTAGTTTGATTTCAGCAAAACTTACCCACAGTGTTTGGTGATTTCTTTTTCCCAAATTTCCATCTGTAAGAGCTCTTGAATCATTTATTCTGTATTTTAATATCTTCCACTTAAAACACGCACAAAAATCTATTGCCTGGAATGCCATTCTGAGGGACAGTTTTAGGATCCTTTAGATGTCCTTTAGAAGTAAACTATTCTCTTTTGTATTCCTCTTTTTAAAGATAAAGATTTCGAGATTAGCAGTGGGCAATTTAGCAGCGTTCCTTACTTTATTTTTTTGAGCATTTTAATTGGTGGTCAGAAATAGGTGGAAAATTTTTTCTTTAACTTTTTTTTTTAGATCCAATTCTAGTGATGAAATTGAATTGTTGTAAGCGATCCTTTAAATGTCCCCATTTGACCAACTTTGAGAGGCAGCAGCTTCCTGAGAGAGTTGAAGCAATGTTTGCCAATCCTTGTAAAGCATTTCACCTCTTCAGAGGCTAAAGCCTCTCAAAACCAAGAACAATTAAAGCAAGAGCCTTTCAGAGTGACTGGGGAATTCAGGAAAATAAATCAGAAATCCTCTGCCGTGGCTCTGGAGGCTTGCCTCATTATAAGAGCAGATCTATTAGCCCCCTTGCCATTGTCTTTCATTTCTCAAGTGAGGTGATTCTAATTAAATTAATCTGCATGTCAATCTATCGGTGATCAATCAAAAGGGCTGAGGTCCCCCTTTGCGGCAGTGTGCTTGCGGCTGACAGGGGCTGATAATGGAGGAAGAAATAAACTGTCGAGCAAAGTTAATTAGTCAACATAATAGGTGGATTAAACAGGAGCTGCTGATTGCTGTTTCACATGTCGAAGCATGAGGTGGGAGCTGAAACTGCAATTAACAGACAATTATTATATTTGGTTGTAAGAGGTCGCATGAATAAACATATCTCTGTGGGTTTCAGTTTTTAATCCCTTTCCCTGTTTAATGTAAGGAGAAGTGTAGGTCATTTCTTCTTATTGTTTTAGTTGAAGTTCTTGAAGGCGACACGTGCTCCTAGCAAACCAGCGGCCAGCTGAAGGCCAAATCTTTGGCTAGGGTAAAACTCTGGGAACGCTGTACTTTGTTGGGAAAAGGCTGTGGGAGGGGGCAGCGGAATGAAAGCCAGGGAGGCTAAGAAGTCACTTGGTCCGAGTGGGGTGGGAGGACACCCGGTGTGATGAGTTCACAGCTCTGCCAGGGACTTGCCCTCTGCATCTACCCTTTTTCTCCACAGTGATTCATGGCTCGGGTTCCCTCAGCCTGAACAGGGATTTCCTATAGGATGGTGCCTGCTGAGCCTCAAGGTTGAGAGGTCCCCCTGGACACCTCTGAGCAGTTGGGTCTTTTACTCTGGACCCAACACTTACCCATTTGCCCCTGCTGGGTTGGCTCTTCTCCTGCTCTGGGCTACTCTGGGGAGCAGAAATGTTGGATGTTGCCTCCAGGGCAGTGCTTCTCTGTCTCTCTCACCTCAAACCAAATCCCAGGTGTTGACATTGAGATAAGTTGAAAAATACAAATAATTCTAATGCTGGATGAATAGGGTTGTGTTCTCCAGATCAAGACTCCACTGTCAAGCATGCATGTGTACACAAACATACCTATACGTACTGCCTGAGATAGACCTTGGGAGAAATTTGGGCAAGTTCAACAACCTGTAGTGACTGTACTGAGAGGAGAACAGTAGAGAAGGAGGGGGGGGAGGCACGCAACAACGTTTATTGCAACTTCACAAAGTACACTTTTGTTTTCTTTTATTCTGAATCAATTCTCATTCGCAATGTCAACAGCTCTATCTACTTCAGCATGGAAACTGAAGGATAATTTAGGGTGAAACACAGCTGCCCTTGTATATAGGGGAAAAAATACTTAATAAAGATCTTCTTGTTAAAATGATGGTTAACAGTGTGCTGTCTGCCATGCAGCTACAAACTCTGCAATTTAACTTAAAACTGCATCAAAAGCTTGTGATGCCAAAGACCCACTCATCAATAGCGTCTCTTGTTAGATTTGTACAGCATAAGCACCAGTTATTATGCGAAATAGCTATGCAATTTTCTACAGCTCCCAGCTGTTATTTATTTAACTGAGTTTATTACACTCTACGCTTCTCAAAAAACATACATATGTATCCAAATTTTCCTCCATTTTGCTCTTGTGCTTGCAGGTTGTGGTATCTACAACAGTCAATGTTGATGGCCATGTGTTGGCAGTGTCGGACAATATGTTTGTACACAACAATTCCAAGCATGGGCGGAGAGCTCGAAGACTTGATCCCTCGGAAGGTACGCCTTCTTATCTGGAACATGGTAGGCATATAATTTTCATTGGTTGCCATTGCTACTTTAAATGTGGATTTATTTGGTTTGTGTCTCTGGCTACTGGTTTCAAATTGTCCTGTAACAGTTTATACCTTTGGGACTGGGTATTTTAAAAAGACTGGCTTCCAGACCAAAGGGGAAATTTTTCAAGTAGGTCAGCACCAAATGTAGTGAAATGACAAACCAGTAGGCAAGCGTGGGTGCAGAGTCTGTCCTGTGTGTTGGTGAAGTGTGGTGATTTCTTTTTTTTTTTTTTTTCAGTTGTGTCTATTTAGCACCCAAATTTTGGAATATGATCTTTTCCAAATTGCCTTGGATTTTGACTGTGCATCTAAAGGATGTTGCATATTTTCTGAAGTGCTCAGCACCCAAATTTTCGATTGGATTTCTTCTGTCTATAGAGTGCTGAGCTCTCTAGGAGATCCATCTGCTCCTTTGAATTGCCCTTAATGAAAGCAGAGCCCTTTTGGAAATCCATCTGCTTACTCAAGCCATGGACGAATGTTCTTTTCTGGCTCCAGCTGTGCCAGCTGAGGAAGTTGCTCTTCCCTGCATGCCACAGCTGCTTGTCTCCTCCCTGCTGCAGGCTATTCTCCACCATGGACATGCCAGCTAAGATGGTTGTCTGATTGCTCCCAAGTCTCCTTCAGTCCAAAGACATTCATTTGCGTTAAATCGTTTAAATAATAATTCTCTGCCAATCTAGCTTATTTTTCTGAAATGATTGAAGGAGAAATGGTGCAAGGCAATTTGTCTGGCTTTTCTGAAAAGACAGTAAACCCCAGCAAGGGTGAGATGGAGGCACGTGGCTGGAGGCAGCCTGGGGGACAGTAATCTTTTCCGTAAGATCAGCTGGTCCTGGAAGAGAACATCTGCTGGTGAGTGTAGGTGCTTAAAATGGGAGTTGTTGAGTGCAAATGTACTTTGAAAAATCTGGATTTGATTAATGTTTTGTTTTGCTCTTTGTCCTCAAAGTTGATGACTACTACTGAAAAACAAAACAAAAACAGAGGGCATTTCACTCCCATCTCCCTGTTCCAGCTTGGTAGAATAGCTCTTTGTCTTCCAAGCTGTTTGTAATCCTAGATTCAATAGGTGCTTGCTCCCTCTAAGAGATGTGTGCCCCCAGCTTCCAGTGAAGTAGTTGAGTGTAGAAGGCACCAGTTCTTTATACTGGTTTGTTTCACAAATATTTGCCAAGGATCTGATGAATAATTAAACTGATTTTTCCAAAGAGTTTGAAGAAACCAGATAAAATTTTCTCTGGGAAAGTGAATGCCACTCAGAAAAATGTTAACTAGATATGTTAAAAGAAATTATTAATACTGAGAAATGGGCAAATGTGTTCGTTTCTGCTACTCAGTGGATTCCTGTGGAAATAACTTTCTATTCTGTTTATGCTTTCAGGCATCAGTCCTGCAAGCACTTATGCATATATTTAAGATTATGCACACATATGGTCCTGTTGGGATCAATGAGGCTTCTTGTGTCAGTTAAGTTGAGGGTATTGATAAGTGTTTGCAGAATCGGGTCTGTAGTTCACACTTACTAACCTAAAATTCTTAGCTCAGCAGCGTTTCTCATTATATAAACATAACTTACATCTGTATTTATTTAGCTCCAACTTTTTATGTAGGCTATGAGCCATTTTCAGCCATAATTCATGTTATAGAATTTTTTTTCATCCTGCCAACAACCTAATTTAATAAACAAACCACTGTCATAATTTTTGCTGAATTTTTCTAAGGAATGTACGAACTCTGTCTTTATTAATTAGCAGAAGGCAGAACATTACAAAAGGAAACTCTTCTCTGTTCAACTTTGTAATCTTTTCATTAAGTCTAGTCTTTCAAAAAAACATTCCTATTTTTTTACTTATATTCATACTAAAGTAGATGCCATCTTTTCTTTCTTTCCCCACCCCCTCTTGCAGTCTTCTCAGTGCATGCTCTTGGTGAAGGAAATACTTACTTTCTCTGCATAAATGTTCTTATTTACATGCATGTTGTAATAGCATCGCGTTTTACCGCAACTGTCTTTCCCACTCCTACTACCTGAGGGATTCTGTTAGCAAAAAGAAACAAAAAAAATTAAAATCCTGTGCTTACATATCTACACAAACCCTAGTTACTATGCTAACGTTAAAAGTCAACATCTGCAAAATATCTCCATGTGTACTTTTTATGGGAAAGGTGATTTTTCTAATCTACTTTCTCAGGCACCTCTCAAGAAACCTCATAAAGCAACCGCTAGTAAATTCTTACTTTTGGGTAGAAACCTCCACACTACAAAATTGCACTCTTCCCAACGGCTTGGTGGAACCTTTCTTTTTAACCTAAATCCTTCAATCCAGCTCTCCAGGACTTCTATGCACATTTGGGTCCAAGAGACAGGGGAAAAAATAGTAAAAAAAAAAATAAAAAAACCCAGTAACTGTTTTAAATGTTGGTATTAGATGTCTAAAACACTTAACCAAATGAAAAAAAAATATAATAGGAAAAATCTCAATGGGCTTAATGCTGTTGAATTTTGGGCAACCACCACAAACTTTAGACCCGTAGGAACACATGACAATTTCCTCCACTGAAATTAAATTTTAGTTTGAGTCCCAAAGTATGTTATTTCTCTTCAGTTTGTGGAATTTTCATCTTGGATAATACCTTCAAGCATAAGTAGCAGAGACAGTTTGTTTTGTCTTTGCTCTTTCCAGCTTTTCTGCTGGGGAAGGGCAGATTGACCTCAAGTATCTGTAAATGGTGAAATGGGAAGCCAATGTAGTCATGGCTAGTTTATCTCTGGTTTATTGCTCTGGTGAGCAGCTTCTGGTCATAGGTTTTTAAATGCTGAGAGCTAACTACAATGTGCCCTTGACCAAATGTATTCTTGTGTACTTTCCTAGGTCTTTAACTCTTTAACACAGATATCTCATCACAATAGAAATGAATGCCTGACTGTGTGAGAACTTGCGAAAAGGGAAAGGGGATGTAGCAAGGAAGTGTGCTGGTTGCCTAGTTTAGTTAGATGATATCCAGCTTATTTTTCCTTACAAAGTTGTTTTGGGACATGCTGCTCTTAAACATGGAGTTGCAGAGACTTTTAGTGCCAAAAAGCTGGAAAGAATGCTTTACCTGCTGAGCCTTTACCACCAGGAGCCTGGTGTGCCCACATTCGGATTTTACCATCTCATTAGGAGGTAGCCTGGATTATTTTTGGGATATCCAACACATCTCTATTTATATCTTGCTTGTCAGACAGTAAAATGAAAGTTCCTTTTCGTAGCTTGTGTCTCTGAATATAACTAGGAACCTAGATTCTAGTTTCATATCCACACACTGTCCTCCTTGAAACCAGCAGGTTAAGAAGCTCGTATTTCAAATAAATATATCTATCTTTCAAAAGTAATAGCTGGCAGAGGCCAATTATTTTGTACATTTCTGTGTGGTATAAATAGGGTAAACCACAGTAATCTATGGTTTTCAATAATTATCACTTTTTCTTTCACAAATAGTTGAATCCTCACTTGTTTTATATTTATGGTAAACCAGAAAACCGGTGTGGTTGACCTTTCTAAATTGCATGTATATAGCAAGATGTACAGTGAAGAGCCAATAGGCCCCAACCAGTAGAATGTATTTCAGCATGTAGTTCATCCCGGGGTGTCAATTTTAAAAGCAAAATCCTTCCGTTGCAATTTAAGTGACGAGCTTATGGAAGGGGGGAATTCTGGCAGGGATTGCAACGACCCTTTTCAAGTTTACCAGCATGAAGTCCACCGCTGCAGATGTCTGCAGAGTTACCAGTTAAAACTCTCATATTGCTGCAAAGTAAAAATTCTTTTTTCCCCCAAATCTTTGAAGGGCTTTACAAGAATGTAAAGCCAATTGCAGCATCAGTTTCTCTATTATTTTTCCTCACTGGCAGAATGCAATGCCCTCAAAAAATGATAGTCCCTGAGACCCTGTCAGTTTGCATGCTCTAACACTTTATTATCTAATGATCTAATATGCAACAAGGCAAAGAGGGGGTGCTTATCACCCTGACAGAATGCCTAAGAGAAGTGACTAAATTACTTTATGTACCATTAGCGCTAGCTGCCACGGTGAACTCACTGTGAGCATTTATGCAAATATTCCTGAATACATTCAAGTGGCCTTGTCAGGAAGACGACTGACAAGCAGCTTAAATGCTTAGGTTTTTAAAGGGACAGTTTTATTTCTTTTCCTTCTTCCTCCTTCTCCTCCTCCTTAGGAGAGCACTGAAGAATTAGGTGATGGTGAGGTTTGCTGGCGATTTGGTTCTGAGTCATCTCAACGGCAGCAAAAGATGAAAGATGCAGGGTAGAAATAGGGACAAATTGTAAGACGTGATGTCTGAATTTGCAGATGGAAGCCAAGACAACCATGATTTCTAAAGCAATGTCCTGCCATTATTTTAATATGAAATATACATAAATCTGAGTGTGTGTACATATATCTAAAATAGGTCATTATATATCTAAACCATTATTAGTGGCTGCCTTATACTGGAAATGATAGTGCATGACTGGATTATTTGATCACTCTATTGTGGTACCTGAGACAGTCAAGCTTTTACAATGTTGTTTTAGTTCATGATAGTAATGAGTGATTCAGGCCGTTTGCTGTCTGCAGGCACAAAACCTCCTCAATAAATGAAAAGTTGAAGTTGCTGTGCCTCAGCCGGATACGTCGGGTAGATCCTCTTGTCAGCAGTGGGGCATTTAAAGAGCATTTCTTGCCAATGCTGCCTATCCTGGGCAATTTGAGAGTGCATGCATAGGCACCACAGTAGGCATGGTCACAAATTTCCCACTAAATCTTCAGATTTGAAAGCAAAAATTATTTCTAGGCTGTGTCTTAGTTGATTATATATTTTCTATTTAGATTAATAAAAAGGAAAGTTTTCCCCCACTTTAGAAGCTATTTTGAGAGGATAATCTTTAAAATAAAGCTTGGGACTGACTGCCTTTAAGTATCATTGTTGTCTAGTCTGACTCTTAACAGAATTGTTGAGAAAGGTCATTGTTTACCTTGAATTTAGCTGCCTGTGCCAGGCATGCCAGTTGATGATTCCTGAAAGATGCTCAGAAATGTGACTTAGTGACCTGGTTCTTGTGCTGTAAGTGGCTCTGCCACAACATTAACTGCTACATTTTTGGTGATACGGATAGTCATGAAGAGGATGCCCCTATCAGCTCCATTTTAACCATTTCAACCCTGAATCTCTTGGTGTTGCATGGGTCCATGCTAGTTGATGAAATTATTAATACAAGACAGAATACTGACTGAAGGGAAAAATATTAGCAAGTTGAGAAACGTTAATCTTCAAAAGTTGATACATAACCTTAGATGGTGTAGGTTGAGATTCCCAATCAAAGTTAGGGACTACTGCACTCAAAAACTGGCAGTTTTAAACAAAGAAACTTTTAATGTTTGACTTGTTTCATCTGTTTGTGGGAGCACCTGTTATATCTTAGTGCTTCACTTAAGAAGGTTTTCATGATTATGTGAAAAATATAAACACACAAGCTTTTTCTGCACCATATCATTCTATATAGAGAAATGCACTGGGCTTGATTTATTATTTAGTAGGAAAATATTGAAAAAAAATATTAGGATTCTACCACTCTACTTGAGGGGATCTTGTATGTTATTTTGAGTTACGCCTGCTTTCTAATTTATTTTCTATGAGGGAAGAATACCTAGGGTTGTTGGACATCTCTATGCATACACAAGGGAAAAAATGTGACTTTCAGAACATTGCACAACATGGATAGTAATAACAGTAAGTGAGCCTTGATATACTGAAGGATTGCAAAACTTCAAGCTGGAAATCATTTTCTTTACTTTTGCCAAGTTGTCTTTTTCATATCGGTTCCTTCATAAATGCAGTGACTCATAAATTCAGGCAATTTTTTACATAATGGCTTGTTATGTGTTCTTGGAGCTTGACCTCACCGAGCGTGTAATATTAACCTCTTCACTGCCCTGTGGACTTACTGTATGTTTCTAATATAAGTGAGCACACCAGAGCTGGATTAGACCAGTATGTGTACTCAGATGGAGGTAGAGGATTTGGTGTTGGAACGTGTCCAGAGGAGGGCTACGAAGCTGGTGAAGGGTCTGGAGGACAAACCTTACAAGNTCCCTCTGAAGAGACAAATCATGGCCAGAAAGTTACAGTGCTTCACTTGAGAAAATTTGTAGCTGAAGACTCCAGTGTGTTCTCAACAAGATTTTAACTCTAGGGACCACTGAAGTAAGCTGCCAAGACTGTGTCAGGTTCTCTACAGGTTGCAAATGTGAAGTCAGGATATGGTGTCTTCCTAAAAAGTATACAGCAGGCCAGGGAGAGGTTAAGGGTGTGAGAATTCCTCACCCAGGGATGGCTGGGTGAGGTTCTTTGGTGGGCACTGTGCAGGTGTCAGGCTGTGATCGAAATGGTCCCTGCATGAATAAAATCTCGGGATCCATCAGGTTAGCAAAACACAGCAGAGCTCAGATTTGTACAGCTCCAGTTTAGGTAGCCAAAACTGTGTTAACAAGATTATGCCCCACTGAATTATGCTGATGTCTTTTTTTAATCTTCACCAGAGCAGAGTAGCTGTCGGCAGGCCCAGACCCCTGCTTCCTCTCTGGATATTGCTGAGAATTTCACAAGAACGGGGTGGGTGGGTGGGTGGAGCTGCCCTTCTCACAGCCAGGCATGTCAAACAGAAAGCAGAAAATCTTCTGGTTTTGTTTGTCTTGCTCATAAATCAGCCACCAAGGAGAGGTACTCAAAAGCTTTGGATATGTGGCTGCAGCAATTTTGATCTTTCAAGATTTATTTTTAGTCTAAGGGCAAATGGAAAGAAGATTTAAATGATTTTCTGGGAGACAGACTTTTAACGGTTGATCTGGGCAAGGAGATTCCAGAATTTCAGTTCTGCCATTAGGCTGTAGGTATTTCATGAAGTTGGAGTTGTAAAGTTGTGCGCTTTTTTTCAGTATTTAAGCATTATTTCGTAACATATACGTACTAACTCTGCTGCCGCCATGTCGCAGGAAACTTAAGAGATACTATTTGAAATATTCTAGTCTTAAATAAAAAGGATTGCTGTTATATAATGCTCATGGAAATCCCACCTGAAAAGTCAAGTTTGGGTACTCCAGGTACTGCGGTTAGAAAGCATTCCTGCTTGACACTCCCTTATCGGAGATCTAGTGTCATGTCTGATGGAAAAAGGAAAAAAATGCTACAATGGCAGCGGGAAGCACCTTGATTTTAAAAAGATAAGGTGTGGCAGTTTCTGCCTGTGAGAAGCTGCCCTTTATGTTTTTCAAACAAATGAAAAATAAAACAACCTTTCCCCCATAATATCTAAACGTTGTCAAGCTGTGATATGTTGTTAACCTCTATTGTTATGAGGATGCCATGAATTCATGGAAAAATAGTACCTGGATGAAGATAGAGCACATTTTCTGAATTTCCCAGAGGAGCTTTCAGAACTGTGCTCCCAAAATTGCAAAAAGAAGAAAACATGGGGAAAACGGTCATTAAAATTTGATACAGATTTGTGTGGAAAAACCTGTTTTGTTATGGCAAACAGATAAGGGAGAAAAGTTCAGATGGAAATTCTCCGATCACCGTGAGTGTTGACTCTTACTTTGAGAGTTAGACCAACCACTTTCTGCAGGTTTGAGGTTTCTCTCCAAACCTCAGAGGAATCGGAGTACAGTTATGCAAGTAGAACAACCTTAGCTACTCTGTTTGGCAGAAACTTCACAGCTACCAGTACAGGAGCACATTCAGTAGCACTCAAATATTCAATGAATATTCATAGATAATGAGCATTCATTACATTTCAGCTTGCTTTGCTGGCCACCATGTCACTAACACAATGGCATCGTAGAGGAGAAGCATGACATTAGGATTAGAGAAGTGTTTGAGAGATACTGCACTGTATGGCACTGAAGTTTTGCCAGGCGTTGTTTTTACAGCCTTCCAAAATGTGTACAATGGCAAATGACAAAATATTATATTATCGTACTATGATTAATATGATTTCTGAACAAATTCCTCTAACTTAGCTTTTTGATTATAGGATGCTTTTCTTGTTGTTATGTTGAGAAAAGATGTTTTTTCACTCCAATCTCCTGCTGATTTGGGCAAAGTACAAAGAAAAAGGATCTTGTGAATTGTGGTTTGGAAATGAAGGACAAGAACTAGTGATTTTTTGAGAACTCATCTGGATATCGTAAAAGGTCATGATTATCAAAGAACGGTGTTCGCAGCAGTTTGCAGGTGTCTGGACACTTCCGAATGTTTCATGTTAGGCACCCCAGTACTTAAATACCCCAAAGCGATTCGTGATTATGAAAGGTCTCTATTCCCATGGAACTTATATCCAAAGCTGTGAATCAGCTGAGCGCTAACAATCTCAGGATTAAACTTTTGTTTAGAAGAAAATTTCCCACCAAACTGTCATTTAGAATACTCTGATGAGAAAACTTCACCAATAATGAACTCGGTATTTTTTGCATCTCTGGCTACACATCTTCTCATTGAAAGGAGAGAAGACCAGTGTGAGCATTCAAGTCTTTCTTATTGTCCATTGCGAGGTGTCTGCCAAGTGTTTCCCCAGAAAAATTACTATTTGACAAAGCTCCTCCATGTCTGAGGAAATGAGTTAATGGCATAAACCAGGAAACTGATGCAGAAAATGGAACCTAGGAGGGTGGGATGTTTGGAGTGGTTACTCTAATCGGGGTTGCCATCTGAAAATTATTCATGTTAGTAGTAACGAATAAAAATAAACTACTAATAATTAATATTGGAATGGAGACAGGCTTTGTGTTTGGCCCAAATCCAGAATACAAGATTTTCAGGAGTGTGTGGCATCGCAAAACGCGTGCTTTCATTAAAGCCAGTAGTACAACTTCATAAAGTGTTTTTTAAAATCTTAGCCCAAACTGTTTGCTGAGCATAACCAGAAAGCTTTGTGTGTCACAATTAGTCCTTTCTGCTTCCCACCTTCATTCCATGAATTTACAGTTCTCTTTATGACAAAACAGATCTTTAGCGTGAAAGTGACTGTAATGTAAGGAGTGCTGCTTTCTGACCTCATTGAGCGAAGCGAATATAGTTAGGAAGTTTATTAAAAAGACCAAGAATAAAGTTTTATGAGAAACTTGCCTGAAATTTAGCAGTTTAAATGTATTTCTCAAAAGTAATTCAGACATTTAGATCTGCAATTAAGGTACAAGGGCCACTGTGAGATGCTTAACAAGATACTGTCCTTCATGAAGTGGAAGTTTAGGATTTTCTGAACTTCTGATGCATTTTTGTGAGTCAAGTAGTCATCCAAAAATGTAGATAGCTCTACAATCTTTTTGGAAATTCTTGCACCTAAAGCCATCCTCTCAAAGCACCAAGGTGCCTAAAGCTGCAGGTTGGTGTTTAGTGGGATTTTTAAAACTCTGGCTACAGAATTTCCATGCCTGTCTGCCAGGATCTTTGGAAATGCCATTAAGTGTGCTTACTGGAACTGCTGGATAGCTGGGTGCTTACACAAATCTGGTCCCAGATTCTGCAGGAACCTGTATGCTTTTTACTGTGCTACCGTTGAAGTGTCTGTTAGCAATGGGAGTATAAGGAAAGTCAAAATTAACTATGTTTGGTCGATACCATATCATTATGGTTTTGTAGCGACTCTCTCAGAGGTTCTATATCTATCCCATGATGAAAAGCAAAGCTCATGTCCCGCCGAGGTCGCTGTTTGGGTTGTGAAATGGCAGCAGACGTGCTAGATCTGCCCCGCTGCTGGAGCCTGAAGAGACCGCTCGCCTCGCTGTTCGCTGAGAACCCCTGCTCCCACATGGAGTTCATGGGTCTGGTGTTCCCCGACCCACGCTGAGAGGGAAGGCCAGCGCCCGGAGGTGAATGGCAGGCCTGACGGCAGCGCTGCTCGTCTTTCCAGCTGCAGTTTTAGTTCGTGGGGTGTGGTTTGAGGTCACAGCGCTTTGCTGCGGTACATTCAGGTGAGAGCATCGCTCAGCTCCCTGGGCTCTCTGAGGAGATGAAGAGAGGGAAGAAATTATTTCGGATGAGGTTTGGCTCTCTGAGGTGAAGCAATTCTGATTAGGGGCCCTTTGGGAAAAATTACCCCCTTCCTGGGATTGTGACCTTGAAGGCGACAGCGAGTGCTGCCTCCCCGTTTGGCCCCGACTCTGAGCAGAGGTTCCTGCTGGAAACCCCCAGAGTCAGGTGCCTGTTCAATATCAGCTGCCAAATATTTTTTTTTTATGGGGTTGCTTCTGGCTGCTTCCTACCTCTGGTACCGTCTTGCCGAAGTCCCTTGGTACTTTCGGGAGCCAGCACGGAACTCCCGGCTCTCCGGGCTTCCAGAGGTGTCTGCCCATGTCTGCTCATTGTATAGCGGAAAGAGGATCCTAATTGAGGCAGACTGACTCACCCAGCCAGAGCTGGAGCCTGACTTTTTACGTGCTGCAGCGCCTTAGGTAGGTGGTCTGAATATGGCCCTAAATAAATAAATACAAACATAGCATGACTTTATCAGACACACTGAAAGAACAACTTCTCTAAGCATTTGTAGGCTTGAGTCCAAAGTATTCACTTCTCAGATTTTCAGCGTGCTGGTTTTATGTGGTGTCATTGCTGGATTGATACTATGAACTATAAATATATTTTTATGCTTGTGTTTTTGCAAGTAAAGCCTAAATGGCTGGGAGGGGGTGCTTGACCCTGCCTTCAGCGCAGCACAAAGAACAGAGGAGGAAACGGTCTGAAAGACACTGCACAGGAGAGACAAGGGGCTCTCAGTCTTTGCAACGCAATCAGGGCTTCTGCTTGAAATGCAATTCAGGTTACGTCGCCTCCATTGCTGTCCCGCTGCCATCACAAACACGGGCTGAGTATCATATTGCATTCCTGAATCAAACCTCCCAAATAATAATACTATTAATATCAATTGAATTATTTTGTTTATTTTTCTTATCCACCCTTCCCAACCCAGGTAGTCGTTAGTTTGTAGTATTTTTCTGGCCAGGACAGCAATTTAGTTAAACCTTCTGATCGGTAGGATGCTTTTCTTAGAGAAGAGCCAGCCAGATTCCCTGCCTCTTCCCTTGGCCCAGGGCCTGGGAACCTGAGGCCGTCCATGGGACCTTGGTCTCCCCGTTGGCAGCTCCGCGTAACCTGTCAGGGAGACAGCCTGAGCACCATTTTCACACATGATGAATATGGATCTTTGCTGCATCTGGCAGGCTGCAACAATGAACGCAGAAGACTGTCATTAATAGATAATAAAAGCAGAAAGCAACATTAATGGGAATAAGCTTTTCTTTTACTGGGACTGATTATTACTTTTTTGTTCTTGGCCTGTGACTAGATCGCGATGCAAATAACAGCTACCAACGCTGTGTGCGCACATGTGTTTTGTTGTTGGCTGGTTTTTAATCTGGAATATTTAACCATGATATCTTCAAAGTGCGATTGTGTCATACATTCTCATACACTAATAGATTTCAAAGATGAAGAGCCTCGCTGCTTTATGTTTAGTCATGCCTTCATCTATAAATTTATGGCAGTATTATGGTTTAATGAATTGAACAAGTCCCAGAACAACAACAAAAATGCTCTTTTGTTTCAATTTAGATATTGCATACTTTGTTCTTCAAACGAATAATAAAACCAATATGTTTCTTTAGTGGTAAACTTCAGGCTAACTTCATCTCACGTTACTAATCAAGTACTCAAGGATATGTGTGTGCACACATACATATGTGTGTGCGTGTGTGTGGTAAACAGGCGCTTTCAGTCGTGGTGCTAGACATAGGCTGAACATTCGTATTCCGATAGCGATAGGCAAACCTCGGAGAACAGATGGAGCAGAGTTCAGCACAAAGGTTTAATCCTATCAGGATGATTCCTGTATGGCCATCTGGATAATCCGGCGCACAAATTCAGTGCCTGTTAAAAATACAACGTAGGCCAAGATTAGCGTCACAGATTTTCCACTAGACTTGTTCATATTTGACTTTATGATTCTCAGGCTCCAGAAAATTGCATTAGAGAGCAGCCTGTGATTTGTGAGAGAAATCAGACGAGGAATAAGAACTCTTAGGGTACTTGAATTTCCCTTCAAGAAACTGGATTACAGGCACTCCCTGTCCCTGCCACAACTGCTTTGTGTTTCTACGCGGGTTGTTCTGTTTCTGAAAGACGATTACTGCAAGCTCTCTGTTGTGGGCAGACATTCTCAATTCTGCTGAACAAAGAGACTTCAGCTAAAAATTAATTTTAGTCAGGGCTCTTGTTTTTATCAGGATGAAATAAATTCTTTGTCTGCTGTTGAACCCATCTCAGGTGAACTTCTGATTTTTGCGCTATCTCATATAGCAGGGTGTTTAACTGATTTTGGCGGGGGTGTGTGTCTGGTTTTTTCATTGTGGTAAGTGAAAGATTCTGTAAAAGTTTAATTGATGCTAATATTTAGTTTGGAGGCATGAGGATTTAGACTTAGATTGAGCTCTGTTTCATCTAGAATAGTTTTCTGTGTATCATCTGCTAAACCTTGCCAGTGTGACTGTAACGTACCAGTGTGCATCTGAACATCAAGACTTGCTGCTCTTGTGCATGGGGTGCTGAGCTTTTTACACCCTGCAGGGATGGGATGTTGTGGCTTGGGAGCTTTTATCTTGTCCTGTGTTCTGATCTAGAGAGACTTGCTGTGAGAGATTTACAGTTTTGTTAAGGTACTGATGGAGAATAAAAGAGAGAAAATGAGACCAGGGTGATGGTGAAACATGAATTTAGAAATAGCACCCACCTGCCCTTCTGTTAGGTTGGGATTCAGCAAAACAGTAAACCAGAGGATTAACACTCAGCAAATGACTGGTTCCATCCTATAAAGTGCTTTGCTGGTTCAGGACCTTAGTTAGCAGCACTGAAGGACCAGTCAGTTAAATTAAGTAGGTTTTGGGGTATGCGAGCTATGCAGCGATGTTTGTTTTGACAGACTTTTAGGGTTGATTTATATTACACATTTTGGGCTTCCATTCTCAAGGTTGCCTTCATCCTCACCCAGAAANATTTAGGCTGAACCAATATATTGAATTTAACCAAATTTTCAAGTGTTTCTGCAATATTACGCATTACATTTTTCTTGGGGAAATCATTATTTGCCAAACGAATATGGCACATCTCTCTTTTAGAGGTCAAGTTTTGCTGACTTGCAGTGAAATGCTAAGGCCTCTTACTGTTTTATTAATTTTTAGAAAGCAGAGGTACCTCCTAAAGTAAAAACCAACCAACAACAACAAAAAAACCCAACCAAAAACTTCCCTGTGTTTGAAAGAATGAATGAAACTGCATCTCTTGCAATCAGAGAGATTGCTAATTGGGGATAACTCTTTTTATTTAG
>VXBO01005138.1:193989-411332 GCA_013400135.1 Rhinoptilus africanus
CTTCCGATCTCTTGGGAGCTTTTATCTTGTCCTGTGTTCTGATCTAGAGAGACTTGCTGTGAGAGATTTACAGTTTTGTTAAGGTACTGATGGAGAATAAAAGAGAGAAAATGAGACCAGGGTGATGGTGAAACATGAATTTAGAAATAGCACCCACCTGCCCTTCTGTTAGGTTGGGATTCAGCAAAACAGTAAACCAGAGGGTTAACACTCAGCAAATGACTGGTTCCATCCTATAAAGTGCTTTGCTGGTTCAGGACCTTAGTTAGCAGCACTGAAGGACCAGTCAGTTAAATTAAGTAGGTTTTGGGGTATGCGAGCTATGCAGCGATGTTTGTTTTGACAGACTTTTAGGGTTGATTTATATTACACATTTTGGGCTTCCATTCTCAAGGTTGCCTTCATCCTCACCCAGAAATTGCATCAGTGTAACTATTTTTAAACTTCAGTGCACTTAAACAGATGCAGTCTCGTTTCTGGACATTTGTATTGTTTTGAAAATAGTCGTATTGGCTTAGCTGGGCTCTGTAACTTTATCAACAGAAGTTAAATCAGAAGGAAGACGTTGAAATTGAAAAGAGAGAGGCATATAGGATTTGTTCACTGTTTTACTAACAATGCTTTCAAAGTCTACATCCAGATAAAACGTTGTAAACCTGGACATGTATCACATGTTACCCCCCTTCATGCTATTGCCTTCAGCTTCCCATCTCATAGGAACACCGTTCCTGCCCCTTTGCAAGTAACTCGATGGGAATGAGGAAGGAGTGCAGAAATTGAGGTGTAATAATTTGGGGGGTCACAGTAAAGCATTTATCTTGCTTGGGGCCAAAATGCACCCGTGCATCCCTGAGGGAGGAAAACGCGCTGCAGCATATATTTATATATAGAGAAAGCNAAAGAATGAATGAAACTGCATCTCTTGCAATCAGAGAGATTGCTAATTGGGGATAACTCTTTTTATTTAGAGATAACTAAACTAGTATTTTTATGGAAATGTTTTAAGGAAAATACACAGCGAACTGTTTTTTGTAACACATCTCTCATTATTCAGGATTGCCTCCTTTTTCCATGCAATCATTTTTCAGGCAGTGATCAACAACTGAGAGCTTTGGAAATCATTAAGAGAAACAAGAGGACTCTATGAAATGTAACTTTGCTAGCTGAGGCATCAGGAAGGATAAAAGAGAAAGACTGGCTTAAGTATTGATTGTGGGTGGAATATTACAGCAGGTAATTTACATTTTCAATTCCCGTTAATGGGAACTGAGCATCCAGAATGTTTGGCGGAAAATCGCAGCCAATACCTTTAATTTCACTCCTTGAAAACAGAAACAAAGGCAACATTCCCTCCCTTCCCCCAGCCTGGAGGGATTGCACGGTGTTTGTATTTTTGGTTCGGTGATTTCACCCAGTGCAGACGTCATAAAGAACCAGGAGGTGGTTGCCATTTTTGGCAGGGTGTTATAATCTTTAAGGCTTACAAATGGTAAGTCCCAGATATCGAGATGCTGTAAAGGAGGGAGCTGGGAAGGGGGAGAGGGGCATCGTGTCCTCATGCCTGTGTTGCATAAAGCTGCGTGAGTTATCTCCTCGAGAGGGAAACCTCTGTTACCCTGTTTCCTGCACAGCAGCTGCTTATTGTCAGGAGAGAATAGGAGAGAGAGCAGGCTGCGATATGAAAAAGGAAAGCAGGAAGATCATCACTTCACTAAGATAAACAGCAAGCGCATTGTTTAGCTTAAGAGTGAAGATTTAATGCTCCGGTACAATATGTAAAAACTCTGCCACATTCCCTTTCCCTGAAGTGTCTGTGAATAACCCTTTGGGATGGTTCTGCAGACTTTTCCCCTCCAGGCTGGTTTGGTGAACTTCAGCTGCTTTCAGTTGCTTGTGCTGGGTATAGCTCTGGCAACGCCTCTGCACGCTGGGCTGGAATATCAGTGATGGGGCACACAAATTTTTAGGGTCCATCCTTTCAGCATACTCCAAGTCAATGAGCAGAGGATGACAACTCCTGCTTCTCAGGAATGAGAAAATTATTTTTTCAAAAAAAACCCACCCAAACTGAAAACCTTCCGAAATATTTGGTTCATTCCCTCAAACTGGCAAATTTTGGAAAATTATAGTTCTCGGTTCTGAAAAAATCCCAGCTGCTCTCCCATGATAAAATCAATTTGACAAATTCAATTTAAAAAGTGCTTAATGTGGAAAATCCCCTTTCTAAGGAGAAACACACCTTGCCAAACTAAAAATGTTGATCAAAAAGTGGCCTTGAGCATCCCAATAGATGCTGTACACCTTCGGCTCCAGAGTGCTGCAGGAAAGGAATTTAGGCTCAGACCATTCGTGGGCACTGCCTTGCTCAGAGCTGCAAACGCTACGTGATTTCAATAGCTATGAGGGAAGATCTACAACAGATGATATAAAAGTGCTGTAGAAATCCCAGAGTTAGCACCGAGTCGCTGCTATATTTGGTTCTCTGCAACATTGGGTAGACCTAGCAGCTCAGTTCCTGAAATCAGCATATTGGCATGAATATTTCAGCTCTGATGCTGCTAGTTCTCATGTCAGGTTGGATGCTGTGCTCACTGCGCAGGGTGGTCTACGTGTAACTTCAGTGGTTTTTGAAATGGGAAAACCCAGTTCCGTATACATTGCATAGCTCTTGGCAGCGTTGCACTGAGCATTGCCCAACTATCTTAAAAAGTCTAGTTCCTTATTCTCCAGCTTCTTCGGCTGGGTTTTAAAGCACTTCAGTGGTTTCTTGAATCACAACTTCATTATTAAGTCATGGTTTTTAGTGCTTAGAACTGATATGTCTTGATATTCTGAAAATCAATATTTTGGCGAAAGCATTTAACATGTTGCAGGATCAAGCACATAAACTGTGGGTTAATCTGTGGCTCATTTTTACATATTTAGCCTGGAACTAGGTTTTACTCAAGGAAAAAGGGTAAATTAAATTAAACTCCAGATATTTTCAGTACTTCCTGTAAGATGAGACATAAATTCCTCGTTCCTCTGAATTCCCAGTTTTAGCTGCCTTTATGCAACTCTCTTTGCGTGTCATGATACTCTTAAAGAGAAGAAAAATAAAAGCATGTACTTCATCCTTTAAACTCCTGTTGTGGTGCAGCAATTGTTGTCAGAGCCTCATCTATGGAATAAGGGAGGATGAAACCACACTTCATGATAAAAACTGCAGGCGAGGTCATTCTTACAGTCACCAGCACAAACTGGATATTAATCATAGAGCAAATACATTTCAGAAGCTAAATAAGAGCAGTCCCAGAGCCCTGCTGATAGCTGTGCATCCCACTAATTCACCTCAGTGAACATTTACCTCTAAGCTCAATTAACCCTTATTCCAAGGCCACCCATAAACTTTGTGGTAAATATGGGGTTTTCCTCTGGCCTCTGTTTCCTATCAGTGGAATAGATCGTTTCTGTTGGTGGATAAAATGCTATCTCTGTTTATAAACGCAGGTCCCTAATTAAGAATATGAGATGTCCCATGTGTGTTTGTGAGGGACTTGAATCTGCGGCTTGTTGAGTCTGTAAATTCAGATGCTTGATGCTCCTGAGGGCAGTTGCTATTTCTTCTCTCTGCAGGTGCTATTTGAGGCAGACAGAAATGCTCAGGAGGCAGATGGGTGGGAATGTGGGGGGGAGGGATTTCCTAGTGCAATTGCCTGCACACAAAGTTAGTTGTTAAACATGTACAAGAAGCTATGAGGAGGCGTTATTGCTGTTGTTTTGTTATTATTATTGTTGTTATTAGTATTATTAGTACTGTTATTATTCTCCCTTCCAAGCATTGTTCAGAGGCAAATTGGAAATGCGGTAATTAGGCCCTGACTGGTAGTGTAGTACGAGTGTCCTGAGCCAAAGTTCAACACCCTGAAATGAAATTTAAACCAATTAATCTGTTAGATTTTTATCGCTTGTCCGTGTTTTCTCAGCAATTCCCTCAGCGCACGGCCTTTGATCAACTCTCATACAAAAGCTAAAATGTGTGCCTGCTGCTAGCAAGATGGGGCTGACATTAACATGGCACTCATAAAACAATCAGAGCAGGGAAGCCCTCAAACAGACAGGGCATAGTAATATTTAATAAAAGCGCACACATAATCTTCAGAATTAGCATTTTGTGCCTTGCAGTACCTTTGGGAGAAGAGCTTTTATTTGTGGAGTGATCATTATTATAACAAAGAAGAGCTACCTAATAATTTCCACTTTAACTCTGCAATATGCCACGAGCATTTCTGAACCATTATGCTAAACTGTGGCGAGGTAATCATTTTATTGTCACAGTCTGAAGGAAGAAAAATCCCCTGTATATCAGTAGCTAGGGGAGCACGAGAACACAGGAACACACTGACACACACAGCACACAACAAAAAAACTTTTCCTTTTTGCTACCCGTGTGCTGAAGTTGGTACCTCCCATCCTTTGTATGGAAGGTGGTAAGATTTTAACAACGTATATTCTGAGAAAAGATGAAGATTTCAAAAGAACATTGTTTCCCCTGAAAGTCATTAAGGTTTTTGCTCATAAATCCTTAAAATTTATCGATAGAGACCTTAGCTTTGAAGTCAGTGGCAAAATTCCCCCTGGCTTTAATAAATTTGGGATTGCAGTGCCTCCTCTAACATCTCTATCTGTTAACTCAAAACGCAGGAGCAGCACAATGAAACGTGTCAGATGTTAACACAGATTTGCCTTGATATTATGCAAAGAAGGAGAGCAGCTCATTAAGCCTCATAACCATTAGCCATTTCAGCAGGTGGAGGATGTGGCCCCATCACCTTCAGCAAGGACCCACCACGTCCGTGCCTGCAGTCGGAGGGGTAAATTTAGTTTTCTTCAGTCCAACAACTCTTCTGATAACATGCAGCAAATGTAATATGCTCACACCAGAGTCTTAATATCTTATCTGATAGTTAGGCTACCAAACTCTTGTAGTTGTCTGCCAGCTGTTCATTTTTAAAAATATGTTTACATGTGTAAGAATGTGTAATTATTCTTTCTCATTATAATACTCCTCTGGACTTAAAGTCCATTCATGTTATCAATCATATACACTTCATTGCCTTTATTAGAACTGGTCTAAAGTCCTTCACTGCATTTTTTTATCAGTGAATTTTCAGACTTCAACCAAAATCTCTTTTTCGACAGAAAAACGTAAATTTTCTGTAACTTTTTTTGTATTTCTTTAAACATCACTTTAGAAATGATGCTTTGGTGTTACAGAAGGGCATGTGAAGTGATAATGTTCCCAAACAAAATATTTTTTTTTATTGGAAATATTAAAAAGTGATATAGTTAATTCCGGATAGAGATTCTGGAACTTTGCATTCTGCAAAAAAAAAAATAATAATGTTCTGTGCTTTGGTTTCTCTTGTGACCAAAACAAAATGTAGAAAAATCAAGGTCTCCAATGAAAAGATTATTCTGCCTAGCTCTGTTTTTCTAGGGTTGCACAGAAGTAAACACCTTCCAGACAGCGCTTTGAGAGTTGCCAAATGATTAACAGAAGAAATATGAAGAGCTGAGGGCCTGAGCTGGCCAGACATTTGTACCAGGGGCATAAATAGAGCTGAGGTCATTGCCTTGCCCCCCTCCCATCGTTACCTGTGGTGACACTGGCAGATGGGACCTGATTCTTCCATCCTCCTTCCTGGTGCTCCAAGGAAAGGGCCTGGGAAGAGCAAAGTTTTAGTTAAGACCAGTGTCCCAAACGACACTGGCTGTTGCAAGTATGTCATTGTATAAACATGTTTTGTGCCTTCAAAAACAGGTAGCAGTCTGGATGGCTCCCTCAGTACGTCTCCTCAGGCTTCCTCGGGATGCAGCCCTTCAGCATGCAGCCCTTCCAGTCTGTACAGGCACTTGCATTTTAACATAAGAGAACCTGTGTGGGGAAAGTTGGGAAGTCCTGCTGGTTTTTGTGACTGGTTCCAAGGGAAAACAATGCCTTGAAATCTTTCGGGAAAGGACACCCCTCTCACTGCTTCTCAGGAAGTGCCTGCAAAGGGTACCAACATGCCCTGCTTATTAAACCACTGAGTCACGACTTTTCCTTCTCAGAGGAGATATCCTGGGCTATCGCCAGCAGTTTTGGTGAGGCACAGATTCAGCACAATTGCTAATATTTAAATAAAATTACACGTGTGAGTGGTCACATTGACTTTGCAGGCGAGAGTGTCCAGCGAACAACCCACAGCCCCAGCGCAGCACAAGGACCCGAGTGTCTGCACAAATTCCTCCCCGGCTGCCGTGGGACTTGGCATGAATTTGATATTAAGCACATACACGTATAAAGTATCAGAATCAAATACGTGGGGTAGCACAGACAGTGCAGCACCTTGCCTTTCTGAGTGCAATGTAGGTACCACAAAGAACATCGTAAGATAAATAGCAAGACCTTTAGTGGGGACCTGTAGCTGCAGAACAGTGTCTTGGATTCATTTTAAAGATGAATTGAATCTAGAATTTTGAAGCCTGCATATGTTTTCTGTTAATGGCTTATGATCTCAAACAGTTTTTATTCACTGGTATTTAGGAAAAAAAATGTTGTTTGTAGTCTTGAAGAAAAGTAGCTCATTCTCTGACACATGGGAAACTGATTATCTTTGTGTTTTATTGTGGGGGGGGTGTGTCCACAATCAACTGGAAATACTGGAAAGGGTGTGATTTGGAAGTAATTTTAATTTTTATTCATGAAAAAGTTTGATTATATGAAAGGGTTAGATGCATTTTGAAAAGCTACTTTCACTGTAAATCCATTGCTGTGAGCTTGGCTGGAAGGAAAGCATTTAGTTTTGGACTTCGCAAAGGTTTTTACACAGTTTTATGCAAGTAACTTGAATCCAAATTAAATATATTGAAGTTACTTCTGTGCGTGCGCTACATTTTCGTGACGGTGATGTTAGGATGTTTCTTTTGTTAGCTCATGTAAAAGTTAATGGCTGTGCTCTGCAAAGTTTGAAGTAGGGTAATGATTTTTTTTCTGCCTGTGTGTTTGTGTTTTTCACTGGAGCTGGCATCCCCCTCAGCTTAAGTAGTGGAAAAGTTTGTGCCTGACACTTACAACCTTTTGTAGGTAGGGACGGGGTCTGTTTGCTGCCTGTGCATGTGTTCCATCACCGGTGGTGCGAGTCTGTAGCGGCGCCCACAGAAACACTCACTGCTAAGGGTGACTCAACAGCTCCCTTTCCAGCTCCCTCCGGCTCCCCAGCTCCGCGCCCGCCCGCCCTGCCCGGGGGCTGGGAGGAAGGAGCTTCTCACCAGCCTCGCCAGCTCCAAGCAAACTGAACTTCGCTAAATAGTCATAAAGATGCCTGTCTCTTTAGCGCTTTATGTCTGGAGCATTTTAAAGTAGGCTTCTGTGAATGAATTATTTTACTGTCTTTATTTTATACAAATGTAGGGCAGGGGCTGTGTTGCTACACGGCCACATTAAGTAATTTGTGGGTGCAAGGGTGTTGTCTGGATGGTGCTAACATATGGGCGGCTTTCACGCTCCTGTCTTCCTAGTAAATCCTTACCTGATGAAGTGTCTGAGTGCCTTCCCTTGAGTACGTCATCAAATACTCAAAATTACAAACCAAATTAACAGCTCAGCCAGCCTTTTGGCCAAGTAGCAATTCACAGCCAAATGCCAGCAACCCTAAAAGAAGAGGTATATATGCAGATAGATATATACATATATACGCAGCTAATGAAGTCCTGCTGATTGATACCTGATTGACATTGCAGAATCCGTGTGGGCAAATGGCAGCCCTTCATGTGTGTTCACTGGAGCCAGCCTCTTCTCTCTGCTGAGGACTGGGTTCACATCTAAAGGAAAGAATCTTTCTTTTCAACATTGAGGTTGACTGGTGGAGTTTTGCTGGAATCAGTTTTTCATGGCTAATGAAATTGTTGAGAAATTGTTGAAATACCTACAATTTTATCTAATGGTATAGTGTCATATTTTCACCTCATGCTGTATTAGTCTCACCCTGAGACTCCACAGCTGAGAGTTACCCAGGGCTTTTTGTCTTATTCAGGTTATTTTTGCGGTAATGTTATTCCTGTTGGTTCAGCACAGTTAAATTCTGATGTACTCCACTACTGCAGAGGAGGAGAATCAATAGGTGGAAGTTTATGTTGTCCTATCTCACCAATATATAAAGTTGAGCATGCTTCTGCTTAGATAGTCTTAAACCAGAAGATCTTACACCAAGATTTGAACTTGCTACTTTGAGCAGAGCTTGAGATTTCAGCATCCTCTCAGGAAGCACTTAGTAGATATGCTCCCAAGAAAGTGGCTAGTGAAAGCCTTGATGAATATGGCAGGATGCATTGCACAAGCTTCTTAATTATCCAGTAGATGCAGCGTAACTGGAATGATTAGGTGGCAGGGCTCTAGGTTTTGGGGTTTTGTTTTTTATTTGTAGTAGCAAAGCGTTAAGATTGGCAGGGTGGTTTAATACTAGAACAACCTGGATCTGATTGCAGAATACTTAAAAAAATGCTGAGGGTTACACTCTTTTTTATTTAGCCAATATTTTCCAAAATATTTATAGGAGTTTCCTTGATGAATTTAGATTATGATGGATAATAAAGCAAGCTCACCGGAGATTGTTTTATTAACTCAGATATTGTGCATTTCATATTGAATAAAGGTAGGGATTTGTCCTGATTTCCAATTGGTCTCTGCCCATCATGCTGTGATTTTTTTGTTAATGTAGGCTTAAAGAAGTTAATTTTTTCAATGCACGTAACAAAACCAAACAGAAATTAATTGAGAAAAAATGCTTCCAAAGATACAGTTTGAGGTCATGCACATGTACTAGAAAGAATGTGATTGCTGAAATCTTTGTGTTAGTAAGGGGGAAAATGAAAGCTCCTTTTATTTTATTTTTCTCAAGTCTTCTATCATTAAAATCCGGTTCTAACAGCAGAATACTTCTCTTTTTCATGTGTGTTGAAAAGCAGCTACACCATGTATCAAAGCCATCAGTCCAAGTGAAGGATGGACTACAGGAGGTGCCACTGTCATCATCATAGGAGACAATTTCTTTGATGGGTTACAGGTCATATTCGGCACCATGCTGGTTTGGAGTGAGGTAGGTGTTGTCTGAACGGTAATGTCTAATAGCTTTGTCTAGCTTATAGCCAGCCTCTCCTTTTTTTATGCCACATGCTAAATCAGCAACAAATGTTGAGATGTGAATCCTTTCCATGTTCAGTTTTGTGAAAATAATTAGTCAAATTTACCTGTGGCAGAAATCCATTATAGCCAGGGGATTTGCATCTCCTCTCACTGGCCCAGAATTTAACTCAGTGCCTTTTATTCCAAGAAAAGGGAAGGATAAATGCCTGCGTGAATAATTCTGCATTTAGCACTACAATCGCTAAGGGCCCACAGGAAACAAGCGTTTAGGTGATCCTGCTTTCCAGGGAAACTGGCTGCTTGTAGCTGCAGCTCAATGAGGTGGAGACTGCAGAAATTCAGCGCCTCTGAATAGCATATCCTAAAGCGTAGGTGCTTGGTGTGAGTACCATCTGCATAATGGCAACAACATACACAGTATTGTATCCGCAATGGAAAATACGGACTCATCATACCTAGTGGGGGCCTCTGTAGTTTCACAGTAACCCTTTTCTTGTCTCTCATCCAATTTTGCTGTTCCTCCCAGTTTCTTAAATCCCCTCTTCTCCTGGCACATAATTAAACATGGGGTCTGATATTTCCCAAAAGCCCGTGGAAAGTTAAAACCCAGGCAGCATCACCCGAACGGCCACTTGCACAGTGCGCAGGGCCATAGAAGCTGGGGCAGCGTTCCTGTTGCCTTCGCTGGGACAGGAAGGCAACTCCAAGGAAAGGTTTACATTTTGCATGTATGATTTTTCAAAAGCATTTTGGCAGTTTTATAAGATATTTGTTACTTTCATGATTTTAATACTGAAATAAACACGCTAACAGACAAAACATCTCTGAAACAGCTATACAGTGCTTACCAGTGATGTAAGGACCTTCTGATGCTTTGCCTTATATCCTATAAATATTAACATTATTGCTAAATTCATATCCAGCACATTCCCCCTACTGATTCCATTGCACATATGGCAGCATTTTTTCCATATGAAGAGTATCCTCTAATGTCCTTCATGGGCTTCACTATTCTCTCTCTCTCTCTCATCCTTCCACTTGAGGACAAGTGTGGATGAAAGGGCATTCCAGAAAAGGAGATATATTAAATGAGCCCTATTCTGAAGCCCTTATGTGATCATGAAAGTGCCCCCTGGGTCCAGTGTAAGCATTTTGTGTGTTAGGATTGAAACCATTATGGCTACAGACTTTTAACAGGGAAAGGTGAAGAGGCTGGGAGGAAAGTGCTCAGATTTTGGTTCCGCAGAATTGGATCTTCCATTATAAAACTTGATTCTATTTATTACTGGAAGCTATTAATTGTCAATTTCTAATCTCGGGAGAAATAGTCAAAATATTATTGCTGATGGTTGCAAGGCCTTGTCATAAAATTAATAATGTTAGAGGGGGTGCAGACCAAAGTCAGCCTGTTTGTTGTCGGTGCTATGATGGGCTGCAAATTGACTTTGAGTGAAAACTGTTTCACTGTCTCTCCATTAAAGAATTGTTCTCAGTTTCATAACCTATGAGGGCAATAAAAAGTCCGATAGGGGAAAAGAAATTATTTCTAAAAGAAGCAGACAAACATGATAAACAAGTGCAGAAATGCATGAGCTGTCTGAGTGATCCCTAAAAAATAGTGATCTATAAATAATTCACATTACACATACTAGCCACCTATGTAGTACAAAATCATTTCTAAAAATGGCTAGTGCATTTTCAGTACCCAGGAAGAATACTTTTGTTTTACTTCAGTAGAGTGTAGAACTGAACTGTCGATCTGAATTTCGGTACCATTTCAAACCTGGAGCAGGTTCGTCCTGGGTTGCCAGGCAGGCCCAGTTGTGAGCAAACCTGGCCAGGTTATTTCACCATTGAATTCAAGAATTTTCAAGTTCATTCTGTTACTTCACGGATCCAAAGGAAACATCATTTTAACTGAGCTGCAGAAAATCCAAAACAAAACTAGATAGGAAACTAAAGAAAAAAAGTGAGTCTTGCAGAGCATTCTCACATGGGTTTTTCTAGCTCCACTTTCAGTTATGATTGCAGGTGGTTTGAGGGATGAAGTCTAATATTTAAATTAAGGATAATTTTGCCACAGACTTTGCATGGGACCTTGAGCAAATCACATAATCTGCTTAGAGTTCAATTCCCTTTCTCTAACGTAGTAATAAGATTAGTCACCTTCTTTGGAGAGGTGCTGCAAAGATAATTATCAGAAAGGTCCTATATTACTCAGATTTTATTACAGCAAAGTCCATGTAAGTACCTGAGATGCATGGATATTTAAAATACAAATCCTACCACAGTTCAGAAGCAAAGTTAAAAGCCAAAAAATAACATTGTTCATTTTAAGGGCGAATTTGTTGCTGTCAAGCAGCATATGTTATAAATAATTTGAAATGTAAATAATATATTTTTAATTTATTTTACATGTATTCAAGTTTTGTAATTGAAATATTTATATGCTTGAAATGGAGTTGACTGTGTTAAAAAAGGAGATTTAAAATGGTTTCTGAAACACATATTTATTATTTAAACATATATTTTAGCTGTAAACACTCTTAACATAATTACAACCTTTCTCAGCCAGAGAGAACTAAATAAAAACTTAATTTGTCACATTAATTTTGTGCAGAAATGCAGATACCCTAAGCCAGTAGGTTCAATTAATCCTTAACTCCCTTATTACTTTATAAAAACGACTTTAAAAGCCCTTGATATTTTTAGAATGCAGCAAAATGGGCCATCTAATGCCTTTTTTTGAAGGGACTTTCATAACTGACCAAAAAAAAAAGGCATTGGTATATTGTGTGCACATGCTGAATCTGGACAGAAAACTCCCAGCAAATAGTTTGTTTGCCAGATAGTCTCTGCCTTTCTGTTTCTCCTGTCCACAAACAGAGAGAGTTGTTATTTGCAGGTTTTTACCCAGCATTATGGGTCTGTGTGTTGCTGCAAATATTCAAAATCTGAGCTGCTGGTAAAAGTCCTCTGTTGTTCCTCTCTCTTATTGAGGGGCTGAAACTCCAAGAGTCGAGTTTCAGGGCAAATACATGATTGTGAAGACAAAATTAGTTTCTTATAAATATTCCACAATATTTGCTTAAAATGAACTATTTCTTCAAACATTTTCCTGCCAAGAACATTCCTCCAGCTGTACAGAGTCAGCTGGAACCAACTCCATTTTCTTTTATATTAAGAAAAGATGAAGCACTGAAACATCAGTTCTTTTACCTTTGTACAGCACAAAAACAGAGGATGATTTTTTCGGTTTGGCATTTTTGGTTTTCTTTTTTTTTTTTTAATGCTGCTGAATCAAATTCTGTGACACAGTTCTTTATTTTGCTTTTTATGTTTATTATTGATTTTGGAAGTCTGTTTGTGAGTGCTTATTTTGGAGGTCTGACTCATTTTAAAAAAATGAGTAGGCACCCTCTTTTTGAAAACCGAGGCTTATTAAGCAGCATCTGGATACCGAAAATTGAGGCATGCAGTGTCACTGGTCATTTTTAAAAATATAGGTACCTTAAGGGTCCTGTTCGCACTGAAAGCCGTCATTACCTTCAGTTGGTGGGATTTTTCTTCATTCGTGTCCTAATGGTCCTCTTCACACAGTCCAAGTTAAATTTATGACTGATTGTCACCATTCCCCTAACCACAAACCAGAGCTCAAGCATGCAAAAATAAACTAGTGACTCAGATTAATGACATCTCCTTATAAAATGTCACTTTTAAAAAAAGAAAGTAACCTGGCACTCTGAACAGAGTGTGAGATGATGCTGTATCACACAAGAATGTCTAGAATATATTAGCAAACCACAGAAAGAGGCTTGTTGTACACACTCAAACCAAATGTGTTTTGGATTTTTTAGGACACGCACCTCCCTCCATTCTGAAGGTCTCTAACTCAGGTTTTAATGCAATCCACAGCATGTCCCAACTGACTTGTAAGAATTTATATCAAATAGTTAGTGCAGTTGCCAAGTATCAGATTGATTCACTTGAAAATCCCTTGGGAGAAAGGGCGCAGTTACTAGTTTTATGTCCAGCTCCAGATCTCAATTAGCCAAATGCTGGAATGGAAGAGGAAGCTGGATCCACGGTTTTGCCTGGTGGGTTCTTCTCCAAATCACAGGTTAATGCCTTTCTCAGGACTTACATTAAAAAACATGTGTTCAGAAATGTACATAACTCATATTTGCAACTTCTTGGTTCATGGCATGTCATGGCTGCAGTTGTTATGATGTCTGTTAATGCACCAAGAGTTTCCACCTGAGGTTAGCACAGCCCTATGGGGTCAGAGATGGAGGTTCATCTAGCTCAGTATCTTATGTTTGATGCTACGCAGTGACAGATGTCTATAAAAACAGCAGGGTGAGCGTGTCGTGATGCTTCCCCAGAGCACGCTGCCAGCCTCCAACAGTTTGGGGCTTAGAAGCTTCCACAAGTGGTGTCTTTACTTTTAATATCTCTTGATGCTGATAGCTCGCTTTTCCAGATCCTTTACGTGCAAATACGAGACAGACTGTGCACTGAAGAAGGTACAGACTATGTCAGTGTAAGAGTAGAAAACATGCCAGGAAAAGGTGGAGTGGATTCCCAAGGTCAGGCCACAGGCTGGCAGTGTAGACAGGAAAACATCCCATAATCCTGGAGTTACTGAAGTCAGTGTCAGATTTATTCTTGCTGTGGGTGTGCCTGGCGTACCCAAACCTGTTTAGCACCTGTTGGGTCACTCAGATTGCAAAACGGAGTTAGGACAATTCAGAGAGCTGATCCATAACGCAGATCATGGCAGCGCCAGGGAATCAGAGTTCGAGACCAGGTTTTGAAGTGCAATGCCATTGTTTGTGCCATTGTTCTTGACAGGACAGCAATATAGGGGACTACCGGTACGTAACTGAGCTAGCCGGTTCCTTTCTGTGTGCATGAGAACTGAAGGCTGACCCAGGACAAAGGTCCTTCTATCTCAGCACTATATCCCTGACAGTGGTCAGTGGCAGATGCTAAAGAGAAAAAGGAAAAGGCACGTGTGTCATAGAATCATAGAACCAGCAAGGTTGGAAGGAACCTTTAAGATCATCAAGTCCAACCAAGACCATCAAGTCTTGGTTTACCTCCCAAGCTTTAGTTCTAGGGAAGAGAGGAGTAAAATATATTCTGAGTATCCTAAACCATAGGACTTCAGACATAATGTTCACCCTTTGGGAATGTGTGGGCGACATTATTGTATATTTGTGGTTTTAAACACAGTTAAACTTATTTACTTCAGAGCACAAAGGAAAACCAAACTGTTTGTGGAGAACAAACCAGGAAACTTGCTTAACTCTCCCCAGCTCTCTGTAACAATGGACCATAAATAGGTCAGACATTTCTTGGGAACCAGGGAAGATGAGTATTGGAAAATGCCACAAATTATGTTTAAAGAACATTAAAGTGGTGACAGACCAGTAAATGCTGGGAAATTCAAAGACACAACCAGAAGCTGCCTGTATAGCTCATGCCAAAATGGGGGTGAGGGGTGCAAGGCACATGCTGATGCAGTAAGACTAGCACGTTAACCTTTACTATTAAAATCCTTGTCTGTTTTTACAGATATTTTCCCCCTAAAAATGTCATGAAACTTTTCTCATCTTGCCAGTTCACCCAGTTAACTAGAACCACTTGAGGATGGGATTTATCTCAGCTATATTTGGCTGCCTACAGTTAAGCATCTAGTCTAAACTTGTCATCTCGGTTCACTGGAGAAAGGTAGATGCTTCCAGAGAAGCTCATCCCAATGTGAGAGGTGTCTAAAGCACTGGAAATAAATTGCTATTTGGCAGTGCTTTCTGCCTCTGCTGACTATTGAGGGCATGTAGAGAATTGGCCTAGACTTTTAGGCTTTGGTCAGCAGAACTGTAAAACAACTCAATTTAAGTAAAACCAATCCTTGGAAGTTTGAGTTTGGGTTTCAGGGGGTGGGAGGGTGTTGTTTGGTTTTGTTGTTTTTTTTTTTACCCCATTGATAGAGTGAGTAATTTAGAAAAAAGGCAGGTTTCTTTTAAAAATAAATATTTTTCTAAATCACATGATTTCAGAGCAGAGCTGAAAACATGTTCTTGGTTGCTGGACGCCTTTTCTGTGTACCTCTTTTTACTATTTTTCTCTAAAGGAGCATAATGAGTGAGAAGAGAACATTTCAGTGAGGGGGAGAGCGATGCTGTAGTTTGAGTGCAGCAGAGATTTGAGCTAACCTGCCATAAACTAGTGAACTCCTAGACGGCTTTAATATTAGTTTCAGGGACTATGTTTTAAATCCAGTCCAGATTCCTGAAAGAGCAAACATTTTCTAGAGCCTGGAAAGTGCAGCACTGACCCACCCCAACCTTCTGTGTTAAGAGGATCAGGATGCCCAGCCCCATTAGCAAGAAAGTTAAGTTTGTCTACTTGCTACTGTGTAAATCCACATCTGCAGGAGCCATCTCAGATGTATGTGAAGTGAAGGCAAACTGGGAGTGATGGTTAGATATTTGGCATATCTCTTTTGACTGCTCTGATCATTTGCAAGGGAAGATCCAGCATCCTTCAGAAGCCAAACCTTGCATATCTGCAGTAATTAGCGATACCTCCACAAAACAAATAGAGAATTAAAACAGCAGCACGTGGTGCTTTTGCAGTGTACACAAGTCAGCTGGGGAGCAGTGCCTTTAAAAGCCTGCCTGGGTTTGTCCTGTGCTGTGTTCACACGTGTAACTGCCTGTCATTTATCAATCAGATTTGTTGGGCACTGTCATGACCCCAGTGTTCACCAGAGCAAACATAGGCATCCTGCTGCTGTAAGCTAAAGTTATTGCATTAGACCGGGGCTAATGTTCATACTAGGAAGCAAGTGCCTGCCGTGTATGAAAACAGAAATAATGTTGTTACGGCTGAGGAGGAGAATGCTTGTAAATATTGTAGTCACTGTCTTTTGTGTGGATTACATCAAGATTGTATTCAAACATTGACAGGTTAATTACATGTTTCAAAGCTTGTTTACTGAGATCTGAGAGGAGAGTGTTATTAAAGAAGTGTTCAGCATCTAACAGTGCTTTTTTCCCCTTTCTTCTCCCTTCTCAATGTTTTCCTCTAGCTGATTACTCCTCATGCCATCCGTGTACAGACGCCTCCCCGACATATCCCAGGGGTTGTAGAAGTCACATTGTCCTACAAGTCTAAGCAGTTTTGCAAGGGAACGCCTGGAAGATTCATTTACACAGGTAAGGATGCTTTAGTACTAGATATAACGTGGAGAAATAGGGCAGGCAATATATCACACTTGCTAGGGCTTCTCCCTTCATCGTTAAAAACAGTACCGCATTTTATTATTTCGGCTGAGCACGTCATTGAACATACAAATTTAAGGTTGGATTTCAGAAACGGATGACTGTAGAGATGAATCTGAAAACACACCAGTGTGGGATTTCTGTTTGCTTGTTTGTCCTCACAATGGGACATCTCTTTACCCAGGATGGGGGAGGAAGGAGAGAAACAGATACTCCAGTACTTAAACAAACAGGAAGAGTGCAAGCATAAAGAGCCAGACGTACTAGTGCAATCGTGAACCTGCCTTCCAAGAAGCATCTTGCTAAATATCTTTATCTTATGTTGCCCAGCAAGTGCTGCAAATGTTCAAAGCAGCAGCCTGTTTGCGCATCTCACCATAATGTACATGTCCGATGCTAAGTAGCTTTCACCCCAGCCGATGCTGCAGACATAGTGATTGCAGTGTGTTTTGGGGTGGCATCCCACACTGAGACCACTAAGTCAAGTAGTTTGGCCTGAAAAATTATTAACAAAAAAACCACACTAGGGCATTGCGGGTGCTGTCAGTGTTAAACCATGGTCAGTAGTGATAAGAACAGCCTGGGAGATAAGTCAAGCAGCAGCCTAACTTTTTAAAAAGAACGTGTGTCATTGATTCCTTGGAAGGTATGCATGCTACAAGAATCAATGGCTTGGTCCAGGTCTTGATGTGCTTGTCCTTTTATGTGCTTCTTCGACATCTGCAGGCAGGACTACTTCTGTAGTTGTTTCCCTGGACCGTGGTTCATCACAGTCCAGTGCAATTCCTTTCCCTGTTCTTGACTGCCCACAAAACTTTAAGAATAAGATATATCATAAATACTTGTGGCTCTGAGGCATTCTGAATTACACTGGGCACATATATTGCTCCAGCTGTGAATATACACGTAGGGCCTCAAAGCAGAGGAGAGAGACTTCTGTGCGCCAACAAAGCTCTCATTTGATTTTTCTTAACACTGAGCAAGTTAAACAAAGGTGCCTATAAAGCTTTGTTGTCTTTTTCAAATACCCTCTCCCCTAGTTGGGATTATGCACTGGGTTTCTTTAAACTGGGTCTTAAAGTGTACATGTATTGCCTTGCTGGCTGAGCAGCAGGCGCTTGTGGAGGCCGTGGGTATTTATTATGAGCATTACGATTTCAACAATGTGTGAGAAAGTCATATATTGGACAACTACACACCCTATCAAAAAAAGCTATTTAGGGTCTGAATGTGTTGGAACAGAAGAAAAAGCAAAAGCAAAGGGTAAAATTGCCAGCTGGTGCAAATTGCCAGTGTATACCACATGCAAGTGGCAGCCAGAGCTCTGGACAGTTTGACCATGAATCCTTTCCCTTTTCACTTTCTTACACACAATGAGTTATGTTGTCCTGCTTGTTGTCAAGCCACTAGGGTGGCTGCATCTTGGACTGGTGAAACAGCAAGTATGCAGGCAGAAAAAGAAGAAAGGGAGGAAAGCTTCCCCCTCGACTTTGTGAAGAAATTTTTGGGGACTGTATTTTGGGATTTAAGCGTAAAAATGGCTTGGACCCGTTTTGGTTTTGCTTTTCAGATCATCATTAATTAGCTTTTCCAATGAAAAGGAGGGCGGTAATTTAGCCTGTCTGCCCAGGAGCAGATGGCTGAATGTGGAAATAAGGTGTCCCAGTAGGGAGAGTGTTTCCATATATGGATTTTCAGGTTAGTGTTTAAAACACATTATTTTTCATTCAATAAATGAAAGTTATGAAATACTAAAGAACAATGACAAAATCAAAGGTGATCCCATCCATGGCCAATTCTCTTACTTATGCAGCTTTTATGGAGTTACGGTAGATACAGAAAAGCTATTGTGCCTGAAATCGTACCTCACACAATTTGCATTTTCCTTTTAGAGGCAGCCTGAACTTAAATGTGGCTTTTTAAAAAGGACTAAATGAAACTAAAATAAAAACAATTAATGCATCCTGACCTTCAGAAGTGCCTTCCAGCCCTTTAAACAAAATACAGGTTCAGTACACGCCTGCCGATTAGTTTTAGTTAATTGAAAATTATAGGATTGACCCAAGAGGAAAATTTTGTTTGCACTCCAATCACTTTTACAAATTAAGGAAAATTACCACAATTTTGTTTAGCTAAGGTTTCACACTGAGTTCACGAAATTAGCTCAGCCATCCCAACAAAGTCAGCACTTTGTTAGTGAGCACTAGAAAAAACCTAATAGTCTATGGTGTGTACAAACGAAGCATAGAAAAAGCTATGATGCTTTAGAGAACTAGGCCAAGTGTTTTTAATTAGGATTATTGGTTCATTGTAAGTTTTGAAGAACAATCAAACTAGCAGATTAGCTGTTTCTTTTAAAGCTAGAATTTCTTGCCATTCATTTTTCCCATGAGAACTTGTTTTAACTCCCACATAGCACTATTTCTTTTTCTTCTTTTTTTTNTTTTTTTTTTTTTTTTTTTTTTTTTTTTTTTTAACAAGGCCTGCAGGAAATGGACCAATTGCAAGTTGGGATACAGTAACATTCCCCAGCATCACTGCAGCTGATGGGAGTTTTTCACAATGTTCTTCAGTGAACTCAGTGTTCTGGAACATATTACAAAACCACAGAGGCCAAATGTTTTCTCAGAGGAGTTTGGCCTCTGTTTTTGGCCGAAAACATTTCAGCATCACTTGCTGCTTATTTACCCTGCTATTAAGAACAAGAAAAGGGGAGAGGAGAAAAAGGGGGAAAAAAATAAGAGTGTGTGTGAGAGAGAGAAAAAGACCTGGGGTTTGTGGGCGGTGAAGGAGTCGATCAAGCGTAGTTTCCTTTCTGGTGAGAATGTCCCTGCTCGTTAATGGTCCCATTTTGTGGTCAGGTCTCATTTAGAAGAAATTATTTTTAATCAGTGTTCAACAAAATATCCCCTCAAGCCACCTGGCTGTAAACTGTTTTTTTTCTTACTGTTAAGTACTTAAGTTCTCAGAAGAAAATACCCAGTGACCCATTAATTTTAGCCTTTTTTTCCTCTTTAACTGCAAATAACTTAGTAACATGATCTCTAAGTAGTCCATGTGCCATCTAGGAATCAAGGTCACATACATATACAGAGAAATCCTGACTTTTGTAAGTATTTTTGAAACAAATAAACCAGTGTCAACCCTGAACTGACAAGAAAACATAAGTTTTTTATTTTCCATCTGTAAAGCAAGCCATTAGCATGCACTTACAGAGCAATTATTTCTTAGATTTTAAGCTCTGACATTCCTGAGAGAACATTATTAGAAATACAGAAGTCTGAACACATCTTGCATGTGTGTTCATTTTGGAATAATATTGAAAGTCCATATTGCACCCAGAAATACCAAAACATGCTGGTCAGTATTTCTCAGTGGCACCCTTCATTTGTAAGTCTCTTCTGGTATTGAAGAGCATGGAATGACTTAAGCTTCATGTCACAAGGTAGGAGTCAGGTATGTCACTACCATTAATTTAGGATTGGAGAAACTGAGATAAAGGAAAAAGCATTAGGGATACAAAATCCATAGGTATTTATGCCAGGGTGACTCAGGGCATATATGGTTGAGTTAAATAAGGGATGAGAATTGGCATGGATTTGTGACACCTGGACAGGCCTTTGACACTCTTTGGTTTGTTTTGTTTTAAATTAAAAAAATGGATGCATCATAGACAGCATGATTTTCACAGATGAATTTTGCTGTGGTACTAAACAGTGAGATTTGAATTAGACTGCATGAATGTAAGTGAAAGTAGAATTTATCTCACTGAATATTGGAAAGGACATATGGAAGGTCCATAAAAATGCATTATGCCTTCTACCACCTGCTCAGTTTAAGGTTTTGTGCTTTTATTCCCAAAGTAGAGCAAAGGACTACATAGGGGTCAGAAGTATATAGCTTTGTCACTAAGGTTATGTATACAGCATGGGGGTAATTCAGAGTCTTGGCTGAGCAGTACCCCAAATAGTGTTGGTTTTTTTTTTTTTTTGAAAATTGGTTACATGGTTGGATACAGGTTGGAATTTAGGGACCATTTTCATTTGCGTTAGTCTTGCAGGGAAGCTATGGGCTAAACCATTTGTGTGCTGACAGAGTGCCTAGAGAAACAGGCAAGTCCCCCCACGGTCCATTTGGGGTTTGTTATAAGCTATGGGGTATGTCTGTCTCTAGAAGTGCTACTAACAGGAATGGGTGGATTGTAGGGTTGGTGTAGATGCACAGGGCTTGCTCTGCAGCACGAATAACCCAGATGCTGAGTGCTGATCCTCCAGGATAATTGTGACGAAGGCTGAGGAGGTCAGAGTGGAGCACAGCCAAGACTGACCAGTGTTTGCGTTACGCTTTTGGGCCGTTGTGTGTAGAATGATGTAGAAATGCTAGCACTGAGAAGGTCAGGATATTCGCAGAATTTCTGGGAAACTGCCTCTTTCTCTGAAATGTCATAGGGCTTCTCAGAGAACTTTTCAGTCCCCTAGTTGCTACAAAGAAGAAATAGCCTGACATGGAAAAATCCCTGCTCCATCCTCATTTCACCCTTTATTTACTTCTGAAAACATTTGAGTCTGTGCACAAACAGGAAGAGCCTTGCAGATCACAGATGATTTGGGTAACATTTCAAAAGCTTTGGGTTTAGGTGGCTTCATTTTGAGGTTTTTATCTTTAAAACGTTTAATTTGCAGAAGCACATGGGTAGTCATCTTCTGAGAATCATTCCCTTTTAATTTCTTAAGTCAAATACCTCCAAGGGTAAGAGTCCAAAAATTGACCATCACCATTTAAAATTTCGGTCCATGGACCTAGAAACAGAGGTTTGTCATGTACACAGATATGGTCAGAACTGGAACTACTTAAAAGGTGCTCTCCAGTCCCTAAAGTTTCCAGCCTAGTAAACTTCAGTGATTCCTTGGCAAGGAAAATTTTCTGCTTTCAAGAAGGCACCAATAAATATGCAAAGTTCAAAAGATGTATAATCAATGAAGCAATCTGTTTTTGGAATGGAGAGTTCTGGAGTTTCTGGACTTAAAAAAAAAAAAAAGAACTAAAAAGACATTATGATAAGAGGTGGACTGGCTGTCAAGAGGTTTCTGTGGCTCCACTGGAGCTTTTCTTGATCCCTGTGAGCTAGAGTTTTACCCTTCCACCAGGTACCCTTGCCCATCGCTGTGTGTCTGTTAGTTCCTGAGAATGTTAAAACCCAGTGGCAGTTACTCTCAACATCAGTAATACACAACCTCATTAGTTTTACAATGCCTCATTCATGTGTGTTTATTATTAAATCATGAGCACTTAAATAGCTGATTAGTATAAATGAGGAGAGAAAGGCCACCATCAACAGAACAATAAAAATAAAATAAAAAAGCCAGAATCTCTGTTGCTGTCTTGGGTTTTATCCCGATGTGTTTATAAAATTCTTCACCCTCAAAGATATGACGATCATTAATCTGAAATGAAATACAGAGCACATCACTTCTCCAGAAGAGTGACCAGCTATGAGATCTGGTAGCTAGCAAATGAATGTCATTTGTTTTTAACAGCAGTTTTTATCTGCCTTTCACTAGTAAATATTAATAGCAGTGGTAGAATAAAAAGTATCAGATGTCTCGAAGTTAAATAGTCACAGAGTGCTACAGAAGAACAGAACAAAATCCCTCAATGCAAAGAAAAGTATAAAGTTTAAAATAAGAGCTGGTGTCTGTTCTTAAAAGCAGGAGAGCCCTGCACTGCAGGTTATCCTGCGCTTTGGACGCTCAATATAAAGTCTGTTCCTGATCTCAGACTCTACAAAGGAGAGATGGTAAATCCTAACTATAGCACCAGCAAGTAAGGAAGAATGAAATTAAATCCTTTGTAAACGTAGACTTCTACTGGTGAATTTAAGTGTCTCTGGAAACAAGCGAAAATCCCTCATAACAGCTATCTGAAAAATGTCCTGATGCAGAGTCCACTGGGTTCCCCCTTCATCTCATTGTGCCGAGTGTTCGTTCCCAACTGGACCTTAGTGTGGGGACACCAGAGGCATCGGTTGTGTGTGGAGCTCAGAGATGGATTTGTCTTTGGGGTGGTGCATTGGGCTGAAGAAGTTAAGCTGTACACGTGGCTTTCTGCTACCCTAGAAGTTTGCCATAGTCGCTGAAGAGCTGGGTCCTCATGGCGCCAATGCTGGGTCGGGAAGGCTTGCAGGTAAAATACAGATGGGAAAACAGGAGAGGGACTGGTGCAGTCTCTCCCTCCAAGCACCCACATCAGTGATGTGATCTTGGGTATTACCTGCCTTTGAAAGGGAAAGTTGCCCTCGGTAAATCTCTATTTGACCTTAAGCTTGAACCTGGCCCTTTCTAAGTTCCAGTCCGTTATCTAAGTTGCTCTGCTGAGTCAGTGTAGCACCCGGTCTGCCTGGCCTCTCTGGAAATTTTTAGGGGAAAAAAAAAGGGGGGGGTTGCAATTGTTTCAGAACCAACTTTCTAGATGAAATCACTTCAGTCTTTGTTATTTAGTGGTGGGCTTGGGGATGAATGTTGTTACAAAAGTGTTTGTTTTGAAGTTTGTTAGGACGTGCACAGTGGAGTGAAGTGTGGACAGTCATCAGGGTTGAATATTATGGGTTGTTGGTTTGGTTTGCAGAAATTCAGGAAGGAAGCTGAGAGGAATCCTAATTGATTGTAGAGAAAAAGGTGTTTCCAGACAGTGAGGAGGCAGTGGAGGTAGACTGGAAAATCCCTTTTTTATGCTAATAGGAGCACAGAACCCTCATATCTTTAGCATTTCTAAAACACTGGCAGCACCATAACACACTGCAAAAACAATCACTAAAAGTGTGCAGTGTACCTGTAGGACAGCTGCAAAATGAAAGCAATTACAGCAACCGTCAGAATAAAGCTGGCTGTGAAGGAAACATATTATTTTGCATATTTTATGTATACACTTTCCAAGAAATATGACCTTTATTTTCTAGTTAGAGGGAAGTGCAATCAGAGTCTACGCAGCAAAGGGTAGCTGGATCATTAAAAAGAATATTTTCTCTGATATTAGAAGTCTAAATGGGCACTGGTCCTTATTCACAACCTTGGCTGTTTCTGTCTGCCCTGAGTTAATAAGTGATAAGGCCAAAAGAGAAATAAATCACTGAAGTCCCTGTCCAAAGAAAACATATTGACTACAGCCAAGCAAATAACAGCCCATAACCAATGGTCCCATTCATCATTCATGTAATAGGGGTATAAAGTATTCTCTACCTATGAAACCAGAGAGTAGGAAAAAGCCTGATAAGCCCCCAATCTAAGCTATGTGATTTGATTATTAAAGGACATGAACTGTTTGTCACATACCTTTAATCTTTAAGATGTGTTGCCATTTCTGAGCTATATATTTGTGGTAAAGGATTAGAAAGCTATTAACGATAAAGGTATAAACTAGACTTTATAAGGATTCTTGCAATTGTCATGCAACCCTGTAGACCCTTAGAACCTTAACCTATTGAATATGGTATAACATAGTTATCTGACCTTCAAAGCCAATAAAGCATTTTTTGCTTTTCAAGTTCCAGACTTACTTCATGATAAATTAACCCTCTGGGTTCACAAAATAAGCCTTGTAAATTCTTTTCTTTATCCTCACCCCAAAACCTTTAAATTTTCATGCCCTTGCTTCAAAACTCTCTTATTCCAGACTGAAATTGTTAATCTTTTTTTATTCTCCTTTTAGCTCGTGTCAGTTGATAAGATATTATTCCCTCTTTAAAAAAAAATAGCCAATAAAACAGAAAGCTGAGATGAATTTCTAAAAAGCCTGAATTGCGCTCTGTTTCTATGGGGGCTTCACTGTCTTGTTTCTTAATGTACGAGTATTTAGATTAGACAAATGCCTCAGAAATGGGCAGTTTGCAGAAGCAGCAGTGGCTGTACTGCTTACCTTAATGCATTTTGATCCTATGCCTGAGAAGAGTGACAAGGAACTACCTTTTTCCTGGTTCAGAAAGCCGGCTCCTTGGCTTCTCATTGCCACTGAAATATGTCATAGCTGGTAGTTCTGGCTGCCTTGTGGGTATGTATGTACCTAACTCATCCTTCCTCTGCTTCTCGTGGGGTGCAGCAGGTTTTGATTTCTGCCTGGAGCTGTGCGCGGGATTTACTGTGTGGTGTTGAAAAATGGCCAAGCTGTGGGCCAGACCGTCGGAGGTACCTGCGTGCACGGCACGATGGCTCTGGGGAGGAAGCCAGGGCATGAATTTAGTGCACAGCTGCCTGAGGCACGGTCTTGCACAGCACTACCTGCGAAATAGCCTCTTTAAGATGTACTTAATCCTTTGAGGTGCTTGTTAGTGAGGGTTCATTTTGCCTAGGCATTTTGTTACACGAGCGAACGCTGCACGGCTGGCTCAGCCCAGCAGCGGGGTGTGCAGCCATCGTTCCCTGGAGGGAGGGCTTAGGCAGCCTCACTTGCTTTGCGCTTGTACCAGCATCCCTAGGCAGCCAGTAATGCTTATCTAGCCTGGTTAAAGCTTGCTGACAGCAGGGACTACAGAGTAGATGTGCCCCAATATAGCCCATGTCTACAGAGTCAGGCTTTTTTGTTAATATATAGATAAAAGGAAAATCTTGTACTTGCAGCCTTTCATCTCAGTGGATGCAAGAGCAATTTATTGCATGGAGTATGAAGTTCTTTGTACTTTTCTGCTATCTTGCAAGAACTCACACAGGCTCTTCTGCTTAGTTATGAAGATATCAAGTGCATAAGTGATGTGGTCTGCAGTGGTATCTGGATAGAGATACTGGAAACTGTTTAGTCCCAGTATGACTAGACTTAATCCTGACAGCTTCTCTGGTCTGCCCAAAGCACTGCAGAGTTGCTTCTTGGCTGCAGTGTCCATCGTTATTTTATTTAAAGTCAGTTTGAGTTTTTCTGTGTGTGACATATTGGAGTCTGCAGAGCAGACATGTTCTGGTAGGTTGGAGAGACACTGTATTGCTGGCACCACGGGAGCCAACAGAGGGAGAGGAAGGGAATTGTAACTATGTTTTTTTAAATGATCTGAGACATTTGGCAATACTCCATATTTATTTCATGATAATGGCTGACTAGTGTCTTAGAGACAGTAGAATTTTCTTGAAGATTCAATCTGGACAGAAGTTTCAACAATCTCAACAAACTTCCCTGGGACCTTCTGGCAGATCTCTGTTGTGACCCAGTTGCTGATGTTGCTAAAGAACATTGTAGCATTAATACTACTGCATATTTTTTTTTAAAAAAAACCTTTTCCAACTCTCCCTCACCCCCTGCAGAAAAATCTCAAGTCCACTTGAGGACTGTATATAACTACATAATCTTCGCTAAAAGGTGCTTTGCCATTGGATCTTGCCTTTGGTCTGTTGTGAGCTCTGCATTTAATTACAGAGGTATAACCCCATCATTACTTAATTCTTCGAAGCCAAGTGTATGCAGATCTTTTATTCCACAAGATAGGACACAAGTTATTTAATATAGTCATACACAGACATGTTAGCATGATGTAAATTAGACTGTGGTTTTGCAGCTTGTGGTCTGCATGAACTTCTTTCCTACACATGATGAACTTAGACTACCAAGTACCAGATAGTTCATGGCAGTTTACACCTTGGGGAGGTAAGTGTGATCCATTCAGTGTCACAATAAAGAACCTGGATTTGGACAGTTACCCTTGAAGTCTTGCACAGTTTGCCCTAAGGTATTTGCATGGCCATACCCACTGTTATTTCATCTTTCAGTGTCTTTAGATTCCCTCCTCTCCCTTCCCTCCTAAATGTGATTGTTTCATCTTTTTCCTGTTGGCATAAGTTGTGGTTAACCTCTCTGCATGAAGAGCTGTGGATTTGAACTGCTCTTGCATAGCACCAGGTGTCAGCGTTGGTGGTTAACAAGAGGAAACCCCGTTCCCAGCAGACGGAGGGTTAAATAAAAAAACAAAAAAACCCAAACCAAAACAGAGAGAGAAACCCCCTCAATCAACTCAGAATGTCTTTTTTTTTTTTTTAAGTCCCCATGGGACAGAAAATGCACATGGAAGTTAAGATGTTTTAACAGTCATCTAACAAAGATAAATGTTTGTTAAAACAGAAAGTGACGCCAAACTCGCCATTTTAAATCTGTGAAAATTACAGAGCAAAACCTGTGATGTCTATGAATAATTGTGAAACTTGCTGTCACTTTTTAGTAGTGCAGCATTTTCCAGGGTGGGCTTTATCCCTTTTCAACATGACGAAGTCCTCTTTTACCTTGTCTGCCTAAGGGGTAGAAGTCTAGTGACCCTCCCTGTGGAGTTCTGGGGCATGGTACCCCCTTGACTGTCTCAGACATCATCTTACAAGTACGTGAATCACCATCAGGAAACTCTTCACTCTGTCCTCTGTTTGCAGATGGGCTCTAAACAAGTGCTCAAACATGCACTTGGAAGGCTGAAGCTGGGTGAGAAGCATTACTCCTCAGTGACCCTACATGCTAGGTGCCGTGTAGGAAAGTAATTATTGCCCCAAGTATTACAATCGCATGATAGTTTCAGAAATACATGTGCTTATTGTCCCCTTTTTGTGTTGTTTTCTTTTTTCCCTAACTTATATCTTATTCCTAGCCTTTGGTGGGATATTTTCCTTAGAAGACTACAACTAATCAAATAAAAATACATAGTTTGTATGCTCAGGCAGTTCTAGCAGCGAACTTGTATTTGTGAAAATGAAAGGTGAGATTTTACTGCCAGAAGTACCCATGAATTCACGTTGAAAGGTCACTTCTGCTAGGGAAATATTTTTTCCAAATGTAGATCTCTGACTAGTTTCTCCCCAAAGATCACTGCATGTTGTGCACAGCTACTAGAAATAGTCGTTAATCATTGTTCCTAAAAATAGGTCTTCAAGTGGCCATCGTATTGAAAAACAATAATATTTTCTCAACAGGTTTTTATTTTTGAGGTACTTTTGGTTCCCTTAAATCTTGCATTGAAACGTGCGTGTCATTTATTTAGAAGGAAGCGGGTGAAACGTGCCTCACCTCTTTGCCTCAGATTGTGTTTTCCCTGGGTGTTTTTGTGAGCTCAGGCTCCGTTATTGACGCAGGGGCTCTCAGGGCAGAGCAGGGGTCTGGCAGGGCAGGGACAGCAACAAGAATCTGCACGAGGTATCTTTTGTTCTGGAATGAAGACTTTAGTTCAAATTTCCCAAAGACAAGGCCAGTCTGCGCATGATTTCTCCACCAAAACTGTTCATCCTTGCATTGCTTGCAAATTCTGTTAAAAAGACAAATGAAGCTTCTTTAAATTGCGGCCTAAGGGAAGGGATGGAAATGACCCCCTCCCCTCTCCCATTTCCCCCATTAGACTTTTTTTCACAGATGTTCATGCTGATTAGAGCTGGGAAATAAGGATATTTCTGTGGACCATGAATATTCATTTGTTTTTTGGCAGTTAATTTCCTTCAGTTTCCCTGTAGTGTTTCGCTCCCTGTGAATGTTTGAACAAGTGTGTTAGCTGAGGCAGTCCGTTTAAGAAAAATTCAGAGCGTACTATGGAAAGTGAACTTTCCATACTGTATATGTCTTTGCCTGAACAAAAGGATGTTGTCTGTTAAGAAACATGACTTGAAACCAGCAAACACACAGGTTAGGTCATGCCCTCTCTGAACATATACTATAAATGGAGAATTTAAACTAAAAATTTGTAGCAATCCACTCTTTAATGATCTCTCTCTAAGGATAAGGTTATTCAGAAAAACTATTTGAGAAATACTTTCAGCTAACAAGCTAATTGGAGACAAATATCTCTTTGGACAGTCACTGAGACAGAATGGTTTGTTAGAAATACTTGCCTTACTGTAGTACTGATGCCCAGAACCAAAGAAGCTACTGGACTTGCTCAAATGAGGGTTCTGCGGTGCTATGCTTGATTAGACCAAATGGATATGAGCAGAAATCTATACAATTTATAGCAGAAAATCCCAGGGATTTTTTTTCCTTTTAAAATTTTAAAGTGTTACAAAAAGTTGAATGGAGATTACTGTACCTCCTACTGTTCAATCTTGTAATTCTGCACTAAATGTGAGGATAGAAATTGTAGCCGATATGTAGGGAATCTCCAGGACCCTCCACTGCAGTCAGTGAGCAGCCGGGCCAGGCAGACTGCATGCAGGAATTTGGCAGAATTCCTCCGACTCCAGTGGGAATCTGCATTATCCTTTCAAATTACAACATTGCGGTCCTTGGGATCACCCAAAATTGTCAGTATTTTCTGTGTAGCACCTTAATACTTAGCCTGTGTGTTCTGTGGAATAACGTACACAATTTTACAATAACTATGTAATTAACTCACTTTGCTGCTCCCCTCTCCAGGGAAACCCATGCTTCTATTAATGCTATTAGGAAGGTCCTATGCATAGAACAAAGAAAGTGGTGCAGCAGATGAGTTAACATGATTTGATTTGCAGATGCTTTAAACACTTAGCAGGAGACAGCTACGGAAGCTAATTAAATCACTCTAAGGTGCACAGGATTATCTGCTTTGTAAGAAACAATTTCAGTGAATTATGGTCGCCCTTTAGCTGAGGGGAAGTAAAAAGCATATTTGTTTGGAATTAAATTTCCCACGCGAGGTGCCCATCAGACCTCTCATTCCCCATACTTCTGAAATAGTCATCTTTTGTAGCTAATATTTTCTGGGAACGTGAATTTTGATTTTGTAAGAGTGGCGCTGTTTCCAACTTTCTTACATAAAAATTTTCCTACTTAGCTATTGATTAGGATCTGCCTTTAAGCAGTGTCTTGAGTAAAAAATCGTGTTGGTACATTCACTACCTCTCAGATACTGCATCTTATTTAGTGTACCGGAATTCCCAGTTTAAAGTAATCACAAAATTTATGGAGAAACGGATAAAAAAGGTTGTAAAATATCGATTTGGGGAAAATAATAACACAACTCATCTATAATAAGAAGAAAAATGAAGCAATAATTCAGGTGTATTGAACGGCTTGCTGCTGGAAGTATCGATCCGGTGCTTTAGTGTGCAACATTGCACCTAACATTGCAATGGAAGAACAGCACTGCATTCCCTGGCTCATTATTTCACAGACACTATTGCCTTGTTACACAGGCCCCGCAGAGCCTGGGCTGCCAGCAGGGAAAGAGAGGAACCCCCAAAATAACCACAGACCTGTAATATCTTAATGTCACAGTATCCCGTTGTAACAACATGCAGACACTGTGCTCCCATGCTCCTCTTATGACAATCCTGTAGTTTGGCTTTGCTTGAGGTTTTTTTTTTTGCTTTTGTTCTTGTCGCTATGTCACATTTATTACCTGTGTTCTGTATAAATGGCACCTCTGTGCTATCTCTTTTGATAGCACATAATCAGAAATGGTGTAATTGAGGAAACATGCTTTCCTTAAATATTGACTTTTAGGATCCACACATAAAAATTCCTAATCCTATTGCTGTGTTTCCTTACTGTGGCAATAAGCAAACATTGAAAAAAGGACAGCAAAGGTCAGTGGAATTTTAAAATAAGCGCCCCGACATTTCCACGACATTAAACTCCATCATGCAACATTGCATTTCTGTTTAGCTGCTGACATCTGCAAAGGTATCACACTTGATTGTTTGGCATAAATAATTTAGCAGCAAGAATTTTATAATGAGCACAGATAAGATTTACCTATCTGAAAAAAAAACATAATTAAGAAGTAAGAAATTGTGCAAGGTAAAAGACACTGAACTCTTGTAGCAGGGCAACATTTTAGCACTTGTGAAGACAAACGTGGATCCTGCTCTGTGAGGAAGCTGCTTTGTAGGTGCCTGCAAACTTACTGCATCCCCCAGGATCATTATCTAGAAATATAAGCCAGGCCAGACGAGTGAGTTCTGAACAGATCAGGCCTCCTGCAAATTTCAGCTAACACTGATCTGCAGGTTTTGCACTGGACCCTCAGCACTGTTGGGCTTGCAAGGCTTGTCCTTTTCCCCCCCTTTAATCTATACAGTAGCTGGGGAGAGTGAAACAGATGTTTCTGATCAAGAATGGGGGGAAGGGGGGAAAAATGAAAGGAGGAAAATTATCTATGGCTGATGCAGAGGCCAAAGAAAATTGCTTTCTGTAAACTGCAAGGCCCTGCAGTAGGGCTCTTGAACCGTCGATACCGAAGCGAGCACAGGTTGCAGTGGTCACAGCATCTCACCCTGCGCTGCTTTCCCGGGCATGCGTTCTCCTCCATCAGTGTGTGTTTTCCCTGCGCAAGGAGGGCTGAGGACCTGGGAGGGTTACAGTTCCTTTCATTTGCATGCTCGCAGGTCTGCACTGGCTCAGGAAGCTGAAAACGTGCAATTGTTTTCATAGCCTAAATAACATTTCTAGTTTAGAAACCCCGGGGGAAAAATCATTGTCAAACTGGCAGGTTGAGATGGCATGATGATGAATGACTGAGGTGTGTGTTCTGACTCTGCGGGGACACGTGGGGTGAAGAAAGCCCTCTTCTCTTGCACTCTCTGCATCTACAGTCAGGAAGGGACATTTGCAATCTGAAGACATACTCTTGTCTCTGGTAAGAGGTAGGACCGTGCCTTTCTGTTCACTGAAATAATTGTTTTCTTGTGGGTCAAGGTGTGGCATCTTTTTAAGGCACTGACAGTGATTGTGGGGTTTTTTTTCTGCCTTTGGTGCTTACAGTCACAGTACAGACAAAAAAAAGTGTGTTCTGGCTAACACAGGATATGCGTATGGCACGGAGGAGTCAATAGAGCAGTTTCATCAGTTCACACGTGTTTTTTTAGAAAACAACTTGAGACTTACATTGTTCTTGGCCAATGAAAGTTTTCTTACCAAAAAAATTTCCTAGGGATTTGTGTAATGAAGTTGAAAGCTGCATGAAATTCATCACGCTTATTTTCTCAAATTTGTGCAGTAATTCCTTAATAACTTCTATCCCTCTAGATTTCACAAATTTGGTAATTTGAATTTTTATGGAAGTTTGTTGGTGTGGGGTTTTTTTAAGTACTACTTACAGTGCCAGATTATTTTTTTTTTTCCCAGGGAAAATTGATTTTTTCACATAAGCTCTCCTAATGAAAATTTCTTCACACTAAAAATCAGTAAAAATGGGTCTCTTGCTTATTACTACTTCTTTTCAGAAGCTCGGCACACTTTTAAGCTTTTTAAAGAAAACTGATAAAGGCTCCATATTTACATACGTTACTAGTTAATGTTCGGTATTATTTTGGTTAAACCCAGTGCAAATCAGTTGGTTTCGTTTAAGTTTTGAGAACATACTTACTTAGAAGCAGCTAAATAACTTGGTGAAAGTAAAAGAAACTCTTTAGGTTACTTAAAAGCTCTATTAAATTAGGAATCTAATTGTCAATCTTTGCAAAGTTTCATCAGATAATTCCAAGAATTAAAATGCTCACAGTCCTTAGAGTAAGTACAAACTTTTAGAGGACTTCCCATCTTGTATTTTGATCTTCACCAGTCCGTTTCATAGTCGTGCTGACCGATAGGCTTGGTTGGACTTGGGTCATCTCTACATGCATCCTGAGCTAGGCCCACTCACTTCTTTTCTGGCAGGACCGGTAGGATCCCCTCTTAACGTTGGCTTTACACTGCTGTTAACTACTCCGGGGCATCTTCCATCTCCTCCAAAACCTCTGTTGGACCATTATTGCTGAAGGAAAGCTGGGTAGCCTTTAATATGATTTAAGGTCCTAATATGTCTATTGTAATTATAGGTATGGGTACAGTAGGTAAAACCACACACTGATTTGAGTCCCATGTACCTCTTGGGCAAAATAAATATTGGCTCTGTCTTCTGTTGCCTTTCATTTCTACTCTTGTTTTGTTAATTCCATGTAAGTATTTATCCAAGCCTTTTTAATATAGTCTGAATAGGGCTGCTTTTCACGGCACTTTGACAATTGCTGGTACCTTCTGAGAGAGCAAGATGGTTATGTACACAGCATTTTCTTATTAGAAGATTTCCTGTAGCACGTGTGTGCAGCTTGATTTCTTTTAAGCTCTAGTCTGGTAAAACAGAGGGAAAAAGGCTAGAGCAATTGTATTACCTTGTTAAATTGCTCAGAGCTTATTTAGATAAAGAATTACTGGTGCTTTTCATAGTACATTGTACAGTTGCTTTTTTCTGCTGCAGACATCTTTTTTGCATTTTGTACTTTGTTATTCTGATGATGCTGAAAGACAAAGAAACAAACTCTTCTCCATAATTCACTCCAAAGAACGTACCATCTCTTTCTATTTTCTTGTTAAAACCAAATTGTGTGCAATTTGTAGGAAATTGAAACCACGTTTTTCACTTAACTTTCCAAAATTAAAATTTATGAGGAAAAAGAAGTAATAAAGCAGTTACAATCTGGTCATCTATAATTATCTCTGTGGTTGGAGTAGTTCCACATTTAAAGAAAGCGAGACCAAAAGTTTATCAAGCTTGTGTCACTATCAAAAATTTCACTTCTCTTTTATTGTTTTCGGCCACAAGAACTGCTGAAACCAGTATTATGCAGTTGGAAATTATCTCGGTGAAAAAGGAATTGGGTGATCCATAAAAACAAAGCTTTTCTTGTAACTGAGAAACACAGAACAATATTTATCTCCCTTACTCATTCTTTTTAGAATATCAGTATTAAAATGAATTTAACAAATTGTGCTCTTTAAGCTGATTTAACAGAATTCGTTGTGAAAAAGCTTAATTTTCCTCTAAATCTATTTCTATATATGTGTTTCACATTATTCTTTTTCTTTTGCTGTTGCGTTTCCCCTCCACTGCATTGCTTGCTCTCTGAGAACAATGGAAATGACAGTCCAGCGCCAGAAATCTCGACTGCTCCAGCTCTAGAATGTTAGTGGCACTTGCTTTGGTTTTCTCATTTTGCCTTTTTTGTCTCTGAATTAAAATCAAGCCAAATGATGGATGCCCATTACAATCAATTGTTTCAGACAAGCCACCAAAAGTATTGTAGGATTCATTTACATTTAATCAAATTACACTTTATTTGCAATTCAGGGAAATGAGAACTCTGCAGTAAATCAAATATTTCCTCTCCAAGGGCCCCATTCAGCAGAAAATATCCACAGTCTTCCAAGCTGGTGCCTCAATGTACGTAGCAAATCTTCCAGAGGGAGGAAAGCTCGTGCCAACAAACCATCTTTTCAACATTTTTCAGGGTTGCGGACGCCTAAATATTTCCAGTACAAATGCAGACCCCTGAACGATGAATTATGCAGTGACTTTAGGCCTGCTGACAATTGGCTTGCATCTCTCTTAGTTCCCTTTCATGGACCACCAAGAACAGTTGCAGGACTTCTGGGGTCCTGGAAGCATGTACACCACAGGTTGAAAAATACTGATCTTTCCTTTATTGGTCCTGTTATTTTAATGGGAAATTATTGACAATCACTAAATGTCATTCACATTTTGAATAAATTCTACTTAAATGCAATAGTACAGTGTAGGGCACTCGGTTTTACTCATTAATGCCTTATGGAGAAGTTAGAAAACTTTATTTGCTTTGGAATGCAAGGTAATCTTTGACTCGGCTCCTTTTCTGTCAGTTTATTACTGAAAAATTGTGCCCAACAGGCAACTCTCTTACCCTTGCCCATCACATCACAGATTAACAAATTTTGAATCTTGTCCCTAGTGATTGTTCACATATTTATCCAGATAAAACTTCAATGGTACCAGGATCTCAGTATCACCTGATGCTACGAGTCACCACCTACCAGCCACTGCAAACTGCAGATCCACAGCACTGGTGAGAAGTAGCTTGTCACCCAATTGCAGAAAACATTTTTTTTTAAGTCTCAGACTTCTTGTGTGATTTTGATTCTGTTATTTACAGTCAGAATTTTAATTATATTTAGAGTCCTGAAAGTTCATTTAGGTGCTTGCTGGGATTTTTAAATAGGCATAAGTACCTAAATTTTATGGCTTTGTGGCTGTTTGTTCCCCAGCTCTAAAATGGAGATAAAATGCAGGAGAGTAATAATAATAAATTACAGGGAGCGTATGATGCCAAATAACATGGAAGGACCTCTGATACTAAGGCAAAAAACACTGCAAGTGTACCAGACAAAGAGTACTTCACTCTTGCTGTTGAAAATACATCTTAATTGCTAGGGAAATGCCCTGAAACTTAGGGGCCCCACAGCCATAACCTGATTGGAATACAGAGCTTTTAATGCTTAAAAAAACCCCTCTGACTAAATCATATAATGTGTTCTTTAATCCAATGGGCTTGAAGAGCCTAACCAATAATAAATAATGATTTGCATGCTTAGCAGCTAAATGTAATAAGATTCAACCCTGAGTACTTTTTCAAGAGTATTTGAAACTGAATTCTGCCACCTGATACTTACACCAAACTTCGGCGGGTCAGTGTCCATCATACACAATTAGCTGAAGTAAGAGGAATGCTGCCTGTAGACTAATACGGTATTTCACAGTATAATAAGCTTTAAAACAGAGTTGTATCGGTCCCATCTCTCCTTTTCCAATAATTTAATTTCCGAATATTTGAATATTGAAAAACAGGTATATGTTCTAGTTTTGTTGTGGGTGCCCAGGAGATGATGTAGTTAGTTTCCTTTTATATGTGTTTCAGTACATGTTTTATTTTATACTTATGATAAAGTACTGAAACAGTAGTTTTTGAAGGGCCCTCTGTCTGTCATGCTGCCAGTGTGGGCAGATTGCAGAAGGAAGGAGAACAAAGAGGAATGACAGGTCTGGGTTGACTTGAGTAGAGCAGGAGAATCCTAGGGGAATTTTTTGCCTCTCTTCTTTTCCTCTTTCACTTTTGTGTTGTGCAACAAGCAAAGTTTGGAAGAAAAAAGTGACATTACATTTCCCTTTGCTACTTGGAGAAGGCATCTACCAGTTTGCAAGTCCTAGGTTTAAATATCATTGCTGTGTCTTTCCCAGCTTTGGCTATGGTGAGCTGGGAAGCATCTGCTCCGTCTGTAAACTACCACTTGCTACAGGCCAGAGGAAGGACTGTCCCCTTCCTGAGCCTCTGTACATGTGGATATTCACCATATGAAAAATTATCTGCTAGGAGATGCAGATAACGCATTTTCAGCCACACAACTACTTATACACGCACGCGTACATACGCATAACATTTTTATGTGGCTTCATTGAAGAGAAGATCATTAGGTCTTTGTTCAGTAAAGATGAAAAAATGGCACGTTTTTGAGACAATCAATGACACAAGCACCTAAGTGTTTAATATCACACAGTACCTTGTTAGTGTCTGTTTTTTACTCCATGAGCTACAACTTTTTTTTTTTTACTCCATGAGCTACAATATTTTTTTGGATAATTACCTTTGCCACTGAGTATGTATCGTCTGGTCAGTTAGGGAACAGACCACACAGGATATAAAAATCAATGCCAATAGAGTAAATTCCACTGGTGGGAATCTCCTTTCTCGAGAGACATCTAAGGTGTGGGCTGTACCCCCTGGCTGTCCCCAGGCTCTGCAAGTATGGCGCTGCTGGCCCAGAGACATACAAGAGCTTCCAGGCATCAGCAAGGTCTTTCTGGTGCAAAACCAGAGCAATTTTTCTCTGAAGCCCAAGACATTGAACATTTTTACAAATCCTTCCCTGCATGGAGCCAGTTTCTGACAGCCTTTGTACCTGCTTTGCACAGTAGCTAAATGCATTACGGGCCAAAAGAGAAGTAGCTGCTCTTTTAAGCGTGCTATGCTGGGAGATGGTGCAGGAGGTCACCCATCTCATCTCTGTCCCTGTGTCCTCCTGGTGAGCTGAGGTGTCCTTACAGCAAGTGGTTTGATACCAAGGTGATGGGCTTGGCATGCATGGGGGTCATGAGGGAGGAAGAAAAAGCTTCACTGAGTTACATATCCACTGCGCAAGAGAGCAGCAAGCAGAGATGCCCCAAGCCAGCTGTGATGGAGCTGGTTTGGAGCAGGAGCATCATCATCAGTGCATTGCTCTGCGCAGACTAATTAACTCTGGCAGCCAGGTGCTTAATACTTTGCTCGCTCAGGGCCTTAGTGAGTTTGTCTGTTTAAGCGCATTCTTGCATATTGCTGATGGGCCCAGAAGTGTATTTATATATATTGCTTACTACCTGGAAAGCTACAAATCAGTTACTGATAAGTATGCCACTTCCAGCAAGATTAATGTTAAATTTCTCCTTTTAGACTGGCAATTTGCAAATTGCTAAATTAGATTTTAACATTCAAATACTCCTCTTTCGTGTCACACTTGCAGCATCTTTGTTTTTATCACCTGATTGTACTGTTTGTGTTGGTATTGAACTTTGAGGCATGTTAATACGGTACACGTCTTTTGGTGGCAATTTTTTGTAATGACAACAGTTCTCATGAAATCCAGTGGAAACAAATTCATGAGGTTTGTTTTTTGTCCTGAGTTGAATGGAAGGAAGGTATTTGTTTCATAGAAGAGAAAATGGGCAATCCCATGCTACTAAGAAGGGTTTTTATTGATAACTTCATAGCTGGAATCTGAATTTTCCTGAATAAACAGGCACAAATGCATGATTATGAACCTGTCTGATAATTTCTGGTACATCTTCTATTCTATTTTCTGATCATCTTGTAGTATTTACTCTGTTTATTCTACCTCTGCCTTGAATTAGGGACATTGTAACATTTCTGGTTTAGGAATAATTAATCCAATAACACTTAAAATATTTTTTTAAATCCTAATAAAAGCAAAATGGCTAATTTTGCTGAGCCCTATTTGAGTGCAAGAAAGTTTCGGCTATCTCGGAACAGCATTACTCAGGTGGCAGACCAGTGTGGATGAGTGCAGGGATGTGGTTACTGCCTCAGGGTGCCACTGACCAGGTGGAGATGTTTTGCTGCGTATCCTAAACTCAACGGTGATCACCGAAGAACCCAAGGTCAGTTCACTCCCCCTGTAAATGAAACACACAAAGTGTTTCACAACAGGACACTGAGTTTCAGTCCGATTCCTCATTTCCTCGCCTTTCATGGTTTCTTTTTGAAGCATCAGCTTTACAGGCAAATGGCTGCATCTACGATATTTTAATTTCCATACTCATCTTCACTAATTTACCAAATATATTCTAGATGGTAAATTGTGAAGGTGGAAGAGAGGCAAGATGTGAAGGGAGTGATATAGGCAATTATTTTTACTTCCTCTTCTTTTATGCCTGTGAGGCTGCAGATTCCAGATTAGTGATCTCTCTGTAGGCGTGTTTGGAGGCTACTTAACTGGTATTTGGGGGCAGAGCTGCAGTATTTGTTGATTTCTCTGTAATTGACTTGCAAGGTGATCTAGCGCTGACAATTTAGCAAAGGCCTGTTCAGCCCCAGAGCACGCATTTTGTCATGAGCATAAGCCCTTGACGGTGCTTGCTCATTGCCTCCAGCACCTCCCCTCCTCTGCTCAACCTCAGATCCCCCCCAGAAGCGCAGTGGTGGGAGGAGACCTGCCAGCAGAGCTGCTGTGCAAATGGGGCACTAATGGTTGGCGAATCTGAAGATGGTTAACTGCTCTGTGCATTCAATTAAGATGAGTTTCTCAGTTAACAGGCACCCTGGGAAGAAATGAGTTACTTTCATTTCTGGGATTATGAGCATTTAATGAAGAAGACATATCAGAATTCTGCCTGTGTTGCATGAGATAACCCTAAAACGCAGCACAGATTTTCAACTTACTCATCTAGCAAAAAAAACTTGCCAGGTGAGAGGGAGAAATCGATGCTTATTTGAGTTCTCGTGCAGACAGGCTCACGGGGCTGAATGCAAAGCGGCATTGCATGCAAAGTTCGAGTTTACTTTATACTTTTCTTGAGGTCTGTTACTTTGCTTGCGACTTGCCTATTTAAAATTCTAATTCAAAATGTAATTTAAATAATACTTACCATATTCTTTCTCTAAGACTTACAATGTGAGCAGAACATCCAAGAAAAATGGATGTATCTGAATAGAGGTGGAGGCTCGGCTATCTGATGTATACATGCAAAATATAAACTAAGCTCCAGCCAGTAAAGTTATCAGCCAGTATCGGTACGGTTTCAGAAAAATTGTCAGGATGGTTCTGCTTTATACTGGTTAAGGACGTTGGACAAAGTGAATTTAAGATGAGTTTATGCTAGGCCTAAATGACTAATAAGCACGTTCAGGAGAAGCAGGGAAAACATAAATATTTCATACCAGTTTTGCACTGACATTGCTGACAAATGGGAAGGATGTATATGGGGATGATACTTTGTTTTTGGGATTTCCCTTTGTATTGCAACTTCCGTAAGGAATAGGGTGGTGTCACTGTGTCTCATTAACTGTGAGAGCTAAGCTGAGCCAGCAGCTGGCTGTGTCGTAGTGACCAGCCGCCTGGAGAAGCACGGCCGCTTTCTCCGAAAGGGCAGAGTGGATCAGGGGCTGGAGATTCTCACCCCCATCTTAAGTTTGCAGAGATTGAGAGACTGTATGTAACCGTAAGCAAAACTGATGAATGACGACATACGAGGGAGAAGAGAAAAGGCAGGAAGGACTGCTTTCACCTGTGGCCATCACCTGTTTGGGATATTTTTGCCATGTAAGAGTGCTTTCACAAGTGAGCTAGCAGGACAGGACCTGTTCAGAGTAATGCTGTTGTCTGTACCCGCTGCTGCCAGAGCAAGTAACCTGTGTTGAAGGGATCCCTCTGCCAAACATGCTGTTCTTACTTGCAGTCCACGGCATTCTTGAAGAGGCTGGGCTGGCATTTCAGCGGTGGTGCAGAAATACCTGTAAATGAGGGGGTAGATCTGGGGGCTGTTTGAGGTCCACGAAAAACAGCGTCCCTCTCCTGAGAAAGGCTACTGGAATGGGAGCAGACTGGGAAGCACTGACAAAGATGAGTCTTTTCCAAAGTCTGGAGCTGTGAGATGAATGGGAAGCCCACTATTTTGAGTTTGGTTTTGAAACACTTTTGCCAGGCAAAAAGACCCAAGCTGGATTTGGTATGTTTAGGTGCTGCACTGAGTACAAGACATGGGAGCAGGTGAGGACCTCGTGCATGCTCCGTTTATGTCCATGCATGTACATGAGGGGTGGAAAGGAGGTGCTGAGAGGGAGCTGCAGCTAGATTGAAGCAATCACCCTGCCTTGGCTGCAGATTGGCCACTGAGCCCTTGTGGGGAGATGGGTGTTAGTCTGCTTAGGCTGAGGAGGAAAATTAAGTGAGGTTCCGTGTTTACTTGGTGAGATCTTTTCTTGGGTATATCGGTGCAGTAAAGAATAACTTGGAAGTTTTCTTTGGCCCTTCTGGTAGGAATAAGTAAAGGTATTTTGCTTCCAGTGCTGTGTTGGTCAGGATCATTGAAGCCACTTCAAAGGGAGGGGGAAAATAAATTAGAGTTATTGTTATGAGCCTACTCTACCTTGGCCATTGGTAGGTGGGTCATGCCATATTACTCGTTGCTTGTTTACTGACTTCCTCAGCAACTCACCTTCATGAATTATAATTAGTTTCAGTTAAATTAGTTTCACATATGAATAATTTTTTTTTTTACCACCACCTAGTACCCCATTTGATTAAATTAAATCAAGCAAGTAGTCAATCACCTTTCTGCCAAAAAAAAAAAGAGAAAAGAAAAAGAAAAGTCATTGATAGAGTTTTCCGTCATTTACAAATTACCTGGGAAAGCAGCTGAAGAGGCATTTAGTTTGGTCCTGAGGTGCATGTAACCAGTTGGTGCCAGTTGGTGCATGTAACGCCAAAGCACTAGTACATCTTTAAAGAGGCTTGAATAAGGTTTCTCTAACTATTGAGCCTAACTCTGAGATCTCCCCTGCTGTGAGCCATAAGTTGCTTGTAGGCTTGTTCTAGAGAGTAATAAGTATTGTTGTTTAGCAATTGTGTTGTTGAAATTCAGCTCCACTATGTCTGACAGTATTTATCTAAAATACTTTCCCTGGTGCGTGCTCAAGTTCCAGTAAACCGTGTCTTATTGTGCGACCTTTTCATTTTCCAGTGAAAAGGGATCAGCTCGTCAGATAAAAGCTACAAGCTAGAGTACAGGAAAAATGCGTGCTCAGAAAATCCGAGCATGATTGAAAACAAGATGTGTTAAATCAATGCAGTTTATCGCCTGCCTATTCCTGGCAATTGCTGTTCTAAGCTCATTCTGAGCACACACGAGATGATAAAAGTATAGTGTCACAGTGCTCACTGGGGTGTGAGGGCAGGGAAACATGTTTATCAGAAAGGCTGGCATGATTTTTTTTTTTTACCCTTGATAACGGTTATTGTCAAAATTTTTGCAAAAAAACCACAGCCCTGAACAATTATAGAAGCAGGTAATATAACTGCTGCTGAAGTCAGAGACTACCGGGAGCTCTCAAATTATACAATTCTGTTTAAATGTCACAAACTAGCAAATAACAAACCCAACTGTTTTAATTTTAAACAATTTGCTGCATCATCAAGGATATAGCCAAAGTGGTCTTTTTGCTTTCAAGTGAGTAGCCTTATCACAATTTCATGTAGACAAATCAAAGCTAATGTTTAGAAATAAAGATATTTGAAAACTATTGTTTTCTTAAGGGATTTAAACTTAGTTATTGTGAGGTATTAAAGACCTAAATTAAAGCTCACAGGAGGTCAGTCCCTTCCAAGAACATCACAGCTATAATGTTCATTGCAGCTAGGCACAATTCATCTCATTTTTATGATTCAGCTCTACTTGTATTTCTCCGTGAATCTCATTTGCAGAGATTTGGATGTGATAGCTGGTGTTTTTCCAGTTTTCTCTCTTGACGTTTCTTTTTGCTCTGACCATAGTGCACTTGCACATCAGAAGTCTAAAATTTTGAGAACCAGGCAAATTTAAGCTAAGGTGCTTTCTGACAGGAATGGCTTTGGCATTCAGACGGGACACTGAGTTTTTCACTTATGCATCCCCGGTAATATTTTTTTTTTTAATAATCTGAAAGGAAGATGAGAAATAGCAGGTTAAAAAAGACAAAGAGAAAGGAACTATTCAAAAGAAAATATTTTTGCATACCAACATATTACAGCAATGGTTTTCAGTGCTGTCTACCCAAAAGAGTTTGTGAAGGGTGACAAAAGAAATTACTTTCTGTATGATATACAAAATCAGCTCTATGAAAATTTTGAAGGTGGCTGCACCTACATTGTGGAATTTGAGGAGTCCATGGAAAGGAAACATGTTGAAAATATGCATATTAGAAAATGAAATAGAAGATTACATGAGGTGACATTTTAGCATTTCCTACACTGTATCCCTGCATCTGCTTCTGAGCCAGCAGTTTAAAAGTAAATGCAGTATCTTTATTTTTTTAAATGTTTCTAAGTAGACCTAAATATAGATCTTGTAGCTAACCTTAGGCACCCATTATTTTAAATCTTGGCTTGTATGCATTTTTGTGCTTGTGTGTATGTGTACACACATATTTATTTATTTAAATGAAGGGGTAATCCATTGAAAGCTAGCCATTTTCAGTAAATTTTTTTGCTCCGTGCCCACGTGCATTACCAGAATGTGTCTGACAAATAGGAAAATATTCACATGTAAATGCTGTTCTTTCCCTTTTTATAATGAGTGCCAAAGATGCATCAATTAACCTAGATGACTAGATGAAGTAACCAACATGCATTAATTTCCTTCTGGCCCTCTGTATACATATCCCTAGTGAATTCTACCAGCCTGTTCTGAAATTAATATGTTTAAATTCCAGTGCCTGAAACTGGACTCTGTTTCAGACTCCCTTAAGGCCAAATCTTCCCCATTAGACAAGAGGCCAGCGCAGTCAGAGGAAGAAGAATCTGCAAAGCTCACAAATTGTTTGACTTTTTTTTTCAAGCCAAATTGCAGGTTGCTAACAGTGAACATTCAGAGTTAATGTATTTTGAGAAGCCAACACAATTCTTGTTAGACCTATCTAGTAATTTCATTCCTGAATTTTCATTAAAAAATTTGGGCTGAACATATGCATTCCTTGCATTTTCATCACCCCCACTGGCTGCAGAGACTGGGCTAGGTGGGAAGGGAATAGCTCCTCTGGTTCTTAGTTGCTGGAGAAAAATTGTTATTGGGAAGAAAATATCACGCTGTCTATCATGTTTGTAATAACCCTGATGAACACAGTGGAGCTGACTCAAGTGCTGGCCTATTGCATCTTTAGTTCAAGTAAAGAGCAGTCACTAGGGAAACTCAAAAGATCTAGGTGTTAGATTTATCATTTGACTCAGCTCTGCATTTTTCTTATTGCTCGGCACATGCACGTGGTGTTTGGGCATTACACAGCAATGAAGTATAGGACTTACATTTCAGATAGCTCTATATCTTTCTATTTCTAATTAAAAAAATGACATCATGTCACAGTTTGATTTTTAAAAATGGAAATTCAGTGCTCAAGAGTGTGTTTAAGTGAGGGAGTACTGAGACCAGAAAAGCAAGGAAATTCTGAGCTAGCACTGGAAGGGCCTTTCTAGCTCAAACCTTTCTGTGCAGGCTCTTGCTGTTCCACCCGCTTCCTTTTTCCATTGCTTGTGGGAATAAACACTCCAGGGAAAGTCAGTGGAAAGGAAACTTTATAAAAAGCAAGCCAAATTCACAAAAACAACAACAACAAATAGCTCAAATACTTGCATGTTTTCATTTAACGGTCTTTAATTAGCAAAGGAATAGTCTTTGCAGGGAGATTTGCAAAACAGACTTTTTTGCATTTGATGATGTGGTTTTGAAGTGGGTTTTTTTGCTGTCTTTGTAGAGCAGGCATAAAGAGGCCACTACGCATAAGATTTGTTGGGTAGGGCTTGCTTACAACATGCCAAATCAAGATGTTTCTTCATAATACCATCCATTGTTGGTATTGCTGTACTGTGGGGCCTTAGCAAGGCATTTTGGCACCTGGAGTTTGGTATTATTATGGCCTGGCCTGTCTTACCCCTATCTCCCAGAGTCAAGGTTTTATTTTGTTAGAGTTTTGTTTATTTTTTTAGAGGGTTTCTAGCAGAAGTCACCCAGAGCTTGGAGACAGAAGCCACAGGCTATTAGCAAAGGCAAATACCCTGGGTCAGCTCTGTGGCACCATGTTGCCTCTATGAGAGGCAGGAACTCCCGATTTCCATCTCCTCGTAGAGTCCGTGCTTGGTAAGAGTGGGGAGTGGGAAGCCACAGCCTTTTGTAAGACTACTCTCAGTTGTTGCTGCTTTCACCCCATTCTGCTATTTCTCATCAGTGTGGAAGTACAGGTTAAAAAGGAAGAGAGCTGATTACAGAGGTGGGCGTCTGAGGTGGAGGAAGAGGCGAAATGTCCAGGAGAAAATAAGTTCTTACCTGTAAAATGCCTCTGGAGATCCTAAGATTGCAAGGCTCCTGTTGAAGACTGCCTTTCTAGCTGCCCTTGATTTTATTTAAAATTTTCATTCTCTGTGCCTTCGGATGTTCTGACCTGGTTTAATATGCTCACAGAAAGACACATTAAGTGTATTCCTGGTCTGACTTTTATTGCTGTGACTGTGCTGCAGCATTTTTACATGGATTCCTTCATACTCTTTGTGGCAAGGAGGTGTGGAGCTGGGTAACTTTGTGTGTCTTGGCCTCAGTGTCAACTTCTATTTATGTTTTGGTGACGTTTCTCTCATCAGACAGAAAAAACTCCAAACAACTGCATTGTAGACCCCAAAGCCCCATCTCTTTATGTAGCTCTGGACTTGTCACTAGGTGTCTAATTTTGTTGTAGAGCCAAATTGAAAAAAAAAAATGAAAAAGGGATTTGTGCAGAGACAAAGACAGAGTGTAAAGAATCCTCTTCCATTCCACTGTTAGAGCCATAACCTCCTGCAGGTAATCTGAAGCCATTATAGCTCTGTTGCTTCTGCAGGTCATTCTTACCTTCTTCAAACACCCCCGTGATACCCGTGCCTTTAAAGAAAACCAGTGAGACTCTGGTGCACCACAGGAGCAAGCACTGTGGCACAATTAATTCCCATGTGCAGCCTTTCCCTGGGTGTTTTGCTTACTACAATCAAGACCAGATTTCTCATCTGGGATAGGGACGGTCAGACCTGTGGACCTGAGGCCAATTTGTTCGTAAGCCTTCAAGCTTTCTTCATTTTTGTTATTTGAGCCCTTAGAATCCTTTCCCTCTCCTCGCAGCCTTTTCCACTAGAACAGCATATGGGAAGTTCATAGGTCTAAGTGCTGCTTTCTCATTGGTTTTGGGTCAAACAGAATGAAAAAGAAACAAGGGCTGAAAAATAAAAGGAATAAATGAAACCATGAATGCATGGGAAACAAATTAACTGGATATGGTTTACGTTCTGAAATATTTCCATAATGCTTCTATGTAGTGTGTGTTTATTTTTCTTTGAATAATAATGTTAAAATGTGTCTAATTCAATTACTCTCTGCATTCACTGAATGAATTTTCCTTGGTGAAGAGTTCTGCTACACTACCCCAAGCTACGAATTCCATATGATATTTGAACAGGTCCTTTTAATTGCTGATATTAAGTGTCGATCATTCTGCTGTAAGTTGGCAGCGTGGCCAGAGAAACAAATTCCTCTCTCAGATACATCAGACAGTCATTCAATTAACAACCAAAGCTTTATTGACACAGTAGGAATTCATTATGTGAAATATTAAAAAAAGCTCTCCACTGACTAGTTAAAAAAAAAAAAAAAGAGAAAGAGACTTTTAAAGAAGGTGGATTATCTCCATGTAGTTATTAAAATTATTGGTGCAGAATTTGAAATTATAGTTATGGTGGAAACATTTTTCTCAGAAGCATAAGCAGCATTTCTGTTGAAGAATAAGTTGGACTTTGAAAAGATTAATATAATGCATGCATTCTTATTTCCATAGAATTGTGCATTTTCTTGATTAAAAGACTTAGATTTTATGAGTTATGGCTTTAGACTTGCTGCATAAAGAGCTTCATGGCTTATTCTGTTAGAGTCTAATTTGAAAGAAAGTTCTTCCTCAAGGGTTTAAGAAGTAATTCATAAAATGGTAAGAATAATAAATATTGTGCCTTAACTCATACACTAGGATAGATAGACAGATTTTGTACACCTGGGTGTAATTTTACTTAATTCACACAAGAGACAGGCTGAAAGTTTATTGTTTGGAAGGAGAAAAATGGCTTAAATCTTGTATTTGCAAAAATGATTATATTAGCTTAAATGAAAATGCTACTCTATTAATGGCTTCAATAAGCTTTGCATTTGGAAAAGTATTTTAATAAAAAGTTACCTGAAGTTTACTGCAACTTAAAATATGTAAGTGAGGGAAAAGTACTTACTTTGATTTATATGTCTTTTGGAGCTGTAATTATTGGCTTTTTACTCACCTATGTAAAACAATGTACTTTTGTAAATGGATTTCTGGCCACTTTACTCCTTTTTTTTTCCACATAAAAAGTAAGCACTGTCAATCAAAGAATTTTAAGGTTTATTTCCTCTTTAGAAATGATTGATAGCCTTTTAGATTTACAAGTTGACAAGTTAAAGGGTTCTATTGGTATAATTATGTACTAAATTCACAGTCTTTCAATTTAAATGTCCTTTTAAAACCACAAGATTATCATACCTGTATTTTGAAAAGTGGGCCAGTCAGTTTGGGTTGGTATACAAATTGCTTCCATTAGCCTTGGGACCTATTTGAATTTAATACAGTTTTTTAAAGTTAGTAGTACTTTCAATAATACTTTTAAAATTTAGGGTAATGGGAATGCATTTTAACTACAGTATGTGTTAGGTTGTTTTTAATGTATGGATGTCAAGAACACAAATACAGAGTTTGTATTCCTTATGGATTTTTTCCAATCATGGACAAAACCCCAACGTTCTTTGAATTAGAGCAGTAGGAAATGTGTTACTGTGAATGGACTTCAAAGGCAGAGACCAGGCTCGCACGTACTGGGGGCAGAGGCAAAACCTTGCGTGAAGCTGGTCTCTGACCTTGTGCGGTAGCTGCCACCAGTGGTGGCCTGAGCACTGGCTCTTCTGTAGGGCTTGGAGATCAGAATATCACCTTTTCTTTGGTGTTTTGCTAGCTACTGGCACAGGAGCTGGTGTGGCATTAATGCTGAAGGTGGGGTTAAATATTAAAACAGGGCTCTTTCTTTGAGATATGACTAATTACATTTGACTTGGTTTATAAATGAACTGAGTAATGGAGGGCTGATATTGTCCAATCTGTGCCTAGATGTTCAGGCAGCTAAAGATTTCTTTCTTTTTTCATTTTATCTAAGATTGAAGGGGTTGAACGGTTATAGATTAATGAGAGATATTTGACGACTACAGTTTAGGACCCAATCCTGCAAATTGCTGCGTGCAGCCTCTCCCTGCCTCTAAAGTAAAGGTAAAGCTATTTGAAGCAGAAAGTTTTCAGTATCTCTCAGAGGATGCTTGATGCCTTGTGAGATTGGACCATAAAAATTAACATTTTTTTTGGTCATTTAGTTCAGAAAATACTCACAGGAAATACTCTGTGGATTTCAAATGTGTTGAATGTGTGGGAAGATATGAGAAAATGACTGCTCTCTCTGGGGGGATTTCAGAACTGGCCTCCATTTATAATATTGCAGAATTTAGTAACTACTTTCCCAAAGGATGTAAAGGGAAAATGGCCATAAACTAGACTGAATTAGAGAAGAAACACATTTGACAGAACCATGCTAAAATCTTCTAACATATTTGCAAAAGAAATGTAAATTAGAACTGTAAGGTTTTTTTCTTTTCATCTTCTCAGAGAACAGCTATTTTTGATAATAAATATAAATACCAGTAGATTAATTTATTATAAAATTTGAAGATGATCTAAACCAAATGGTTCCACAATAAGAAGCCATGTAAGGAAACTCACAGGTAATGAAACCGAGGGTTTACGAACCCAGGTACTGCGGTATTTTCTGCATGTGGCCAGGGTGGGTGTGAAAGGAAATGTGGAAAAAAGGCTGAACCATCCAAAAAGAGCACAAGCAGGGGAAAAGCCTTAGTCTCACCCCTTCCATACAATGACCTGAATATAAATAAAAGATCAAATTCAGATATTCCAGATAATGGGAAATGCACAAAAAAACCTGCAGAGACTAGAGGGATGCCATGATCTCTGCAGTAATAAAAAACTTCTGACAATAATCCAGAAAGTAAAATCCTGAAAGATTTTTAGTCTGGTGTTACCATAATACTGTAACAGTAATTTCAGGATATGCTCAGAAGATTCCTTTCTGATATTAGAGAAATGTTGAGATTCTGCTGGACTTTCTGCCTCTCCAGCCAGTCGCCATCAGCCATGTGCTTCTCTTTCCCTGCTTTTGGGTAGGTCTGGGTTCCCCTACACCACCTTCCTTCTTCCTCAATTTGCAGCAGCATCGCTGGGGCTGCTTATGGAGTTGGAACATAGTGAAGGTCCAGGAGGATATAAAAATATGACCCTTTGATTGCCAGTAGGACCATCTGTAGAAATGTGGTTTGAAAATAATAATTTAAATGGAATAGTTTCTTTAGAAACTGGGCTGGTTTGTGGGATCGTTTATGCAATACCACCTAATTAAGAACAAGTCAGGAATTAGATATTATTTTCATGATAACAATGTGATCTGGCTAAAGATCTTTAATGTCAGGAGTATGAAAAAATGTTCTCTTCTCTTAAAAGGTGGAAGTATGGACAAATTGTGCTGTGTTGATCAAACTGGTGGAGTTGTGTGACTTGCTTTGGGATAAGCATCACCGAGCCACATGAGAGTGCTTGCTCAAGTGAGACTGGGAGATATAGTTTGATGCTAAATCTCTTTGCAAGAGTCAGATGGCATCATTCTAACCATGTAATAAAATTCATAATAAAAGCATCATAAAGATGCAAGATATATTAATAATTTAGTAAGCAGACCTTGTGCAAGAAATAATTTATTTTGCTATTAACAACCTAAGACAAAATAAGAAAAACTTTTAAATGACCCAAAAATTTAAAAAAAAAATCCTTTCTGCCAAGAACAAAGGCTGAAAATATAAAAATTCATATTGGAAAAAAATTCTTTTTCATTCAACTCAAAAAAATTGCAAACAAATTGCTGTGGAAAATTTCATCATCTCTATTGGCATGGGAGAGTCAAGATGTGCTGTTTAGAGATGCTTGAGAATACTTGACTGTTGTTCCAGTTCACCAAAGCACTTAGGAAATTTTAAGCACATGTTGAAGTCTCACTAACATCTGAGTTTTAAAGTGATCATATGACTAGAAATATAGCTAGAAGGTCATTCAGTGCAGTCCCTGTAATTATAGGCAATCATATAAAAAACATAATATGCTCAAATTTGCTTTGCTGAAAGCAAATGGGTTTAAGTATGTGCTTACAGATAAGCATGCGCTTAAAGGCTTGGCACAATCAGAGCTTCAATTAATGCAGGCAGACCATCATTTTCATGAAGATTAAAGTGTTCCACTTCCACCACTTCTGTCCTCCATTTTATTGGACAAGGAGTGGGGAAAGATGAACTAAAAACGTAGGTGATTTTTTTTTTTTTTTTAGTTCATTAAGTCTTTTGGATCAGTTTAGTGCTGATCGGAGCCCGAGCTGGGCTGCTGAAGTCAGTGTTGATGAGTAAAAAATAAAGCATCTGCCAAGACAAATGCCTGTAGTTCACAACAAAATTATATGTGATCATTGCACATGGAGCGTATTAAAAGTACAATAGGATCTGGAACGAGAAAGACTCCCTCATAGTTACTTCTTTTGTCTTCCAATCACAAAGAGCCTTCCTTGTAATATGAAAGCAGGAAAAAAACCAACACAAAACATGGGGTACAAAGTATTTAGCAAATTCATTTCATCACAGCTTTCAGAGATAATAGTTGCTTCCTATTTGGAAGATGTATGCAACATCCCCAAACTTTCCAGCCACCTTGTTTTTGGAACTCAAGTGGGAAGGTTTGCATTGCTGTTTGAACCAAAGCCTCAAAACCTACCTCAAATAACGATTGAACCAAGACTTCAGAGTCAGTGCTGATTTCAGTAAAAGGGGATTTTGCCATGGTCCTTCCTGGGTCTTGCGATGCATTGCCAATTGTTACAGTGCAACGGAGCCTGCTTGCTCTGCGTTTGTCACATCACAATGTTGTTTGTTGTTGTTTCAGCTCTGAATGAACCCACCATTGACTATGGTTTCCAAAGGTTACAGAAGGTTATTCCCCGGCACCCTGGTGACCCCGAACGCTTGCCAAAGGTCAGAACAAAGTTTATTGTTTTATTAAATATGATAAAGCTGGTTACTGCATGTTTTTGTCTGAAAGTGCAAGACTGCAAATGTAATGGGTTGGTACCCAACCTGGGTTGGGTAAACTGAAACAGAGGCATGACCAATAAAGCCCAATCAGGAACTTTCATTGTAGGCTTCTGTGACTTTGTGTGTCACAGCTAACTCAAACAGCTCTTGCCTTTCTTAAAAGCAAATCTTACTCGGTGTTCTGAAATTCTTAACAACAACACGTTTTTGGTTGGTGTTTTGGAACCTGAGCAGCTTATTGGTAGAAGAACAACACGTCTTGGTTTTGGTATCGTAGTAGTACTTGCCATTATAATTCTGAGAACTTCACCATTGATAAGATGAAATTATTTGGATCTTCAGTGAATGTGTGTCCAGTGCTGCTGCACCATATATTGCTTTAGGACAATAATTGCTGCTTTAATACTGTGTTATTTTGGGATTGCTGAAATAATTAGAGCAATGTGTAGTGCAGTGATTTGATGTTCATTCCCATCAAAATTAGTGGGAGTTTTTTGTTGACTTCTGTCAAGTAAAAGGTGGGGAAGAAACAGAATAGTTCACATAGGCTTCTAGTACTTCTGTCTTGTAGTGTGGAAATGCTGTCTGGGTCTGCACTCGCATGTGTTCTTGCCTTCTTGTTCTACCTTGCCATACTGTACATTCCCTGGTGAGAATTTGCGGTGAGTTTTGTGATATACTGGAGAAAAAGGTAGGGTATGTGAAAAAGCGCTGTCTCTGCCTCAGGAGCACTGAGCAGTAGCGTGCATGAGCTGGAGCCACTGTATGTGACCAGCTGCCACCGTGTGTTTTATCTGCTCTAGCATCATGGTTGTTAGTGAGTGAGTTGGGGAATCAAATAGGCCAAGTGTGGGTATTTGAAGAACATCACCTTTGACTTATGGAAAGGAATATGTGAATTTGTAGACCTGAGACACAGAACAAATTGGGTTTTGATGCCTTAGGCCAGATCCCTCAGATAATGCACATCCAGTATAGCCTTTGTGACTGGGTAAATCTTGTGACCTTTCTTCTCTGGCTTCCTGAGGTGTCAGTAGGCTTTCATCAGGGCTTGTTGTGGGCTTTGATTAGTTAAATTTCTGAAGTGTTTCAAAGGTGATAAGATTACATGAACACCATAACTTACTTTGTTTTATTTCTTGACAGAAATAAAATTCAGTATGTGAATTTTTTTACAGGTTTGTTAAGTCTTTCATCTTTGCCCAGGAAGGCTGTAGACTGTGGTTTCAGGGTCAATGATGTGTTGTCCTTCCCTCTTACCACCAGAGAAACATGCTGTCCTGGAGAGTTACATTTTACATTGGCTCTGTTCACCCTCTACAAGCTGTCCCTTTCTCTGATTTTTGGACAGATTTGCAGCAGGACACAGCTATCATAGGTTGTTAAATTTCCCTCCAGAGGTGCGACCATTTCCAAAGAAAGAAAGCAACCTTCTGCAGGGGCTCTTTCATCTGTATCATGTCTCTGCTGCCAAACATGCATGTGGAGAATATTTCTCTGAAAATAATAGACCAGCCTTCACTATGCACCAGGCATTTGCAAGGCCCAACAGAAATGCTGCTAAACTTCCCTGAACACGATATTCCAGACGACAAGTAGATGGTCATGGCTTTCCTCTAAATCAGGAAATTCAAGTAAAAGAAGACTGAGCAATTCCAAATCGGTTTCTGTGGCTGGGCTCCTTTTCTGACACCCATGGCATTGAGGGGGTCCCAGCAATGCTCTTTTGTGCTTGTATGGGAGTGCAGCCATGAGGCTGAGCACCCTCCTCATTCCTGTTTAGACTGAGACTGTTACCACACTGATAACCACATGTTCCTGCTATCTAGCATCATGGGACATAAAGACAGGCAGAAGAAAGCTCCATGTACCTCCATATCCTGACACTGACATTTAGCAGGTATTTATGGATAGGGTATGAGAAAGAAGGTTAGTACTGAGTCATCTGTCCCCTCATATACCCTCTTGGTTTAATGTGTCTTTTCAAATCTTTAAATCAAGGGAAATTGTTGTTATATATGCAGAGGTAAGATGTGATGGCCTAGAAAAACCCAGTTACTGCTTAAGGACTAAACAAACTCAGTGAAGAAACTAGTGCCACTATGCAAGGTTAGAGGGAAATAGGACAAAGAGCACCTTCTTTTTTTGTCTTTGAGTAATTCCTTCCATGCAAGCTTGAAGGTTGGACCTCAAGTTCAAGACTCATTAATATGCCATGCACAGAGGCTGAATGCAGCAGGGGTTGGCACATGTTGACTTCTGTATTTGAGGCTCTGATGGTTCAATTCCCAGCATCACTTGCTGGCTCCAGGATCATAATCAAGGACGCAGCGAGTCTCTGTGCTGGGTGAGCACTGCACAGCGCTCTTCCCCATGTCATTAAACCAGGAAGGGCTTTGGCAGTATTCCACTATAGACAATTCTCAGTGGCTACTTAGAAAAGAGTTGGAAGCCATATGGCTTCCACAGTGGAACCAGGGGCAGAGAGGGCAAATATATGAGAGAGACAGAGAGCGAGACAGCAGAGGAGAGCAGTGCTCAAAGCTTTCAATATTCCTTCCTCCACTTTCCCCATTACCCTGCCAGTGCATCATTGCTTCCTGTTCATTAAAAAAGCTTATACTTATGCATTGAATAAATAAAACAAAACACATTCTGTAATTGCTGCTAGGGTTTGTGGCCATTATTCCATTGAAACATTACTGATGAAGTAGAGATCTTTCAAGAAACAGAAATGGTTATGATTTTTGTGTTCATAAGGGCAAGCAGCCTTTCCCATGGACCAACAAGAGCATTCTGCTGTGTGACTTATCCCTGCAGTCAAGGAGAACTGTTGAGGCCATCAAGCAAGTGTTAGCACATGCTCTGCACTCCAGACCTGAGGAGCTATCAGCCATATCTGTGTCAACAGGCATTTCTAAAACCATTGAGGCTTTTTGAGAAGTTTGATCTCCACTATTTTAGAAACAGTATTTTCAGAAATGCTCATTGTTTGTGCTTGGGATGAATTTTTTGAAATGTTCCAGCTATCTGATGGAAGTAGGCAAAGAAAAAAAGCCAGATTTTTAATTCTTTTCTTCCTATCTCCCAGTGCTCTGGTAGCCAAATTCCAGTGGAGAATGTCCTCAACAGTGGGGAGAACGGGAGCACCTGGGAACTAGGCTCTTTGTCTGCTAGACTAACAGTTGATGTAGACATATGGTTAGAGTAGAAATACAGTATATAGTTTTTGGAGATAAAAGAGTGGGAGCTGATGTTGGTAGCTGGGCTATGGAGCCAGCTATGGGCCAGAGTCCTGTTCCCTTCTTGTACAAAGCAGACCAGGGAAAGCAGCCAATGCAGAGTTGTCACCAGCAGATGTGCATGTCTGTACATACACACACAAACACGTGCACCAAGAGGAGAGACAGGCAGTACAGAGGTGGTGGGATTAGCACCCAGCTCTTGGAGTGAGATCAAGTACCAGGAGTGTGCTAGACAGTATAGTCTTTCCTTTCTAATATGGACAGGAGGCAGATCAGAGGAAACGAGATCTCCAGGGAGAAGTGAAAGAAATACCATGATACTAATGTTAAGAAATCGTATCGTTGTCCTGTAGGAGCAGCCTGTCGAAAGCCTGCCTGTGGAGCTGTGGAATAAGCCTGCACGTGGGTGTGCAATTTCCCTGTCTCATGTGTTTGCATATATGCACACAAATACACATGTGTTGTTGGTTCTTGCATACATAACATCACTAAAACCTTTAAAAAACAACAACATGTTGAGTCTATTGAGCTTCATTCATGTAGCTGCCCTACAATCCTTAAAATAAATCCCTGGCAGATACGTTGCAATTCTGCAGTTTTGTTAAAACTCCACAGCTATAGCTGTTAAACAGTTTCAACTGTGAGCTAGATTTGAAACATATTCATCCTAAATGATTTAATAACAATGATTCCTCTTTATATGCAATTTCCTAGAATTTACTTGCCATTTTCACCACTCTTACAACTCATCACTTGTATTTAAATTAAGCGCAAGATTGTTCACTCTGTGTTTGAGAAGCAAGTCATTGCATTGACCCCCTCCGTGATCTGATGTCCTCTCCCTCCCAGTCTGTTGCTTAAATTCTCTCTCTAGGAGACCCCTTATCCCTCCTGAAAGGGACCTTTACTTCTGGTTTCTCTTCATGTAGATGAAAGTGGAGCCTCTCTCTCTCTAGCGCTCAGGGGCCTCCCTGCTGAGCAGAGAGCACATGTAACCAGGCTCCCCCTTCCCTTTGGCTCCTTTTCTCTGGCCAGTCATTAGACATACACCACCCCTAAGACATATCCCACCTCCTCGTTTAGGACACTAATAGAAGACAGGTGGTTATTAGGAACCAGTGCCTGGCAAAAGCAGTTGTCTTTTCCCACATGAAACCCCGCAGGTCTGCCCTTTATCCATCATGACATGGGTATTTTTTTTGTATTGCAAATAAAGGTTGGCTCTAAATGTGGGTGGGTTGGCCCAGGCTTGCTAGCGGGGGTTAAAATAGCAAGGAAAACAAGGCAACTCAGGTTTGCTGCTTCAGACAGACCCAATGGAAATTCCAGAATGGATCTCCCTCTGTTAACTCAAAATACTGTATTTTAACCTAAGTTAGTCATTTTTCAGCTAAGAAAATACGTATTTTGGGGGATTTTTTCCACAAAGTGTACCAAAAGCGTTTTTAGAAAACTTTTATACAAAGTATGGGCAGGAAGGGGGAGTATGTGAAGAGGGAGCTGTTTGAGTTCATCTGTATAGCAAGGAGGGCATGTGCTTGGCGGTTTCTAAACTGTACTGCAAAATTTGTAAGCATGTGAGACCAGAGCTAAGGTTGGTATTGAACCCTTAATAGTTGGTCTTTTTTCATTTCCTAACAATTTGGGCATTTAGTTGGTTGAGGAGCTTGTTTGGGTTTTTTGGGCTGGCTTTTCGGTTTATCCCATTGAAAATATTCAGGGAGAGAGTTTCAAAGTGACTGAGAAGACGATGACCGAGATGCCTGAGGCTACTATGAAAGTATCACCCTTATGGGGTGGTGCATGTCAGAGGCATGTCTGGGAAGATGCAAGGAGTCTGAAATGGGAGGGAGCTAAGAGACAGGGCTACGCTGCTCACTGAAGGGCAGAGCCACATACAAGTGGCTGGCTAGGGGCCCTTTCCTTTCTGAAGGTCAACAGTGTGCATACACATTTCAGTGGGTTTGCTTTATAAGTGGGTCAGCATTTACTCAGCAAACGATTAGAGCAGATTGTGTAATTATGAATCTATGACAAAACTTTTAATAGATCAGGACTAACACGATGACAAGGAGCTCTGTGCCATTCTCCGTTCCTGATTTCTGCTTTGCCTTGGGGTAAAAATCATGCCTGGGATTGGATTTTCTAGTCTGCACATTCCATCTGAGCAACTCGAACCACTTGTTTGAACATCCTGTAAGAGGGATCCCCACATTTCTCTGTTCCTGTATCCTTACTATTATTGCTTATAAATAAAACAGTCAGCTGAGGGTGGCAGGAAGATACCAAACAGGTAAACGTGGTCCCTTCAAGGAGCAGAGCTTTTAAAGGAAAAAGCCACAGTTTGAAGAAAGTAACAAAGGCTGCATTTGTGTATTTTGCTCTATGGAGCTGAAAATATCTAGTAAATTGATCCCGTGGGAGTAATAAATACACATTACTTTATCTTGTACTTCATGTCCTATACCCCTGAGCCTTGATAGAACAACACCACTTAATAGACTTAAAAAAAGAGTAATTACAGTCATTGGTTGTGTGATATTTCAGCCCTTCCAGCCCTGCCTGACCTTCTAATTTAGCTCACCGTGTCTAACTAATGCATTTATATTCATCTTTTATGAAGCATGTGTAGTACAAAATTGACTTTGCAGCCTTTAGCAAGCTGTCTTACCAGGTTTAGGATCTGGTTAGTACAGCGTACTGTATAGCATATGTACATTTACAGCAGAATCTTAAATGCATACGGCTCTGATCAACTATTACTTTTTATCCTTTTGGAAACAAAATAAAAAATATTTATTCCATTTCATCCTCCCCTCCCCTTTTTAAAGCTTTTATTCATTGCGGCATTATTTACAGCTAAACATGCAGGCAGAAAGATGCAAGCATTTTTAAAATGATTACCACTAATGTTTCTACTTGTCAGAAGTGCTTAAATTTTCCTGCACTTTGTCTAAAAACTTAGCACTTTTACCTTTTAAGAATTACAAATTTATAAGATCTTACCAAGCTGATTTACAAACACAGCTGACAGTTTATGATGAATGATGTTGCAAAATGTACAATATGTTTCTCTGTCATTTCTATGCATGTATATATTAAGAAGAAGATTAAGAAGAGAGAGAACCCCCCTCTGAAAGAAACCCTTGCGTTAGAGAGCACATGCACAAATCTCTCTCCTGCGTTGCCTCATAACTTCCTGCTCACTTCACTCATCCAGTAGAGCACAATTGTTCTCTGTGCATTTTCTCCCACCATATGGTATCCTCATTACCATACACTAAGGGTCCATATGGGGAACTTGTGAAGTGAACTGTATTCATTTTAACTGCCAGATGAGCAGCCTTTTGCTTTGCAAGCTTAGCTTAAGTCATCTGCTGTCTTTATGTTGTTATGGCAACACAGCACCAATAAAAAATTCTAATCTACTGTAAGTGTCTGGGATCACAGTATTTTAAATGCTTGCCGTAACTGTCCTCTAAGTGAAGATGCTTGTTCTTTTAGTATGACAAAGGGTTATTGTCAACTCCAGCAGGTGGCAGTAAAGAAATTGTTTCCTTTTTTTTAAACCTTTAAAAAAATTTTTTTACCTTTTTCACCGTCTCCCCTCAACCTCAGAAAGTCATAGAATTACACAACATGCTCAGTCCTCTGCATTTCCTAGGATGTCTGATGCTGAGGTCAGAATTGCAGGTGTTACTTTTAAGATGCAACTCAAATACTAAAGGCAGTAAAGTATGAAACTGTGGTGGTAGCTCATGCATTTTATTGACAGAGATCCAGGCTCAAGGACCACTTCACCAGGATTCTGAAGCCTCCATAGCCATAGCTAGATCAGTTTTGGAGCTGCTTTTTAGCTACATTTCCAAACTCCTCAATCAAACACAAAGCTAATTAAGAATATCTTAGAGGAATGGAAGTAGGCAGCAGCATCCTTAAATATAAATCATTTTCACCTCCGCAGGCCACATGATATGTTGCATCTCTGTCTCTCTGTCTGTATTGAAAGTGAATGTTTGTAGTCTCAGTTCATCAGTTCACATTAGCCTCATGCTGAATATTTAAACACAGAACAATTTGAACACACCATGAAGAGAGACAGTGACTGCACTTTCACTTGGAACAGCAAGAGCTCATCTAATAATAATTTAGTAAATCAGCCATTTAGTGGCTCAGTTGTACACTGTGTAGTGCCAAATAATATTCAGTTCAACTGTATGCTGGTGAAATTGAAATTCAGACTCGAGTCACGTGGCACTTTTTTGCTCAATGGAGAGATGAAATGGAAAATCACCCTCCCAATAGACTGTTTGAATGTAGTGATTTATCAAAAATGTAGCAGAGTGACAATATAAACAGGATTTGGTTGCAAGTAGTGCAATCTATTCTAATTAGGCTTTTATTATTGTGGTTTGTTCTGCACAGATTATTTGATAATTCAGGATTTGCATTTACATCTTTAGTTTATTTTATATATGGGTTAAGGCCCAGTCCTGTGGGAATTGTGGTGAGACCCTTATTGCCGTATTTCGAACCCTGACTCACCGGGAGCACCATGCCCTTAAGAGCAATGGGGAAATGCAGCTGCTGCCTTTCCTCCTCAGGAAGCGCCATGTATGTTACTTCATGGCAATAGTGGTGCAATTACATGAAAGCAATAGTGAATTAATTTCTTTTCCCTGTTTAAGGCTATCAGGATTTGTAGGAAGTAGTAATATATTACATTAGACTAACTGATATAACTGGAAAAAACCAGACAAGCTTTTGGGTACCCAAGCTTTGCTTCCTACGTGCTGACCGTACCTTTTCTCGCCTGTATCAGTGAGTCTAATAAAAGATATTACCTCACCCTGCAAAACTTGCTCTGGTTGTAACCATAGACCATTGTGACTTCAGCCAAAGAGCTATACTTTCCGGCTGTCTCCAATGAAGATGGGGGAGAAAGAATATTTTCCTAGAAAGTATGTTGTGAAGTTTAATTTGTTGCCATTAAAGTGGTGCTTTGAGATCTTTGAATGCAGGGCATTGCAGAAGCGTGAAGTAATGTCGAAAATCTCACCTACAGTTTCCATTTCTAGCCTAGTTTTAGGTGTTATGCAGTGGTTTACGTGGTGATGTAAAATATGATTGCCGTGTATGTCTCACAACACAGTCCAATTGAGTAGCAGAAAAAGCATCCTCCTAACCATCATGATGCCATTTAGCAGAGAGTGCTGGAAGCAATAGGATGCCTGTTGTCGTAATTCTTCTAAGAAATACAGAGCTTCACAATCTATACTCAACTGCTGACACTTGAAAACTCAAACATTTTGGTAAAATGAATCAAGCAGTAATGTTTCTTTTATGAGATCTCCTCACGGGAAGGGAAGGTTTGGCACCATTTGGAGATCAGGCTCAGTGATTCATCATAGCAAAGTCAGCTGTCCTGGCGCGTCTCATAGGTCACTCGATCGAACCAGTGGCTCTTACAACTATATTATTGCTTATGGAACAGTAATTGAGGCACCATGGTTAAAAATTACCTGGTCTAATAGGCAGTGAACAATTTGCACTCAATACAATTATAAGCCAAATCATTCATTTCATAACACTTGGACTTATTTATTTGTTGACCTTTTAATATCCATAGCTCTTCAGTAGTATTAACTGCAACTCAGACAAACTCTCTTGTTCATTTTACCTTCATTGATTTTTTTTTCCATTGAGGCAATAACAGTTGTTTGAGTACAACCTTTTCTTTCTGTTGTAAAAGTCAATCATTTAACTTATGTTGATATAACTCAACTGGACTGAAATGTCCTCTCAGTACAATAGCATACTACTATTATCATGCTACTTGTATAAACACAGATATGCATTTTGGATTTATTTTAAAGAATGTTTTGGAATATATTTGTGACGGTAGATGACAAATGATATGCTTGCTGAGAGGAGAATGAAAACAAAACAGAAGCATTTTTTTAAATGGTGCCACATATAAATAAAACAGTTTTATTCATATATTATGGGACATCTAAGATACAGAAATTTTTGGAATTTGTCTCTCTTAATTTTGTTCTTTAGAATGACCTAAGTGTCTTTACTAATAATGCTATATTCATAATTTCATCTGGATATAGCATGTTGTCTCTTGAAGTCCTAACACTTTACAGCATAGAGGTGCTTAATTTTTCCAAATGTTAAGCTTCTGAAAAATAAAATACTTGTAAAAGTATTTTTTAATAAATAGGAAAGAAATACTACTAATATTTAGATAATCTGAATTTACTTTCACTTTTTTCAGGTTTAAGCTAGCATGAGAGCTAAGAGGTTTTGAAGATCAAAAAAGTTACTGAAATATTGATGTATTTTGAAAAACTAGTGTCGAGTTTTGAAGCACTTCCATAAAATACATTGGTGTAGTGACAATGGTAATCTTTTCACTCGCCACTGAAAAAGGAGACCATGTGCCTGCTTTTACATTGTGGATGTGTACACAGAAAGACAGTGTTATCTCTGTGAAATGTAGGATAAATTTAATTTCTTACATACATGATAATTCAACATTTATACTTGCTTTGAATAATTTCAGCTGAAGTTTTAAGGCTGCAAATGAAAAATAATGGTATCGGGAACAAAACATCTTTTGTTTCTGATAAGAAAGTTGAAATTTTTTTAGAATATATGCTAGGAGGCACTTCATTGAAATAGTCTTTCTGAGCCGAAGCCTCTTTGTGCAATAAAATACTGTAAGTCTTTTGAACACATAGTTATAAAATATAATTGTTACACATTTGGCATTTTATTCTTCCCTAGAAATTACCACTTGGTATCTGCACCTAATCTATGGTCTGTCTTTTCATTTCAATTGGGTCTGAAGTGGTCCTTCGTTGTAATGAGAATGCCCCTTTCAAGAGACTTCTTTTAATTATACCGATGATAAAATGTAAGTGAAAGTAGTCATTTGTAGGGGTTATGACTGAGCAGTGTTTTAACTGTAATACTAAAACCTACCAACGTTATTCCAGTCTCTATTTCAACATTTTTATGCACTCACTCTCCACAGAACATAGTGGAATATCATTGCAGGTCAGAATTTCAATGTGTCTTATTTTCCTGCTATTAAAAGTAACCTGAACTCTCAGTTTCTAATTACTAACACTTCCTACCTGAAGCATGCAATCCAGAAAAGTGACAGTTTCACAGATCTTAATGATATGCTGGTTTGGGTTTTTTTTGGTTTGGTTTGTTGTTTTTTTCCCCTTCATTAAAAGAAAATGCAGGTGGGTCTTTAATTGCATATTGGTGAACATTTGTTTTTTACAGAAAATAGATAGTTTAGCATACTTACATATTTATATGGCTAAATGCATTAATAAAGACCAACTCTGAAAATTAGGTGGACAAAACACATATGGACAATTTCCACTTTAATTGCTAGATAGCTCTGCTGAATTAACTCAGCAGACATTCTTGCCTTGCAATACCAAACATAATTATATATCTCTATATATTTAAATGCAGTCAAGTGAATTATGCCACCCCATACATTCTAGATTTGACCTAATGGGAGAACAATTTAAATGTGATACAACTTGACCTGTGTTTGGAAAGTCTTTGTGTATACAAATGATAGAAAATAGATGTCAGCCCGTTTTTCAGTCTTACAAATGCATAATTGGATATCTACATCAGGCTACACACAAAATCACAAGCCACTTTTAATTTTTTTTCAATCCCCAGTATTCCATGGAATTTTTCTAATGGGCAGAATAATATGATCCACAGAATAAAGCTTCTAAATCAGCCTGTGCAGTATCTTTGAACGATGGTGTCAGAACTTAGTGTTTCTGTTTCATTTTACCAGATTCTTTTTAAGTTTACTTAAGTCCAGACCCTTCAAATAATTCAAAACATTCTTCTTCCATAAGGAGACTTTGTCAACTTTCCAAAAATATATGGGTATAAAATGGTCAGAAGAAGAAGACTTTGAGTAAGAACTCTTTTTTTTTTCTTTTTTTTTTTTCCTTGCAACTCTCATCTGCAGCTGTTTTCAAGAAATAGGAATGTTAATCCTATGAAGAGCAGAGGAAGAGCTATCAGAAAATCTTATATATGCAAATCCAAAAAGAAAACCCCCAAACCTAAAAGGTCATTAATCTCAATAGTAAATATCTGCTTCAAAGTACTGTAAATGCTGGGTTAAATAGTTTGGGGTGAATTTTCAAATAGAAATGCTTGAGTTTCCTGTCTGTACATGTGTCTCTGTATATTTTGCCCAAGGACTGAAGATAGGTCTGGCACATAAGGTGAATTTAGAGTGCAAAATGTGCTTTAGGTCATTGTGGCAAAGCTTTCAGGTCAGATAGAACAAAAGAATCTAATGTTATCATTTGTTTGTTCATATGTTCGTGGATAAATTAGGAATAATCTTTTTTGTTATCTAGGTAGATGGGAATAGTATGAGTTACTGCCAAGTGGTGGGATGGAGGAATTTCTGTAAAGAAACTTTGTGAAGAATTTTTTGTTAACCATTGAATTGAGTTTATGTGGACTTATCCATTCATGATCTAATTTATATCTCATTTATTTTGTCTTCTAATGATTCACTGGTTCTGACAAACTGATGATAGTATGAAAGATGGGACTGTATATCTAAGGAAAAGTATGTGGAGAAGAACTGGTCTTTACATGCTGGGATAAATACTGTAGCCTTTTGTACAGCATGAAAAATGTGTTTGCTTTTGCGATCTTGCTGTGTTTCAAACTGAGGGGATCTGTCCTTAGATCCTCACAGTGGGAGCTTGCAAGATAACCTGTGGGAAATTCTGGAGAAGATGCCAGAGAATTACCATAGCGTTGATTCCTTAATAACAGTGTTAGTGAGTCCCAGATATGGCTGACTTCTGCCAGCTACCAGTTGATGTGTTGGAGGATGTGAACAGATAGAAGAGTACAATGTAGTGATATCTACCAGCCCTGTGCTGTGTGCATGGAAAGCAGATTGGCCCCATGAGTTAAAATTTGACAACTCTGAAGGGTTCCTGCAGGTAGCTATAGATACCTTTTTTTGGTAAACTTAGGGGTCTGGGGTAAGACATCCTCTAAACATACTTAGGAGGATCAAAGTTCTACAGCTGTGTGAGGGACATAGATGTGAGTCGTTTAATCACTGTTGGATAAAGTCCTGATTTAAGCACTGGCAGAGTGATTTTAGTTCTGCATATCTGCTTTCATTTACCCGCTCTTCTCCCTTTGACTTAGAGACCTAACATTACCAGAGAACTCCAGAGCTTTTAGCAACAAAACCATCCAAATTATGTGCCAGTTGCTGCAGTTGATGCTAATATGGTAGGAGCATCCAGATTCTCAAATTTCAGTTTATTCAAAGAGTTATTCCAATGCAATTCCAATTAAGGCTAGATTATTCCATGCTACTGTGCATCTAGATGAAGTACACATCCATGCTAGCTACTTATTCTGTTGCCATTGTTATGTGCCCATCATTTATGGAAATGAAGACCAGCCCAAGTCATGTGGATTAAAAAAGGAGGCTGATACCTTTTTTTAGTATCTAAGTACACCATATTAACAGGAGGATAATAAGGGTAATATAGGAGACTTGCAAGGACAGACTTACAGGTGAACATCTTAATTTTGCTCCTTCTTTCATCAGCAGTATTTGCAATGGAGACTGTTTGAATTGGGTGTGTTTTCCCTATTGCTATGCATTTATCACCTTTGTGGTTAAGAGGTGTTTTAATCATTGATTCTCAGTGTTTATGGCTAGATGCCTGCTCGCATTTGCACTTCAGTGTTGTTCTTTCTGCTGCCTCATATAGGTTTTCTATATTTTATTTATAAGGTTGGCTCATTGTGGAGCAGGTGGTAAGGTCATGCATGACTGTTTTTAGTGCTGTAGATTTAGGCTGTGATTTTCAGTTTGGGTGGAGGTTGATGAGACTACAATGGCTTGCAAAAGCTATGGTTCTGGCTCCCACTGCAGACTTATTTTCTGGAAATTACCATTGAAATTCAGTGACAGGAATTCAGTACACTTCCATCCTATAAGCAGCGGTAAGCAGAAGCTTTTTTTACCCCTCAAGTGAAGTATGTTGTCTTTCTCTCTCATTTTGCCTTCCTGCCTTTGTAATATCTATATGGTGTTTACTTCTTCAGTATGATTCAATTATAATATATGGAAACTATTCAGTTGTTTGTTTGCTAGAGAAGTTTTCAGCTTTGTGTGAGTACAAATATCTTTTTAGTGAAATGGCCCTGTTATTTTATACTTCCCATTAGGCTGGCATAGTTCCCTCAGTTTTACGGTAAATGGAGGATCTTTACATTTTGAATGGCTTTTATGAGCCTTTATAAAGCTATAATTGCTGAAAATGATACAGTAATGCAGTGCTCTGTGTAGATGTGGAGAGTTTGGAGGTTCTGGACAGGCTGAAACTCTTGAATAGCAAGCTAGATGCCTGGCAGTCTAGATCTGTGGCATCCTTCTAAATGGCTCTCTACCAGAAAGTTTTGCCTTTACACTTGAAAGAACTGTTCACAGTTTTCTCTTTATCTTTTAAAATGTGTTGCATACACAAAATATAAGTGTAAAACTTAGTTCTAACACATACCCTTAACTAGCACATTTATAGTTTCACCCATTGAAGAACAAAGGGAAAATTTGAGCACAAATTATTGTAATTTTGACTGGAAGTTTCAGCATGTGACCTTTACAAGGTGAAGAAGGGGACCGGAGTCTGATGTTCAGCATTTTGACTCTGCAGAAGAGGTTTTTTGTTGCCAGTAACCATGAGAGTAGGAAGTTAGAAGGCAGAGCCAGGAGGTCAGACATAAGAGTCAAGGAAGTATGAATGACATCATCATCCCTAAGTACCCTCTCAGAAGATGAATGAGCTCTCTCTTGTATTACAATGCTAAAGAGCATTAGAAGGTGATATGATATCTAGACAACACATAAGATAAATGCCTCAGAGTATGCTGGAACAGCTTCCCCCCCACGCCCTCCACAAGTACATAAATCCTTTGGTGGTCTCAATAATACAGTATGTGGCTGATGAGTATTATATATTGTGGTGAACTTCTTGACAAAATTCATTTGGATTTAACAAGTACCTTGAATGTTATCTAATTTAGTTACTTAAGCCAAAAAACTCAGTGTAACTCTAGACATACTTTAGCTAACTAGACTCACAGACCTTTTGGGACACAGAACAGATTTTTTTTCACTAGTTGACGAATAAAAAGTAAGCAGATGTCAGCAGAAGAAATATCACATCTTTTTTAAAGCTGGCACAAAATGTGTTTGCCATGATAAAACTTGACACAAAATATTTTTGTCATGATAAGATTTGAAATGCAAGTTTAATGATCTTAATGAATTCCTTCTGAAGGGAAAGTATGTCACAAACAAAAGATGCACAGTTCCTGTAATGTTGGTTCAAGGTACATTCTGTCAGAAATGGATTCAGTCTGAATTTCAGTCTTTGTGCTTCAAAAGCACAGTCATTCCAGTATGATTTATATAATCTTCCCTACAGTAATTTTGGAATATGCGAAGTTGCAGCAGACTTCACTGCCCAGCCTCCTCTTTTGCTTATGTAAACACCCCTTGGAATTTTCAGGAGGAAAATTTGATTAAAGTAATTGCATTCCTGTTTCAAAAATTAAAAAAGTAAAAATCCCTCAGTAGAAAGTCAGCTTCGGTTTGGAATAAAAATAGACTCTGGCTCTGTGGTGTGTAGCAATATGGAGGGCAGAGTTCTGATGCATCAGATTTGATCACTAAAGTAATCTTTCCTCTCTTCAATTTTTTCCTCAATTGTTATTTTTGTAGAAATAAAATGATGCTAATTTGAAATAAAATGCAAGACAAGAGGAGCCCTTCTTTAGCTCTAGCTAAATGCTGCAGAGTCCTTTATTCTAATCCAAAAGCTGTCAGACTTTTAGCATTAATAGAAGAGTGGATCTTTCTTGACAAATGCCCCCATAAATTAGATATTAGCTTTAGTCAAACTCTGTCTCTCTCAGGAAATATTTCCACTTGCATATTCAATTGGAAGGACCTTACATGATGCCCACTTACTGCTATGAAAATCTAGGCTTCTGAGATGAAGGCAAAGAAAAATTTCTGTGAAAAAAAGAGTATCTGGAATAACAGACCTTGAGCTTATGCAGAGATTTCTTATTCTAGAATGTGGGTTTCTCACTTTTTGGTATGTTTGTCTGCTGCTCCGTCCAACTCTCTGTCTGTTTATCTGTCACCATTGCAGTGGTTACATGCAGTATCAATCAGATTTAAAAAGACATAGATCTTTTATATTAGCTGTCCTTTTTTATAATACCTTTTACAAATTTAATCAATGCATTTTAATATACAATATAGTTTAAGTGCAATATACAATAAATATCCAAGCTTCATCTTAAACATGCTCTAGCCTTTAAATTCTTAAAACTGCAGTGCCCTTTCAATCTACTTACATAATGTCATAAAATATACATTTCAAGGTAAATGAAGTCAGCTACTTCAATTTAGTCCCTCAAACTGGTAGTAAATGAGAGGTTAACACTACGGTGCCAAACCCATTATTGAGTAAATTTAGCACCTTGGACAGCTCTGTAAAATCTTTATTGCTTTCCTGACCTGCTCGTCATGTTCTGTCTGTGTGTTCAGTGGCTCTCAGCTCTGATTGAAAGGCAATATATTAGATCCCGAACACAAACATGCTCGGGGGCTGCTTCACTGTGAGCGTAATGACACGGAGGTGAGAACAATTTTCTGGTCACCGCAATCCAAGCACCTTGCAAGGTCTGTTGCTCTAACTTATAGAGGACTTTGGGGGCTCCTTTGTATGTGGAGTCGGAACAGTAGCTTCTATGGTAATTTAAACAGAGCTGCAAAGGGTTTAAGATGCATTTAGAAAACAAGATGTTAATATGTTGAGCATTTCTGTGTATTTTATTGTGTATTTGTAAAGCTAGTTTATGTCTATAAGAACTACAGTCAGCTCTGGAATAGAAGATACCACTATTTGACACAGACGGTTTTGTGTAACATCTACTTTGTATGATCTGAAAATGTCATAAAGAAGAAATGCTTTTATTATGTGGAAATATTGTTAGGGGAAGTATGAAACTCAAATTTAGAGACTCTGAAAATGTTGAAAAAATATAACCATTGAGTAGCTAAGAAAATTGAATGCTGGTTGTCAAGCATATTTCAATAAACCATCATGACAATTAGTTTTATTTACATGCTATATGATACAGCATCAAATAACTTCCAATGTTTAAGAACTGGAATATATTTGATATTAAGTAGAGCAGCTATAAGATTCCATGTAATTACCTCATTTTTTAACATGGTCTTCAATCTCTTTTTAGATGCATTCTAGGTTTTTTTCCCTCAGCATTATATAAATAACTATGATTAGTCAGGTAGAGCAGAAATTACTATTTAAACTTTCTTTTTTTTTTAGTAATTTGGCATAATGACAGCTTAGGTTAACAATATTCCAAAGCAGTTTGTGGGCTCTGTATCACATTCTAATTTTCCATCAGTGAAATATATAGTGCAAACAATTTCTAGTGAAGTGAAATAAATCCTAGTTTGCAAAGTCAAACACCTGTGCAGTAATTTTCCACGTAAAATCATGGATTGAAAAAGGTAATATTTTTCAGTATCATATCTGTTCTTCTCTCATTTGTTTCTTCAGTATGAGGCAAAAAGGGCAACTCAGTGTTCTGATGATTCTGGTAAAGCAACAAGAATCGATTGTACCTGGGTATTGTTTGTAGTCTGTCTGTTCATGATTATACTGCTAACTGCTGCGGTCAAGCTACACAAAAAACCCCAAACAACAACGAAAAAAAACAAAACAAAAAACCACACACCCCCCCACCCCGGAAGAACAACTACAACAGAAAGAAAACAAAATAAAATTAAAAAGCTGAAAAAGGCTGTAGCAACTTAACTCCTCCGAATCTGTTTCAAATGTAGTGATTTAAAAATCCGTCAATTATGTATTACATTTCACTTCATACCTGGAAAATAATTTAAATGTGTGTTCTGAGAGAGGGGTGTGTGCAGCAGAAGGCAAGCCTAAATGTTTACTGGGAGTACAAAAATCCTCCATCTCATTTTTGAATTTAGGACATTATATATGTCATAAGTAGTTACTGCAGTATGACAACTATTTTATCTTATATTATAGAGAATTTAAAATTGAAAAAAATGCTAATATGCATCTAAAAGCTTGTCATTTGAAGAGTTGTTCAAGGATTTTTGAAGAGGTTATGGTGACAGCAAAATGAACGCAATTATATCTCTATTTTCTGATCAGAGTCTGCAGTATATGAAAATTGAGCATTACTGTTTCTTTTTGGTATAAAATATGGCTTTTGTGTAAAATATTTTAAGTTAAAAAGTTTAACTTTGTAGAAAGCTGTAAAATCCTTATAACTGGTACTATTTTTGTAAGCTACTTGCAGAAATATACTGTGATGAATATCATCGTGATAGTATATTAGAGCAATACCTGGGGGCTGGGAATTACAAAAACGTATTGTTTTACTTAAAGGACAGTCTCGACTGGTTTTGATCAGGCAATTGGGAATCTGCTAGACGCTTTGAAAGAATAAGAAAAAAATAATCTTCTGGATTGATCCTGTGATGCATTTTTATATTTTCTATCAGGAGTGTTCACAAAGATTTTTCCACACTGTAAAACGTAAGAACACAAGAAATGCTATTATTACTTGAATGCCAGCTTAAAATACTCTAAGAAATATTAAGGGAAAAGGAACAAATAGGAAAATGCAGGAAAAAAAAATATTGCCCCAAACGGAGAATTAAATCCCAGACTGTTTTAAATTCTGCTGTTCACGTGAGGAATTTTTCCAGGAAACACTGCACCGTACTGGCTGGCTCTCTCATACTGCATGTGTTTTCCTCTTGTGCATCACTTTTTGTACATGGATCCTACCCTGACCCATCATATCAGGGTACAAACCAAAGGAGTTGAAAGGTTACGTTACCAGTAGCATAGGACTGATTGGATATCTTTTGAACATGGCCTGCTGGGTAAGGTCACAATTCCTGCAGTATGCAATTAAGAATAAAATAAACACATTGAAGGGATTCATAACATGCTCTGAATGACATTGATTGCAGTAATCTAGTAAATGACCTTAGGATTGTATTCTGCAATAAACTGATGAGTGGTTTATAGTGCAGATGGTAGAGACGATTCAGTGATGTATTTTATTTTGCAGCACCAATGATTCTCACCTTTTGACTTGATTAAGCGTATGTGTGAATAGGATGAACTACTGATTTAACACCATTCAGTGGCTGCTGAAAGTTGTTACAATTAAGGTGTACCTGGTGGGAAGAAAAAAAACCACATAAAACCACGGTGCAACTAATAGAAGAGTGTAAAAGATTCTAATATTTGTTTTCCCCCACAAGGAGTTTATTGAACTCAGAAGAATGCTTCTGTTTTTATATTTACAGGAAGTAATACTGAAGAGGGCTGCTGATTTAGTAGAAGCACTCTATGGTATGCCACATAATAACCAGGTAAATATATTCTACTTCAGCAATTCTAAAACGTGGCTATTTCTTAGATGTATAGACAGGTCAGGGGCTAAAGGTATGTGATACTACAGTATGAGACAAGAATAAATATAGAGGGCAGTGTCACATCTGGAGTGGGGTTTAGTTTGCTTGTTTTCTTTTTTAAAGGGTGTGAATCTAGTGCTTGTAAAAGCAACATGTTATTAACCCTGGAGGCATTTGCCCACCTTCACCAGATACTATATAATATGGGCAATGATATGCATTATGTCTTGCCACCAGTGATTTTTCAATCTTACCCTGAAGATAGCTTTAAGGTGGGGTAAATCTAGGCTCCAGCCCCATTCTGCCCATTGGTCTTGTTATACAGAAGCATGACTGCTGAGACCGAAACTTCCAATTCTCTTGCCACAGATGTCAGGATTTATCACAAAGGCAGCAGATCTTATAAGCCTTAGCTATCAGTCAGCCAAGTGGTTTAGAAAGAAAAGCATCTAGTCTTTGCCTTTGGACAGGGAAATGTTTCATTTTAGCGTGTAAGAAAAGGTTTGTCAAGAGTCACATTGGTAACTATTTTATTCTTTTTTTCCCCTCTTATCCTCTAGGAAATAATCCTGAAAAGAGCAGCAGACATCGCAGAAGCACTCTACAGTGTCCCCCGCAATCACAACCAGCTCCCCGCCCTTGCTAACACGTCAGTCCATGCAGGAATGATGGGAGTGAATTCCTTTAGTGGTCAACTAGCTGTCAATGTTTCCGAAGCCTCACAAGCCACCAATCAGGGTCAGGAGATGCCTCGTCTTCCTCTCTCTATGACCTTTTTCTGATAAAAATTAGGGAAGCGTGTGGAGCAGTGAAAGAGTGATGGTTCAAAACTGAAGGCTAGGAGCACGTCTAGACAGACACCATCCCACACACATGCACAACCTTTGAATGACACAATACTGTCACGAGATGGGGCTTGTTTTATTGACTTTTGCCCCAATTTGGGAAAAGCACTTCTGCATGTATCTAAATAGCTTTTCCTTCTGCTCAGAGTAACACTTGTGTTTAAATCCCACTAATTTTAAAAGGATTTCTGTTGATTTGAGCATGTACTTAATGTTAAGTACTTATATATTTTCATAAGCATGGATGATCTCTCAGTCTAGGCTCTATGTAGCATTTTTTTATAACACAGAAGTATCCCTTGAATTTTTGTCTGTTTTGGTTTGATTTTGCAAGAGACATCTTGGCACTGATTTTTTTTTTCAGAGTTTGAGACTTTTTGAAACTAGCAAAAAATAGAAATACTTACAAATACATTTTCAGAGCTTCTCTAATTTTTAAAATAAAGTGGTTTTCACTTCGTATAAGATCAATATTGTTTTAATTCCTACACTTTAAAATAAAAAAAAAGTGAAGAACTTTTTTGTAAAAGCACTTTGTGTATTCTCCTCTCCTTTGCTCAGCTCTATTTATTATCTAACTTTAAAATCCACTTTGATGAGAAAGTATTAGAATGAGGCTGTTTTCTAGAAGGGCAAGCAAAATTATTTTGCATTACATTAAAAAAATATAATTTTTTAAAGATTAAAATATTTTATAGATGTACTGTTTGTTAGGGAAAAAAGCTGGCATTTTTTCTTCTAGGAGTGAAGACGTATTTTGTATTTCTCTGCTTCTAGAAACAAATCTTCCTTTTTGGATATGAGTTTTCCGGAATGTAATTTCCAGAATTAGGTTGAGATTCAAATTTTAACTTGTGCCAAATTTGATGGTCATTTTCTACCAACTTACTGACCAGACCAGGGCAAAAAGACTTAAGATATCCTACTACTTTGAGAAATCTACCCTACATTTTTTGAAGTGTGCAGTGAGCATCTAATTTCAGATGCATTAACTGAGAGCGACATTAGAAGAGAGTTAACAAAAAAAATCGCGTGGTTTTACCATACCTGAAATCGGTATGTGCGTTTTGAAAATGTAGGTCATGTTTACTCCACTTCTTACAAACAGCTCTTTCAGAGTGAGTGGTCCTATAGTACCCAGTGGTAATCTTTGCTTGAGGGCACGGGTTGCCTGAGGAGCTGAGAAGGCTGTAGCCTCCCTCCTCCTGCTTTGTGCTCCCATCAGCAATGACCTAAGCGGTGAGGGTTCTCGGTTTGGGTTACTGAGTAGTAGTGGTGGTCAGTCCTGGCCCTCTCCATGCACACCATGGCTGGACTAGGCTGCTGGCTTGGTAGCCCAGGGTTACTTGTTTGTAGCTGTTTGTGTAAGAAACTGTTCTCAGGCTAATACCAATTTCTAAATGTATTCCCTCCCCACAAAAGGTTTTACTCGCAACTCCAGCAGCGTGTCACCTCATGGCTATGTGCCAAGCACCACCCCTCAGCAGACAAATTATAACTCTGTCACAACAAGCATGAATGGCTATGGGAATGCTGGAATGTCAAATTTAGGTGGTTCTCCAACCTTCCTGAATGGATCTGCTGCCAATTCTCCCTATGCCAGTGAGTATTCTATGGCTTTTCTGTATTTTGCACTTTTTCATTAGAAGGAGATGGTAACTTTTCTGTGATACTCAATATTTGAGCACCTGAAACAGAATTTGGTCCTTTCTCTCCACTCCAAGGCAGAAGCACTTTAAAGACATTAGTGTGCCAATAATGCTTTTTTTCTGTATTATTATTATTATTATTATGTCTCATAAGATCTTAAAAAGAATAATGTCTCTCATGATAACTTACCTTATACTCTGTAAATAAGAAATGCTGTCCTCAACATTGCTAGAAAGCAGGGATGGCCAAAGTGACTTTATGTCCATTGGAGTGGATCAAAAGCCAGTTGTCAGTACACAACTTTTTGTCGCAGTGGGTATGAAAGGAAGCTAAGGATATTTGCTGCAGGAAAAATAGGGTTTTTTCCAGCTGTATAATATGAAGGGCAGAAAAGTTTACTGTAATAAGACTGACATTTCCATAAGCTGCATGATGATGTTTCTGAGACCTCTGAGCAAATAATATGTTCATAACCTTTATAGAAATTATGAATTACTATTGGGCCTAATCTTGATTGCTTATACTCCATTTGCTTTGTAAGTAGGTGTTATATTGACTTCACTGAGAGCTTAGTATTAGTCAGTAAAATGTGACAGCATCTCTTAGAGCTTGTGTTTTAGTGTTTTGTACAGTGAATGCCACAAAGGTGTAAGTCATACAAATCTTATATTCCATGGCATAAAGAGCTTATGGTCTACAGCCCCTGTTACAGAAATATTTATGTGTAGGACTGACTTTCTGCATTTTGATATTGAAGGTTTAGTAACCTGTTGAAATATATAAGCACACGTCTATTGGTAAAGGCCTATGAACCTCTTCTGCAGCCGCTCAGACAGCTCAGTAGTCCCTATTCACATGAGAAATTTAAATGAATAGGACCTGTCCAATTCCTCTGACATTACTCATGTGGCACAAAGGATTCCACTGACATCTGTAGAAAGCTGCTAGCAGAATCAGGCCAGAAGGTCTTGTCATATAAACAGCTTTATAGGCAGAGACCCTAGCACGGACAGGACAAACAGCCTGCTGAACATACCATGGTTTATGTAGCAAATCTTAAGTTTAATGGTGTTAACAGCGGTAATGAATTGTTTTGAATTGCATTGCTGGAGTTCAAAATTAAAAAGGGATAGTAAACCTGAAGTATAAAGGAGATAGTAACCCTGATTTAAAAAATTTCCTCCAAGGCTTCTTAGCTGCTGCAAATTTAGAAGAAAATATTTACCCACATAACTAGTACTTATAACCTGGGAATTGCTAACCAGTTATTATTTTTGTACTCTAATAATAATGTAACAAGTAATGTTACAAAGTACCTTACTTATTAAGTTGAATTTACTGTCATAGAATCTGCGCGCTCTGAATTCATAATATAACATGATTGATGAGACATCTCTTTTTGGAAGCAGATGCCAGTAATGCATTTAAAATACTCTAGCAGTGTATTATTTCATATTTATGAACGAAGTCCTCTTTAAAATAGCACTTTGTTTCCCAGCCCTGGTTCTCTATTACTAGTTATATTTTGGGAGGTTTTCTTGGTAGATCTGTCATTCTGCTAATGCCTAATCCATTGAATCAGAAAATGCTTCAATCATGACCTGAAAATTAAAAGGTGGCATTCTTAATTAAATCAATAAACTAATTGCTGTATAGTAGCAATTCAATTTAGGTGCTTTGATTGCTCTCCTTTAGCAAGTACTTCCAGACATAGAGTGACTTCAGACTAAGATTGTATCTGTCAGACTGTGAAACTTTGAACATTTAATTTCCATTAATTGATTTCCTCAGTGTTAACAAATATGATATCAGATTCTCAAATAAGAACTTTAATAGGGTGATTTTATCTACATAAATGCAAATAAAATAATAATTCAAAGCCCAGATTATAGAAATTTTACTCTATAATATGTAATTATTCGTAGCCCACTTATGTATATAAGCAGTTTCTAAACAGGAGTAAGAATGAAAGAATGGGATCTTACTATCAATCCTTTCCTTTTTTTTTTTTTTTTGTTGGATAAGAGAGGAAACTGGCAATGCTGGCTGAATAGAAAAGTAGTTGGTTTTATTTTTATGAAGACAAATTAACTTAAAACCTCAGTGGTACCTCAGTGGTAAATACTTGAACCAAAGACATTTACTCCACTATATAGTAAAATAACAATTTAAGGATATATGTATTTAAAACTTAACCTCTTATATAGCAGGTTTGCATTTTGGGCAATCAGTTCAGTCCCTAAAAAAAAAGGAGAGCCTTCTATCTACACTTTTTTTAGAAAAACTGAAGACTCTCATTTTATTCAGTCTTGTAGTTAAAGCCAGATCCTCATTTGATGTAAACCAGAATGGCTTCATTGCTGAGCTGTTCCAGCAGAGAGTCTAGTCGATGGCTCTGAATGAGAATGTCACATTGACTTCGGATGTCACATTGTATTCGGACGGTGGTCATAGATCCTCTGGGAGAATTATTTGTCTTGACCATTATAAAACAGACTTTAATTTTCAAGATTCCCCATCTTGAGTGAGATATGAAATGCCATCTCCATTCCTGTGCATAAATAAAACGGCCACATGAGAAATACAACTGTTTTTCATGTCACTGAGAATTCCTGGGAAGTCCCCGCAGCAGAAACTTTCCCAAAGATGGTGGATACAGAGAAGCTGGATTCTGACTTGGTAACACAGAAGGCATCTGTGGCCATTGGGAGAAAAGTCTAGTGGTTTCTCACATTGAGAGATAAAAGAAAAGCATGATTTCTTTCAGCTATCCACATTTGTGTGTGTGTGTGCAACAGACACTGAAAACAGTAGTGCCAGGAAACAAAGGTGTAAAAAACTGTCAGAGTGGCCATCTCACCGATTGCTTTATACTGGACAGCCTCCATGTATTTATATATGTGTGTGTTTGTAGATATATATATTTTTTTTTTCACAGATTTATGAATAACTCCTTTTAAACGCTAGTTCTTGCAGGGTTTGAGAGAGGATCAAAACCCAGCCATCTTTGCTGACATTTGACAAAAAGTGTCACCACTAAGACCTCTCTGCTTTCTTGAAACCATCTTACTACAAGGAAAGCATAGCTTAAAATACTGGTTTTGGAGGCCAGTTAAAAACTGAAACCTTTCCAAGTTAAAAATTCCAGATCCAGATTTGTGGTTTAACCACTCTCCCTGCCCATCACTTTTGTAACCCCTGAGTTATCTACCCTGTCTGGATTCCCTCTTATCCACCTATACAAAAACATGACAAATTCGGTCCAGGGCAGTGGCTAATGCCAATCAAGAGAAGTTTGAAACAGGATGGCAGGATAAGGTTGTTGTAAGGTTAAAGAGTTGCAGTGACAGAGAATTAAGGGAGTGCTTAAGAGCTCCTAGAATTACTGCTCCTAAACACCAGCAAACCAAAACAAAACAAGTGGGTTTTCTGTAGTGATTGGTAACACTTTCTGAACAAACAGAAATTTAACGGTAGTAAAGGCCTTGGCCATTTGAAATCAGACCCAGTGAGTGCATCCAAGAAGCAGAATTCTGCTGTTTCTGTGGCCTGCTGGTTATCTAATACTAAGGAATGCCTTTTGTGGGGTCTCATTTTTCTTCTAGTTGTGCCATCAAGTCCGACAATGGCCTCCTCCACTAGCCTCCCCTCAAACTGTAGCAGTTCCTCTGGGATTTTCTCCTTCTCACCAGCCAACATGGTCTCAGCGGTGAAACAGAAGAGTGCTTTTGCGCCTGTCGTGAGACCGCAAACTTCTCCTCCACCCACCTGCACCAGCACCAATGGCAATAGCCTGCAAGGTAGGTGAAAGCAAGTCTGGAGCATAGATGGCTGCTCTCAAAACCGTGAGTTCCCAGTGCCTTGCAAGGCTCTAACTGACACTGAGTTGTCAAAGGGGATAGAAGACAATGGGGGATCCCTGGTGGTCTCTGTCCTAAAGTTTCCTCCTGTAAAGAGTAACTGGACTCCGCTGCCAGACTGCCTAGTACCATGCAGGTGTTTGGCAACCACCCTATCTCTAACTCAACCAATACTGCTGAATTGAGAGGCTGTGTCTTTTAAAGCACAGACCTACTGTTATGATAAAAACGAGTAATATTTCAGCTTACTAATACCATCCTTTTTCTTTCTTTCCTCTCTTATTCCCTGTTGTCGTCCTTTATCAGACCAGTCTTTTGTGGACTCTAGCAAGTACTCCACTGCAGGGTCTCTCCAGGGGCTGGCCTTCTCCTGAAGTACGTCACTCAATCTTCCCTTCCTTTTTTTCCTTTGTCATAGTACACTTGTGCAGAAATCCTACTGAGAGCAAATAGACCGTTACAGAGCTTGGCACAAACCTTTGCCTTTCATAAATAGATGACACATTACAAACTAACAGCAGCATTTTCCAGTTTAACTCATACCAGGGCAAACATTAGTTTCCAGTGATTAATGTACTTCTGTGCCAATTAATTCCATAAATGGCACAGGTCCTTTTTGAAAGCCTCTTCAACTGTTGGTATCAAGGGGCTGCTCCTTTTCTGCATCCCTTCCCCTCTCATTACAAAGTATTCCAGCATTAGCGCCTAAATGCATTTTGAAGCATTGATGCAAGGCGAGGGAGTGACAGACAAAAGCTTGTCAACCTGAGGATGCTGCAAAGACCAGCGCTGCCCATTTCATTGTTTGGTTCAGCCTGTTTTACAACGCTGTGCCTAAACCTTCCTGTGTAATTACCTCACTACGCATTAGTGTGCTGAGAGAGACATTTTCATGCTCGCTTAGGCCGAGGAGTTTCTATGAGCAGATGCAGCCAGCTGCCTCCAGCTGTGCCAGAGGTGGGAAGGATTTTGCGGTATGCGTTGTGCTTCCCTCAGACCTGAGGTCTGTTTTCCTTTCCATGTGCTTGTGCAAATTATCCAAAAAGCACTGACCAGGGAATAAAATCCATCATTTTCAAAGCTGTGTTCAGAAGGAGCTGTGCAGAGCCAGGGGAGGATAGTTCCACAGATTCCACATGTCACTCTACAGCCTCTGGAAAGAGAAACGTTGGGCTTGCGGGCATAATGCTGATAGCACCATTAACAGCCAAAAAAAATCTATATGCAGGCAGAGCGGAAGGAATTCATTCATAAAAGCTGGGATCTATTGTGACTGAAGGAAAGCATTGTCCTCGGTGCATTGGAAGGAGGAATCCTTGCAGATGTACATACACGCACACAGAAATTGTGGAAATACTAGGAAACCATAAGCAGAATTTGGGTACCTTCGGTCAGGACTTTGTTATAAATACAGACTGCATTAGGAATAAAACACGACAAAATTTTCAGATGAGCTGTAGTTTTTAGGAGATTACTTTTTGCAAGCTGTAAAAATATGGCCCTGCCGACAAGCTACAAATTTTAAAGGCGACAGCTAAAAATGTTTCACCTCTGAATTAAAAAAAAATAAAAAAGGAGCTAAGAGTTAACTGCTAGAAGCTTTTGAACATGTTAATGATTTTTTTTCTTCTTTTCACCTTGTCCGAACTTGCTGTTGCGGGTGGAGAGAAGTGAGTAACAGGAGAAAGCTTTTTCAGGCACTGTTTTTCCTTTCACAAGACATGGATTTCCCAGACTCCACATACTCAGTTATGAAAAGCAATTATGGAACGAGCTGAGAGCACCCGACACAACTGGGGCTTGCTGATTGCCTCCTCATTGTGCCACATCCAGATCTGTAATGCCCAGAAACCACACAGATCTGTAATGCCCAGAAACCACACAGATCTGAGTGTTTCCCCTAATTTTTATTTATCAATTCAGTTTTCATAATAGGAATGAGACACCAAGAGATGGTTCATTTCTAGGTCGTCACTGAACTTCTTGTCGAGTTAAAGACACATAGCCTTTAGTCCCATGCCTTCTGACGCCACCTGAGGCTTATAATAATCACTCAGAAATGCACTGCCTGTTGTGCCTTATTGCTTAAATAAACAACCATGTATAAGGAGGCTGTCTTATCTCTCTTGGGCTTCTGGATACATCAGAAAGCAATCAAGCCTTCCTTATGTAGCTTAGATATCAGCAGAACTCACTAAAACAACAGCTAGGCTTATCTGTTGTTCTCTTTGCCATGCAATTTTGTAAAACTCAAAATACATTATTTCTGTAATTTGCTAGCAGCAAATACAAATTAGTATATGATAGAGGAAATAATGCCCATTGGTGGGAGCTTTTCTACTCTCTGCCCTCCCTTTTTGGAGGTGGTGTGATCTCATGCCTACACTGTTTCCCACTGATATCTCTGTTTTCAGGATCAATAACATGCTACAGCTGAGAAAATTTGCATGACTAGATGTAGCACTTACGGAATAAAAGTAGAGTAATATAAATGAAGACTTGGAAAGAATGGAAATATCAAAGCTTTTAGGCAGAAAAGATATCATTTTGCCATTTGCCTTGTAATTTAATTCAGAATTTCAGAGCTCTTCAAAAACAATAGTGCTTTAAAAAAAAATGAGCTAAGATCTGCATCTGTACCATTTGTTTCCAGTGGCAAAAGGTGCATGGCTGATATGTAACTACAGGGAAATGTCTAAGTCATGAAGGGAGGAATTGCAATTATGTCCTCTTTGTCTAGGCTCTTACCCAGGGTAGACAACTGTGCTGTCTCAGGAGAGAGACAGTTCTTGACCACTTTTTTGGTGAAATAGATTTGGTTTTGGTACACCTTTTAGCTTGAGAAATTTTTGTTCGAATAACAACATTTGTTTGAATAAGAAAATTTGAATTTTTACATTTTCTGAAGTACAGGTAATTTTTCTAAAGCAAAGCAACGCCTCAGTTTAAAGTTTCACTAAACTTAGAATTTAGAAAGGTCCGAGAAAGACAAAAAAGGTTGTAGTAGTATGCACAGAGGATTAATTATCTATCTGACTCTGCTCAGTTGCACTCATCACATATAAGAAGACCCTACTCATTCCCATCTGCTCAACTCCTTGCTTATCTGAGCAGTAAAGGCGGGAGCACTGTGGTCAGTATTGCTTTTCTCTGAGCTGTAATGCACAGCACTGATGTCCAAGCACTGCAGTCCCATCCCTATGTTCTGCTAAACAACTGCCATCCAGAAATCTCCATGTGCTTTACTAGTAGGGATAAAAATTGTTTATCCTCAGGTAAGAAACAGAAACAAATCAAATTGCTTGGTGTAATACCAGCTAGAAGGAGAACTGGGACAAAACCTGTCTCTCAGGTCCATGCCCACGTCAGTCTTTCATATATTCAGATAGGGAAAATTACAGTCTCACCCTTAGCTGCATGTGGCTGTCTCGTAGGGCTGCCACAGCAGAATTACGGTAAGGTTGACAGTATCTGTCGCTGTCAATACCTATTTTATTGATGCCATAGAGGTCTGTACCCTGGCCCGCATGTAAGGGTCCCCAAGAGCAGCGTAGGGAGCAACCACAACAGTGAGGGCATTGCTTGGCGTGAGTTTGCTTCGTTTTCTGTCACACGTACCAAGGGGACAGCCCAATTGTGAGGATTCAGACCTTGTTATTTGAGACTGCTGAAATAAAATCCTTGGAGAATTCTTTTAAACAAAGCTGCTGCTGTTTCACCCAGTGTTATTAAATCGGCAAGGATTCTAAAAATTTTCAGCAATATTGAGTTCATCCTATGAGTTGAGATTAAGGAGACAGCATAGCTGTGGAGATAATGTGAAAATGCATCCTCAGATTATCTCCATGGTGGAACCAAAAAAGCCCACAACAAGAAATACCTCAGCAAGGAACATCTAAGACACAGGGGTGTTCTCTGTGCTACTCACTTGACTGTCTTCCAGTAGGGTTTAAAGTAACTTAACTCACCTCTCTATCTCTTTTATCCTCATTCTCAGCTCCTTGAAGAGCCCTTAGGTGGAGTGGAAACAATCAGTACAGTGATTCCACATAAAGGCATTGCGGAATGATAAATTCCAGGAATTGAAATGCTGCTGTATAGTTGCAACATGTCTCCTCTGAGGATGGCCTGTTGCAAACATGTGGATGTGTTTTGCATTCTCGCCTTCTCCTCTCGTTTTATTTCATTTAATCAGTGCCGTTTACTCGAGCTGTTCTCCCCTTGCTGATTAGACTTGTAATTCTTGCACATATGGTGGTGTTTGTGGAGAAAACATTTCCCTCCTCTCCCCCTCCAACCCCAAATCTGTGAGTCTTTTACTTTGGCTCTGTTCTTATCAAATAATTGCAGCTGTAATTAAAGCACAATGAATCAGCACCAGTCACGGGGTTGAGTTCTTCCTTAAGAAATTACATGTCCAGATGTCTGAGATGGCAGGCAGTTCTAGCATTTAAATAACGTGCCCATGAAGTGCCGCCAACCTAAAGGCAAATCTGTTTTCTACCTTTTGGCAAATAATCGTACAAGTGGTATTTTAAAGATGCATTTTTGTTACAGTTTTCATCATAAACTTGTGTGACAACGCCTGTAATGATGTGCTTGCTCACAGTATATCACTTGGACACTTGGCTTGGTATGTCCAATCTGCACGGAGTCCCTGGTAAACAGGGGGAGACCAAGCTGGAGGTCAAACTAGGTGGAAGGCTGTGCCTGTTGACTGTTAATTAACGTCTCCTCTTTAGAAGAGGTAGTGGTTTCATAGAAAATGAGGTTAGGAGGCATAATAAAGAAATACTTATAATTCAACTTAGCCAACAGAAGAGAAGACATTCTAAATCAAAATCAGCACGTGACTCACTCAGTGTAGTTGATGATGTCTGCTACAAGTGTAATAAACCCGTGAGGTGCTGTTCTGCTAAACCACCAGTTAAGGACATATTTCAATTTGAAAATTGGATTTGAGAGTCTAAGTCCTTTTCTGAGCACCTGGAAAGAAATACATAAGGCCCAGAGTTAAACAGTGAACTTGTAAGAGAAAACTGGCGTAGGAGAATGAACTGCTTTTTGGGTGTCTGATGCAATGAACACCCTACCAGGTCTGTAACACCAGTGGCCTACAGGACTCCAGCCATTTTCTCATATCCAGAGCAAGCATCTGCTTTGCTTTTTAAAAAGAGTAATACAATATGTGACAATGGCCGGGTCAGGTTTAAGCCTCCTGAGCATTTTGAGATTTTCAAACTAAAATCAGAAGTTGGGGTCTGATTCTGATATCAGGGGAAGTGCACTTTTTATGCAAGAGAATCACTAATTTCAGCAGAGTCACTTGCAATTAAAACGACTTTCCAATCAGAATCAGGCTTTCCGTGATTTCTGTGTACAGAGTTGTCTCTACTGTAGGCTACTTTTATATACAGATGTAATTCACAGTACAGCTGAGTACATTGCTAGTAAATGTTTAAAAGCTCTGAGGATTTTAAAAGTTGCTTGATAATGCACAAAAGTAACTTTTTTCCCCTTTCTCTCTCTCCCCCCCCACCCCTTTCCTTCTGACAGCTATATCTGGCATGATTGTTCCCCCCATGTGAAAGAATTGCCTTGAAGAATTTTATTAATGAAGAGGTTGAATTCTGCTTCAGAGAGAATCTGATACAAGTCCCAGAGTGGAACTTTTTACTCAGGCCTTTTTAAAAATAAAAAAGAAATAAAGAAGAATCTTACAATAACTGCGGATTTTTAAACAGAACAAAAATCACCATCCTTGCAAATACTGAAATTAACAATCTTCAATTGCAAGGTGTTGATTCAAGTTGTCCATCCCAAATACCTGGGAGATATATTTATTGTATGTTGATAAAAAATCCACTTTTTTTTTTTTTTTCGCGGGGGTGGGGGCTTGCTTTTAGTTCCTTCTGTTTTTTGTGTTTTTTTTAAGGCTTGATTTAACTCAACACCATTTGTCTTTTATAAATCATACAGTTACACAAGGGACACTAGAGAAGAAACTCCACATTTTTAATTTATGATTTTTTTTTTTTAAGCTGTGTAAAGAAAAATGATGTGGTGTCATTTACATACAAGTCTGTATGGGACAGAATAGAAGTGCCAGTTAGTTTTTCGTAGAAGAATTATGGCCATTTAATTACGGGTCGGCTCATATAGGTTGCTTATCCAGTGGTGACTTGCTAATATGATGCATTTTTAATGTTCTAATTAAATAGATATCACTCCCTAGAAAGCTGGTATTTTTGGATGATGAGGGCAGGATGAGGGGTGGGATTAGTAACCTCTGTCTTTAATATCAGGCTAAATAATTGTGTAAATAATGCAACAAGAAGAGCTGGTGAAAGGGAAGATAAGGATGCAAAACCCAAACACATTTCCTCTTGAACTGAAAAAAATCCAATGCCTCTTGATATAATGCTAAAACTGCAGAATGAGGCGAGCATGGCTCTCTCTTTAGCTTATACATCGGAGTCTTTCCAAACAAGCAGCCTTCCTGAAGTTTAGTATCACCTGCGCTGTGCATAAAATGCCATTTGGATTTGCACAGCCATCTAACGACGAGGCTGTGGCCATCACGCCTGGGGTGTTTCCAGCGCAGCCCCTCTCCCCTCCACCCATTTGTTTTTACGGGGCAGAATGAGAACAGACTCGCACGCAGTTCTGCATCCTCGCAAAAATCTAAAAGCACACGTTTTCCTCTGCCTCCCACTCGGATCGTTCCTGTATCAGTCGACCCTCTCAGTTTGTATCATAATATATTAAGCAACAGGTAACTGCTTTTGAATAGTAAATGGAAACATGAGTTTGGGGGGTGGGTGGTGGGGCTGTTAGGAAGGTTTCAAATCAAAACCGTAGCTTCTGTTTTACAAGAATTTTGCTATCATTATCTGGGAAGTGTTCTTAAAAACTATTAGTCAAAGAAGCAGCAAAGCTCTGAAGATGCATTACCTGATATTTTTTCTTTGCTGTTGTGTTTTGTATGTAGTTATAAATACTGTAGATTTTTTGTGATTTTTTGCCAAAGTTGTTGTTCTATTTATACATTTTAATGTCTTAAGACAGTTTTTCAATATCACAAAAAAAGAATTTTACTGCATATTTTGCAAAAAGAGCTCACTACCTTTAGCTTGCACATACTTGCAAAATTAATTAAAGAAAAAAAAAGCTTTTTGTTTCTGTTTTTTGTTTGTTTGTTTTAAGGGGGATTTTGTAAAATATCCATATAAATAATGTATTTATCTTTGGAATTTGTACATTGCTTTTTTCCCCCTACCAAGTTTATTTTATTGTGTATGTTTGCTATGTGAAAAGTGCTGATTTGTTTGGTCATTCACCGTTGTATTAGCTGTTTAAATGTGATTTTAAAACATTTCATTTATAGGGTTTTTTTTAGTATTGTTTAAAAACCATGCTTCCATTTTTTTTTAATTTCCACCCAAAAGCCATTGTCTATTTTTGTATTATTTGTAAGTTAAGAAGTTTTTTCCAATATATGGCAAAAAGTAGCATATTATTCTTGTAGCATTTAGTTATGTAGATTTAAAAAAAAATGTATCCTTTGCTTTTGAGGCTTAACAAAAACTAATGCTGTTTTAATCTATTAATATGCATGGGATTTCTCCTCTTTGGAGTGACGCATTTTTGTGCATTAAATATGGGGAGAAACTTCATAGAACTCAATGAAAATACTTTCTTTCTTAAGTCTGCTTGTATATTTCTCTGTCTTTCACATAAATATAAACCAGCAGATTGGATGCCTTAACAATGCAAATCATATTCATTTCACTTGTACATTGTACTGTGCACCAGAACTGTCAATCATCACTAACATTCTAAGAAAAAAAAAAAAAAAAAGGAGTTGAAAAGCACAAAAGAACTGTTTTGTTACCTTAAAACAATATAACTTTTTTCTAGTCGAGCAAGAAATCATTTACAACGATGCTGCAACTGTGCATGCTTCCTGTATGAATTTTGCAATGGTTTTCACTAGAATGTCACAGTGTGATCTTTGGGGGGAAGGGAAGAAAACAGGATAATTTTTTTTTTTTTCATGGTGAGAAAATAAAAGAAGAAAAACTGGAAAATGTGAGAGACATCAGTTTATTGCTTCTCTGTATTCCAAGTGATTATTCTAATTCACATAGTAAGCAACAGCACGACAATGTAATCAAATTTAAAGCCATATTTTGTCCAGTAGCACCATCAGTTACTCTTGTAGAGCTCCACTCAAAGTCATAGCGACTTCGACACCAGTGTTAGCCATCGATGTTTGTAGTCTTCTACGCCAGTGTCCAAAGATCCTTTGACAATGTGCATAATTTTGTTTTGTTGCAGCTATTTATAGTGATCTGATGAATGGGAATTTATCAAAATCTCCCTGCACCACCCTTATCTTTTACAAAGTAAAAGATGCAGCTGTTTACAGAATATGGCTTTAAGTGGAAACATTCAGATTTCAATTTTAACAAGGTGAAGCTTCACAATGACTGGATCGCATAAAGTATGCCTATTTCCTCACAGTTGTACTAGGATGCAGCTAAAATGAAGTCATCTCTGAAACTACTAACCTTTCACCTTCTTATCTAAATCTTTTTGAATAGACACACACACTGTACAGTTCTATTGTTAGAGAAACTAACTACTGTAGAGATTGTTATAATTTTTTTGCAGAAATTCAAGCTGTAAAAACTTTTCAACTTTCACAATATTTAATTAAAGTTACTTCCTGTCTGTGAATACAGCTCCTAGTTGTGTGTTTATTTTTCTGCTTCTGCTAGCTAGTAGATGAGAAAAAAAGCAAAATACAGAATCCAGTGGCTACTGAATTGTCTTTCTGAAATTAAGAAGCAGTAGAAATTCATGGAATTACACAGTGAAACATGGCAAATGCTGGTGCACTGAAACTCCTCTTCCTCTGTCACTAATGGATATCAAAGGATCCTTACTCATAATGCTGAATGTTCATCCTGTTATCATGATTTTTATTATTTCTATTGGGTTAGTCTATTGATTGCCTGAAAGGCCAACGTATTTTTCTAGAGGATTTCAGGAGTGTATCTCACTTTAGGTACCCAGTTGCAAAGAGCTGTCTCTCTAAACACAATGATCATGAAGTACAAGACAAAGACATATTAAATCCAGCGACAGAGACTCAGGGAGATTTAACTTTTCATCATAATTTAAGTCAATGGCAACACTTCAGGACCAGGTCTTAAGTGACCTGCTCAAGGCCAGCTCCAAGAACTGCATCCGAGTACCTTGAGCTGTAACTAGCTCCTTGGCTTGACCATGAAAGAGGCTCCTATAAAGTGTTTCCATTCTGCTGCCCTTCCTAAATGACAAATCTGTCGGCTGCTAAATTGGTTCTGGGCGTTCCATTTCATTCTGAACTCCTCTGGCAGGGGAGAACTGTGAGGAGCTTTGCCTCTGGCATGTGGAAGTTTGACATGATGGCACTGCTCCCGAAGAGTGGCTGTCATACAGAAGACCTGTATGGGGAAAAATAAAAAAAAACACCAAACCTTTAAACGCCACACCTAATGCAAGGCTCCAAGCATTTCCAAGGTAGGAGGAGGGACATTGGGGTTGCAGTTTAAATTAAATTTAAAATTACTTAAATTGCTAAAAACATAGGCAGCTGGAAGTGGCTTCTTGCAATGTAAAACGCTGGATATCTCTTAAATGCTAGCAGATCCACTCCAGTAGTTGTCAGAGAAAAGAGAGCTGTTGGCCAAGTCACACCCCAAACGTGTTTACTCTGTCAGCACGAGAGATCTGTTTCTTCTGTCTGAGATAATTCTTCTCCTTCTCTTTCAAATGGTGTGAATATTGGCAGCTCTCACTGCAGCCCAGGGCTCTGTGAGTGCTCAGCTCACTAGAAAGATGATGGGTCACATGTAGCTGAAAAGCAGTCTTAAAGATTACATTCAGGATATAATATTAGGCAACCTGTTCCAGGTGCAGCAGAACCAGAGCTCAGCTTCAGCCTTTTGGATCCAATGGGAATGTTTTTGTCTGAAATTTAATTTCAGCCACATTAATAATAAAAGGGGAGGGAGGTAAAATAGTGTGACCCAGCAGGCTTCTAGTTCAGACGGATGCTAAAGAAGAGTCTGGTAGTCAGCCGCAGTGATGTTCATCTGACAATCCAAACTGAGATCACTGATAAGTGACAGCACTGTAATAAATAATGAATTGCTTTTTTGAAGCCAGAAGAAAACTCTCCAAAGCCCAAGCCGTGTGAGGACCAGCTGCAGGGTGTGCATTGAGGTATGGCTGCAGTGAGACAGGTATCCCGTGATGGGTCACGGCTAAAGGGGAAAGGAGTATCTTCTGTCATCGCACAGAGAACATGTAGGCATGGGGCTTAGGGTAAGGGGAATAATGGCACGAGGTTGCTGCCCTCTAAACTGATGGCTTCTTTAACTTTTCAGCAACTGCAGTAGTCACTTTGACTGAACAGTTTGCATCTGGCAGTGAGATTAGGTGTATTTGTGTATGGGCATGCCTCTAATTTCTTAATTTAAAGAAACCGCAGCAAAATGAGCAAAATGAGCTACCTTCACTACTAGTTTCCTGGCCTTGTCTGTTTATTCCCTTTAAAGTCAGTCTCTATAGGCCCTTGCCACAGCCACTTGACATAACTCTGCTGAGCATCACAGCCCATGTATCGTCTGCCATTTCATGGGGTAGCTGAAGACACGTTTCATGTCACGTGCTTGATTTCCTCAGCTCCCTCCTGTTTGCTGCTTTTTGATCTCCAGTCCTCTTGTAAATATTCCCATTGTGCTGCTTTACTAGAGATGGGTGGGAGCCTCCCACAGGGTCCTTGGCCCCCAGCTCAGCTCCAGACTCCTCTAGTTTCATGGGACAGAAGTTTTTGGAAGAGTTTTAGCAAATGCCATGTTGGCCAAGCTTTTTCAAAAATGCACCCACTGCATCTTACTTTATTAGCCCTCATTACCCTTTATGGGAGGTTGTCACTGGGGTCCATTCCTCTAGTACATAGAAAACATACAGTTTTGTCCTGTGCCAGCATTGTCCTTTTGCATACCTTCTCACCTGTGTTTGATCTCCTGTTTAATATAGAGCAAACAAATGCAGCTGGCTTTGCTTTGCTATGCTAAGTGAGTCAAGCTCTTCTAGTGGCATATTTAAGAGGTGGCCTCCTTTTCAGGAAAGAGCCCAGTTGCTCCTTTTTCTTTTCACTCTGGGCTTTACTTACCTGGGCCTGCGTGCATATCTCAGCCAGGCAGATGGGGATTCCAAGAGAACCATCCAGCTCATCATCTCAGAGCAGTGACCATTTACTTGCTTATCTCCATCCACAGCACCATTACAGAAGCACCACTTTGTATTTGCTTCTTTCTTTCTCCCTTCACAAACACACTTCATTACCATGGTACTAATAAAAATGTGCAAAACCTACCAGTGAACATTCAAAGTCCACCTCTCAGAGATGCCGTGAAGCAGCATGACATAGAACATCAAGACAGTTGGTCAGTTTGATTGTGGCCTCCTTGCCCACCCACTAGTTGTACTCCTTTGTGTCATTGCCACCTCCCTGCCTGCACCACCATCATCTCACTGGGTTTCTACCTGATTGGGACTCATTTGACATCTCTGTTTTCTCTGTTTCCCAGAAGGACCTGGCTCTGGCATCTCTTTTCCCCAGCATCTAATGCTGATATTTCAGTAGGGTAGGTCAGGTCAATACTTTAGATAAATAAGTAATAGTTCCAACTCCACAACCCTGTTCTCTCTTCCTCTCCTTGGTGCCCTTGAGGCAACTAGACCAGAGCTTGTGGCACTGCTCCAACATGATTGGCAGGTCATGTGAAAGAGCACACATCTTAGAAAACTTCAATATAGTCATTCCAGGACACGAATGCTGATGACTACCCAGGTCACAGCCTAACAGCAGGGACTGCAATTCTAGGTGGCTTTTTTTGTGTAGGCATATAACAGGAGCAGCAAATGCTCTAACACACATTTTTTCTCCTTATTTTCAATGAATGACCCAAACTTCATCACTAACGTGGATGTACATTTCAAGATCTCCATTAAAAAAAAAAAATAAAATTATTTAGATGCTCACCTAACCCCTTCCTGAAACATATCGCAAACTCTGTACTACTTGTTGTTGTCTAGCCAGACTCTGTTTTATATATGAATTTGGGGATGAAACTGTTCACTTCCTTTTTTTGTTAGTGTATGAATCCCTAATTTTCTCACATTTATTCATGTAAAAGTGTATCTTATACTGTAAGCCCTTAGATGGGTTTCAGTGTATTTCTGGTATACCAGAGAGCCTCACCATGTCATGGGCATTCACTGCAGTCTGGCAGCTCTTGACCATGCATGTGGAGAGGCAAGGACTGACTACAGCTGTAGCCACATACAAGTGTTCTCTGAAGGGGCACAGGTTATTTGGGTGATAGTAACCTCAGGATAAATTTGCCAGTGGGGATGCCTCGCTGACTCCCTCTAAGAAGGCAACAGCTCAGCTCAGACCTGCACAAAAATCAGATGTGTGTGTTGAGGTGGGAAACTGTGTGAGACCCCTGACAAGCTCTGGGAAGGAAGCCCCAGGATGGACCCTGTCATACAGGTTCACTTTTCTGCAGTGTTTAGAGGCGAGGGGAGCACAAACATTGTACAGAGGTGGTTGTGCTGCAGATTTAATCTCCGCTTCCTCCCAGACTCACACCCCTCCAGCTTTGCATGGGTCCTGCCCACTGCCCCGCTGCCTCCTTGCCCACTGTCCCTGCCACCACGGGCTCTGCCTTCAGCCGCATTTCCACGGAGCATTGCTCACATTGCTCACCATCAGCCTGCCCCAGGCACTGCCTCGCTCCCCCACCTTGCCACCATTAGCTTTGCCTTCAACCTCTGCTGCATCATTGCCTTCTCCTGAGGGTTCCCTATTTATATAGAGGGGAAAATGCAGTTGCTGGGACTGGAAATATTTTGTTACCTTTTTCTACTTAAGTGCGAGGCATTTTTATCTGTGCTCTCTGGAGACTTATGGTACAGTGGGACTGATTTTATCCACTTACTCAATGCACTTTAGTTCAATAATGATTACAGAACTTCTACATAATATATTAGGCATAGCTGATTTCCCAGGGTTTGTAGCCCTCAATCTCCCTAAGCATTTAAAAAGGAATCTCTCTGTGATAGGTATGTTATGAATGATACACTCCTCAACAGTCATGATGTAAAAATAATAGCAGCAGTGGGCCAGGAAGGAAGAAGAGGCAAGCATTCGACTGGAAAATGCCAAAGCCTGTGGGTAATACAACCCAACAGCAGTGACCGGCTTTGTTCATTTTATCACTGCTCCTTAGCCCATCGTCAGTGCTTGCAATCTACAGAGTCCAGGCAACCCAGGCCAGATTCCCAAACCCTACCTCCACCACGTTTCCCAAACTGAGGGTTTCAGCAGTTCTCTGGCTCCATTGCAGGAATGGGTTGACTTGGTCTCTCTTGTTCTTGCTCTCTTTTCTTTAAATGCATGCTGAGCTCTTGGCTTGCTCAGCTGTGTCACAGCCAGCACGCCCAGCCCTGAGGGGCTTGATGTGATTGCAGAAAGCCTGCACAATGTTTGCTTTCTTCAGCAGCAAAAGGAGTGGCAAATGTCGGTGGTCATGGTCTCCTTCACACCTGACGTTAGACACAAGAAACCTGGTCCTAAGTTTTCCTCGGCCTGAGAGGCTTTCTATGCACGTTCCCCCAAACACAGATGCTGCAGGGCTTCTCCATCCTCTGCTGTCCCAGATGCTAATGACCCTCTGCCCATGCTGCTCTCCACCTGCCCTCCCCGTCCCGGCTGCTCAGCACCCTCTCCCCGCCACTCCGCACCCTGATGGCAGAGGGCACCCAGCTCCTGTCCCTAAAGCCTGTGGGTGGCTTTGAATGAGCCATTCATTTGCTCCAGGGCATGTTCCACACTGGACTGACAACTTTGCATCAAGCACCTTGCTCATCTTACTGTCATCAACCTCCCCAGCCGGTGGTGACGGTGCTCTTTTTTCTTTTTTTTAAGCACAAAAGCCCCATTTTACTCAATTTTCTGATAATCTCTTAATTTCAGTGGCGGCTTTTGGCAACGAGTTCTGCAGGTCCGTGGCTGTTATTCCCTCATTTATTTCCTGTGCGATGGGGTGTGTGGCTGCTGCGACCCTTCTTGCCGGCGGCGAGCAGCCCCCATGGGTGCTCGAGGGGCCGGGGATGGCTGGGGACAGCCGGGGACGCCGCTGCCTCTCGCCCAGCCCCAGGAGAGCGATGTGTGGCAGAGCTCCCATCGCTGCCGCAGCCCCATGGTCGCCTGATTGACATCAGGAAATAGCACAAGGAAAGTTGCTACCAGCTAACAGCTGTTTCAACAGTTTTAATCACAAGGCGAGCTGTAAGATAAATAAATAAATAAATAAATAAATAAAGCCTGTGAAGTGACAAAACAAATGGCCTCGTATCGGAGACAGATTTGAAGCTTCTGGCTGCCTTCATGGGAGAGCAGCCTGTGAGCTCTCACCCTCCCTCCCCCAAATAATTAATTTATCACTTAGCAGCGCTGTGACTCTCCTGTAGGTGCTTGGAGACGGCATTTGAAGGTGAACTCCAGCCCTGCGGAGGGGCCCACGGGGCTGGGGAAAGCGGCAGTCGAGTGCCGGAGTCTACAGGTGAACCAGCTGGATCGCGGGGGATTTATATCAACCTGCTGGAGCTACCAAGAGCCAGCACGCGCTACTTCGTTCCGCCCTCACAAATCACTGTTATGCCCTTTCTGCTTTAAACACTTTGGATCAGCTATAACAACATTTGATATTTATTTTATTTCAACTATCACTCTGATTTGTCAGGTGTATTTTTTATGCACAGCAGGTGTACCCTAATGGGGTTAGGGAATAAACAGAAAATTGATGGGCTTACACACCCATTAGCTAATGGATTACTAAGCAAAAGGGACTCTGTTTAACCCCACTGCACTTAGCCCACTGTTAGGAAGAACGTAAAAGACTATAAGCTAACACTCAAATGTCTCTTCGTGGACCCAGGGGAAGAGAGCTCAAACTTTAATGCATCGCTTTTGATAGGCAGGTGAATGAATGTGGCTATCATTATGTGATTGCGCGTCTCTGGAACTATTTATCAGCTGCACAACCTGCCCCGTGACCCCTGCGCACTCCTGCCCCGAGCGAGCCTGTCACCACGGGGTACAGAAAGGGTTAAGCTGGATGAAATTCCCCCCGGGCAGAGGAGCTTCCAACTTCCCACTCCCACTGTGCGAGCTGCCGCTGCCACTCCACCTTCCCAAACCCCAGTGCTACACACCTTGTACGTTAGCAACACGCTGTGTTGTGCAAAGGCCTTGTGTCGGCACCAGCTTTAATCAGTTATTTCAAGATAGATGTTCCTCGTTAGCATCAGAACAATGCAATTACTTCCCCTCCTCCCCTCTCTCTAAATCCCGGGGTTTTATTGGCCTATTAATGGTTTGATTTGTTGTCGGTAGAAACAAGAAGGATTCCAACTCATTGATCATATTATCCTACAGATATCCAGCAGAATAAATAAATGGGATAATAAAACCCAAACCATACTCACAAAGGTTACGTTTTCTAAATCCTTTAGTGTTTTGCATCATAGTTTATGTTCGCTTTCAACTGCAAATACACAGTTTTGTGCAGTACATGACAGTTAAAAAAAGTCTATAATGTTAAAGGTTATGTCTGCAATCTTTTGCCATCTTTCTCACCTGGAAAGAAGTCACACTGATCCTCACTGTCCACAGATGCACTAAGGAACCACCTTCTGACATAGGTGTATAATCAAAAACCAATTCAAAAGGAGTCTTCTGTAAATACCAACTTGATCCAGACATATGCATGCTTTGCTTGAAGCCCTGGCAGAGTCCTGCTGACTTCAATGGGGTGGCTCACGCGTTTGAAGAGGAATAGGTGCATGCCTGCAGGAGAGGTGAGGGTCGAAGAATAAAAAAAAACAACCAAGAGAGAAAATAATTTTGTGTTGCTTTTCTTTAAGCAGCGACACACAAACTCACAGCCAGGGGGAAGCTAAGGTCCTTTTTGTTTCCTTTGTGCCAGCCTGCTCCTGAGGTGCTTTCAGTGCCCCTTACATTTAGCCATGAGGACCGTGGGGGCTGCTCAGACAGCGCTCTGGGGCTACGGGATCCCTGAGACAGAGAGAGGGTATGTGGCACTGATCCTCGTCTCTCTGGGCTTTGCCCTATTGCAGGTTTCTTCCTGGAGCTGGGGAAAAAGGGCTTCAGGCACTTGGCAGACTAAGAGCTAAGATCTCCAGTCGGCTGAAGAGGGATGCCATAGAAAACGCCACAGGTACAGTGGCAATGACAGAAGACACTGGGACGTCAACATGGCAGCCCAGGTCCCTCCTTACTCTAGAGAGCAGTGGTCAAGCAGAAATCTACTGATGCCCACTGAAAGATGAACTGCTCTGTTACCAACTCAAAACGAAGCTCTGAAAGTACATTGTGGTTCAAGTTATGCGTGGGTACAACGTGAGCTCTAGGTTGTAGCCTCCGTGTTGGAGATGATTTAATTTATGCTGGAATTCATCAGCATCAGCCTAAAAGGCTTCAGCAGCATAGCAACAAGCTTGTTAATTACTAAGCAATTATTTCACTCAACTTTTAGACCAAGGGGATACCCAAAATATCCGCATCTGTTTCATTTTGATTTCTTATTGTTCCTTCCATGCTCTAGCTGAGGTTATTTTACAGCAGCTGTCAGTCAGAGCAGTAACAACTTCCACAGTAACAGCTTCCATTTGGCAAGCTCCCTATATAGAAAGCGCTGTGATGGAGTGGAAGGGGTTTCTTTCTCTTTCTTAATATCATCTTCCCCTAGGATAGACTATCTTGCCCTCTCCAGCAGAACACGGTTGGATCACACTGCAGAGTTTCTGACTGCTGCTTTTAAAAAGGTGTATCTGTTTGTTTCTATCAACACATTTCAGCTCCTCTGGCATGCTGTCTTTGCAGCTCTAATAGAGACACTTCACATGTAATAGGGTCACACAGTGATCCTCACTTTCGATTCCATTCCTATCACCATGTTAAATTGAAACAATGTGTGTGCATCAGATTTCTGCAGTGCAGGGAAGCCGGAGCATCTACAAGTTTTGTGATGCGATGAAACTAATGATTTGGATTTTATTTTCCTGGTACCACATTCAGCTGGTGAACTCCTGAAAATACACTTTAACCTCGTTTTCTCTCTGTCTCTTTACCTCTCAAGAGCTTTCACCAACAGATCTACTTTCATGCTGGAAAAAAAAAAAAAAAAGTAATTCTATCAGTAATTTATGGAAATTAGAAAACTGATTAGCATAAAGCTTCTACTTGTGATAGTGGGGTTACAAAAGTGGGTTGATAGGTAAAAATGATCTCCTTAGTGATAATTAACTTTGATCTCTTAAATAACTGTTAACTTTCATAAAGAAGGAGAGAACGAATGACATTTGCATCATGGCAACTGTAAAAAGGCAGAACATAACTTTCATTGGAGATTACATGATAAGCTCTGTTCTCAGAGAAAATATACTCGTTTCAAAGCAAAATGACATGAATTGTCAAGGACTGTTGGGTTTGTTCTTATATCCTGTGCTAACCTGAGTGCACTGAGATGAGACATTGCATATGCTTGTGTGAACAGCTCTGTACACCCATGTAAATGATATGTATTTATCTACAAGGAAATGACAATGCATGCTCTGCTTAGCACTTCTATGAGACCATTCATCCAAGGACTTCCAAGTACTTTATAAACATTAATTCATTCTGACTATGTGACTGTGAGGTAAGTAAATATTAGTCTTATCGCAATATTATTGGGAAATGGAGAGACACAGCAGTTAGGAAACTTCCTCAAGGTCAGTAGATTATAGCTCGAATGCCTAGCTTCTGGTTCTGTGTGCAGGGATGGCCTCCCATCATAGCACATATCTTTGGACATTGGAGGTTCACTATGCACTCCTCAAACTTTGCTTTGAGTTCCGTTTTGACAATTTTCCCATCAATATTTGTTTCTGAAAAATTTCACGGTGTCTGTTTGAAATCAGATAGTCTTACCACCTCTGTTTTACAAATGGGAAACTGAGGCAAAGTGGAAAAAAAAATCCAAAGTGCTCACTAGATGTGAACATCCAGTCTGAGAAACCGAGGGTCCAGCAGTTTTAAGCAGAAGACCTCCCCCAAAGCTGCAGGTCCTAGTTTAAGCCAGAAGAAGAAATAGTTGTGTATTGAGTTTTATGGACTCATTAGAAACCAAGTCTTCAAGCAAAACTGAAGATGTAAAATCCCACTTGAACTTAACGTACAAGCAAAAGAGATTTTCTGGCACCCAGTATAACAGACGTTAGTTGTGCGTCATCTTATGATGGACCTCATAATCTCATAAGGATATACACAGGTTGCTGGGGTTGAGATAAAGTCAGCATAAACCAGAAGTTACATGCGAAGTATCAAGAAATGCACACACACTTACACACAAGGAGGCTAGACAATTTTAAGTAGGAAATTAAAAAGAGTATGTTAATAAATAAAACCTTAAAGCTGTGCAGGCTCCGAATTTTTCATGGAAATCATCTTGGAACCTTTCTTGCACACTTAAAGCTCCTGGCACATTGAGTTGTTGCAAAGAAACCATTGCAACATCTCAATATCTTTCTTCACTAGCTCCTCCAGACACAGAGCATGCTGGCCACTCTCTGAATCATTTTATCCTGTCATCTCTCTTCCTTTGATATGCATGAAGTTAAAGGGAAACGGCAGTCTCCTAATTTCTATTTCCACCCAATGTCATGGGAGAGAGGAAGGAAAAAAAAAAATACCACTCTTTTAATGCAGCTTTTAAAATAGAAAAGCAAAAAAAATTTTTTTTACAGCACTTAATAGGCCTCCCTTGCAATTTAAAAACTGATTTTCAGGAGCTCATATATTCAAATCTCCAAAGTCTATTTGAAGGCACATCTGAAGGTGCACCCTGCAACCTGTGTGTAGCAAACTCTTTTGAATCTTGTCCTTGAAACAAAAATTAGTGCCCCATGGGAGCTCAGCAGTGTAGACAACCACTAACTGCAGAATGACTGAAAGCAGAGCTGAGAGTCCTTGCAGCTGGGAGGGAGAAGGGGATGAGAGAGCGAGGGAAGATGAGAAAAGCCTTCAGGAGCCATTTGGGAGACAGTCACTGGGAAGAAGAAAGAAAGACATGCACTAAAAACAACAGAAACACAGGTGGAAATGGCCTACTGGGAAATCAGGCTGTCAACAAACAAAAGCCGAAGGCCAGAAAGCAGTTTCAGTAGCAGCCCCTGCTAACAGGGCTTCAGTGTTCAGTAAATAAATTAGCAGCAGCTTTGACTGTTTGGAAATTAGTAGTGACATGATGAAAGAAGCAAATGACTTGCTTTTATCTGGAGTGGAAGCACTAAACTTCCAAAGAAATCCTTGCCTGTATTAGGAGAAGCAGAGATGCTTATATCAGCTTAGACCTGAACAACAATAATATCAGAAAAGTTTCATTTCATTTACCAGAGGCTTAGAACTTCATTTGTAACTAATGAGACCTGTGTCCCTCTGGGCTGCTTCTGAGAGCACTTCTCCTTTGAATAGTTTATCGCTTTGGTGGCAAAAATAACATAGGTTAGGGAGACAGACAAACAGACAGAGAGATACCTAGATGTTTGAAAAAAAGAAGTCGAGTTGGGACATTAGATCAACTCCTCAATTATTGCAAACTGGGAAAACTCCTTTGGGAGAAAGTCCAGTAATTTACTTCTGTTGAGACTCTGGTCTTGTTTTAATTAAATGGGAACTAAATGAGGGGCTGAATAGTGAACACTTCAGCATGTGCTTAAAAATACAGCTTGTGCCAAAGCCCTATTGATTCTGTTGAGATAGAATTTGCTTAAGCACTCCTCCCCAGTAAGAGTTCCTACTGAATCATGGCCTCGCTTACTGGAGTTGAATGTTTATTGTGTCAGAGGTATTAAGAAGGGGCTCTTTTCCCACATCCTCATCGCTTAGAAAGATGGTTGGGTAAGGAGTAACATCGCAGCCTCCAAAGAGAGCAAATATTTGTGTAAGCCCTGCTGAGTGTGCTTGAGATGGCAACAGGTTCAGGAGGCGAGCCTGCACTCCAAGTGGAAAGGAGGGGTAATCCGTTGGTCTGGTGAATCTCAGAGAGGCCACAAGTTTGGTTGAGTGCTGGAACTGAGAAACTGAGGGAGATGGATTTGCTCAGACTGGAGAAGAGAAGATGAAGGGGGAGCCTGAATTGCTGCCTGCAAAGGCCTGATACAGAGAAGATGGAGTCAGATGCCTCTTGGAGGTGCGCAGCAATAAGACAGGAGGCAATAGACACAAGTTGGAACAATAGAAGGAATATCAAATACAAGGAACAGTGGGGTTTTTGACCACGAACGTGATCAAATATGGGAGTGGGTTGCCCAGAGAACTTGTGTAACCCCCACCACTGGAGGTGCTCAAGGCTTTATTGGACACAGCCCCGAGCAACCTGATCTGACAGAACCTGCTTTCAGCAGGGGCTTGGATCAGATGACCTCTGTAGCCTCTTCCAACCTAAATTATCCCACGATTCTATGGAAACAAAACCTGATGGAAACGGTGAAGTTTATGTGGGACCATGTACTAGGTGATACAGATCTGCGAATGGAAGCTCAGGCCCAATTATACTGAGAATGTAATTAATTAAGGCAGACATAATATATTTGGATTTTTAGTAAATTGTTAGTTTAGTGCTACACATGAACTCAATAGGAAAGTTGGAGTTGCATAGCCTGCATAATAATACAATAAGGTAGAGAAAAATCTATCCAACAGCTAGGAGCCAATGAGTTATCATCAATGGTTTTATGTCAAAAGAGAGAGAAGTATCAATTGGTCTCCCACAGGGATTGATACCGGAGCTGGTATTAATCGATATACTCATTAACAGCCCAGAGAAGAATGTAAATTCAACAACCACTGGAGAATCTGGAGAAGAGTCAAAGGAACAGTGGGGATATGGCAAAGTAGGCGGCATATAAGAAATAGAATTGTAGTCAAACAATGTGTAGATTTCATCAGATGAATGAGCAACACAATATTTTGCATATTCAGGGAAGAATTTTACAGAAGATGAATATAAAATACAGTGGGGTTAGGGCCTAAACCCACCCCTTCTAAAAAGCCCCAGGTGAGCCAACTGCTAGTTGCCCACACCATTGCAAAAGCATGAGGCAGTCAGTGTATGAGTTTTGATCCATTAAAAGTTCTGCAAGACACTGTGTTAAATTGCCACTTAACAACGTGCTTGGTGTCAGGTGTGAAATACCACAGCCAAATGTCACAAGATATTTTGATTAAGAATGAAGATTAGGAGACAGTCACTAAAATTCTGCAAGGACTGGATTCAAACCCAACCTATGCGCTTCGTTCTGACTTTGATTAAAGAGATTAAAATATTTAAGTGTGTAGCAGATGAAAACTACACTAATGATGATAACAGGACAAGATTTGACTTCCTATGGTTTGGTATGGAGAGTGATCCATGTAATGCTTTTTTCTCCCATGTTTTCCTACACTTCTCCAATCTTAGTCCTGTGATTTTAACGTGTGCTTATATATATATGCACATATATATAAATTTGCTCAAAGATCATGTTGCTTGGTGAAGGTGTGAATGAGCTGACCCATAGATATTAAACCTGAACAAATTGCCATATTCATCTAAAATGTCTTCCGTGTCACATAGGTCAGAGCATTTCCCTGCATGGGTATCTCAATTTTGGGTTTTCGGAGAACATAGTAAAAATTTATTCTGGATTTCCATTCCTCATCTGTTGGAGAATGTATGACATCCCTTGCCCAAATGTTGATAGTGGGTTTATATATTCTCAGTCTGAATTGGCTGTTGTAGCCCGCTTCCATCAGAAATATTTTTCCTCACATAGCTACCCAGTGGTACCATTTAACTCCATGTTCCATTATCACTATCATTTTTATAAAATATGCTTATAAACTAGGAACTTATATTACTCCCCTTTAAACTCATGAAAATTCCCATGGACATTAATGCAAGCAGGACCTGAAATTTATTCATCGAAAACTAGAACTGTGTGATGGAAAATAAGAAATCTTTTAAGCCACAGTTCTTAAGGGTATGTTGCATGGTGTTTACTGTTCAACACATCAGAGCCTCATGGCCATATTAGTTGTATGAATGGGATAAGATTACTTGGGCAATTTTCCTCTACATTAGAAACAAATCATGGCTAAACCTCTGCTGGCTCTGTACATTTTAAATTCCCATTTTCTCTCACTAGAACAGAAAAATAAATACATAGATAGCTGACCAAACTTAGAAAGTGTTCAAAGCAATCAAGTGCAAATTCCTTCCTGTTAAAATGTGAACAAAACAGAAAACCTTTGACTGAGAGGTAACTTCAGAGATAAGTAGTTAGATAGATGCTATAGACAACAAGACACAAACAAATTAAATCTATTCCACTGAAACAGTGATATAATTTCCCTCCAGAGACTACCTAAGACTGACAAAATAAACAAAGAAATAACATGTTTCTTAACTTGTGAAATGTGACAGTCAATGGCAGATAGCAAAACAAAACTAAAGAGTGCTAGAAGTTCTTAGCACAAACATGCTGTTCAGAGACGAAGCAGCTCTATTTTTCTTTGACTGCGACCTCCTAGTAACTGTACTTTTTCACACCTCCCTCCTCTGAGGTTTTTCATCCTCTTTCCAGGATGGTCCTCCTGTTTAAGAAACACGCTACATGTTTATTTTGAGGGACAGACTGATGGTGGAAATTAGCACGTCTGGGAAAGGGAGAGCTGTTAGTCTGGGACTGTAACGACACCTCTGAAGGCTCTTTGCCCAACCGAGCGTGCAGGGACATGCCTCAGTTTGGCTTTGATGGTAGATAAGACCTTGCTAAATGATGAGCAAATCCTGCAGAGCTTTGAAGGCACACGGTTGGACATCAGTTTTCATTTTAAAGTGTTACAGATCTGGGGCCAAAGAAGGGAGCCTTGGTCTACGACCTGCTTGGGCATCAGGAAATACTGCCAACTGAATTTTCAGGCTTTTCACAACAACAGAAACCTTTTTAAGGTTTCATGTCAGTTCTGAGACTTCTGTATCAGGAATTGTGCTACCTAGCATAACCTAATGACTTCACAAGTCCAAAAGAAGTATCCTCAAAAACAGAGAGTAAGAAGAACTTCAGGCACTATTGAGATAGCCATACTATAAATGCACGCTCTAAAGATAGAAGCAAAAGCATGAGCATGCCAAAGTGCAGTATGGTGCTAATTTTCATGTTACTCATAGCAATCATTTTTCCATGAACAATCTGTATATGTCACTTACAAATATCTCATTTATTCCCCATCCTTCATATGCACATAATAATCCTTTCACTTTATTTTAGTTGATAGTTTGCCTTTAAAATGTCAGGTCTTTTCCCCTCTAAGTTGCAAATTGCTTTTGTACCTAAAAGTTTATAACCGAAAATATCTTAGCTCAGAGCTGCACGGAGGCTGGTGATGGAAAATGGATCCTTTCACCCCAGCACACGGTCAGAAACGAGTCCAGGTCTCCAACTGCCATCTCCTACTAACTGAAGGTGGGGTTCATCTGCAGAAGTCTAACTTTAAATCTCTGATTTAAGCAGCTTTCTTGCGAGCCACTTTGCAAGCACAACTCCAAAGGGCAGCTCAGCTGGCTCACATTCCCCTATACCTTTATTTCAGCCTAAATGACTTGCCAAGGTCCCACAGGAGGCTGTTGTGAAAGAAGACTATCCCCTGACACTTAGCACTGGACCATCTCTCCTCTCACTACTGCTTGAAAAGTCTAGTGGGGAATCTGGCCTCTGAATGGTCATAAATACAAAGTCTCCCGTAACTCTTAAGAAGGTATTTTGGACATAAAAAGAAAGACAAAACATGAAATATGAAGCAATGTCGAAACCACCACACCGGTGGAAGAAAGGTGAATGAAGACAGCAGGTTCACTGCCTGTTTCTGAACAGCATTTTGTGGGTGATTGGTGGTCCAAGCTACGTTTAAAGGGCCAAAGCCCTGTTGTTGAGCAGTATGAAAGATGTTGCATGTTTTCAATCAAAAGTTTTATGATAAAGCTGCACGGTGGTCTCTGGGAAATTATGAGGTTTGAAAGTGGTGCAGCTTTCTCAAAAGTTTTGGGGCCGTGGCAGCGCAGGCCAGCTTTGCTATCAAAGAACATTCTCTTTTCACTGTTCTCAAGAGAGCGACTCCTATCAGCCAGCCTTCCCTTGCAAAAACAATAATGAAAAACACACAACATGAAACAGAACAGCCACTCAGTAAATCACATTTTGGACTGATTTTTCAAGGGTGCTGAGTCCAAGCGGCTTCCACAGACTCTAACGGAGCAATCTGGGTTTGCAGCATCCTGGGAGCCCCCAGCATCCGGGGCTGTTTCTTCTGCCACTAAAGAGCATCCACTGTACACTTTAACGAGCTTTTCTGAGTGCGTTCTGTAGCCTGTCTGTTTCCACGTTAAATAATAATTCTGAATTACATAACGCCACATTCCTTTCCACCCCTCATCTGATAACAATAACAAGCTCTGTATCTTAGAGACTTCCACATTTATGTTGGCGCTATTGCAAATACTAACGCGAACTGAATCTCTTCTGTGTTCTCAAAGACTAACAAACACCATTCATTTCCTACAGATTAGTTTCAACCTAACAAGTGCTTTGTTGAGCCCCAAAGAATATTTCATTTATTTAGATAATGCTGATTGCTCACTTATGGGCAGCAAGTCATTCAGTAAGAAACAGACTGTTACAGCACAGTATTTTTTAAAAGAGGGAGAAAAAAAGTCAGACAGCAATTTGGAGGTGGTATTTAATACTCAAAAGACAGCACGTCATTATGAGAGGATCTATTGCTGTGAATAATGGAGAAGGTTTAATCACACAATGGTACAGATACACTTGGAATAAATATTTAACAGCATGTTTTGCAAAGCTGAAGCATATTCTCCCCCCACCCCGCCTCAAAGATTTGTGCTTGGTGCCATCCTGGTGCAGAATGTGTATTGCATCAGTATGGCAGGAGCGATCATGCGTAGGGGTTACTGCAGAATATATGAGATTTGTGCAATAAGGTGGTCAGAGTTATTTCCTGATGGAAGCAGACAAGGGGCTCTTCATCTGCGTGGCCATGATGCTGCCACATGATGGAAGAGCATGTCCACCCCTCTCCACCTCTCCGGCCTGCCCACAAACTCACCTTTTGGGTCAGGTATGCAGAGCTCATGCCAAGAGGATGGCAAGAAGCCAGCCTACGATATGCTAGGGGCAGGCATGCCTCCCTCCTGGGAGAAATGCTCAGCCAAGTAGGAGGGAAGGGTCCAGAGAGAGGAGAAAAAGAGGTATTTGCTGCACTTTCTCTGCTCTAGCAACTCCTGTGCCAGATGTATTGGTCACGGGCCAGTCAGCTGCATTTAGCTGATGGGACCGAGCAGGCAGAGAGAAGCTGCTGGGAGTACAGGGCTGCCAGCACTGCAAAGATAAGGAGTATTATGGGCTCCAAAGGCCTGTTAGCCCCCCGGTAAATCTGTCTGGTGTTTACCCCTTCCCTCTCCCGCATCTTGAGTTTCCTCTTACTGGAGGCTTGGGTACTCAGCTATAATAACAGCATGATGGGCTTATAGAAAATATGTACATTATCCACGGAGGTCTTATTACAATGGCACTTAACGACCCATAAGATTTAGTAAACACACAAACTCATTTTGTATGGAAAATGTGGAACTGAAAATTGGACTCAAATGGAAACCTCAATGGGAAATTTATTTATGAGTGAGGAAAGCATGGGTGCAAAGGAGAGGAGCTGGGCTAGCATATAACTGGGAACAGAGAGTCATCACAAAGGAAAAGAAAGAGAGAATTAAAAACATCACTGAGAAAAACAGAAATGGAAAAAAAAACAGTGAGAGAGTTTATCCTATTTTCTGCAAGGTCTACTTTTTTAAAGGGTGGGTATTACTGTTGCTAACACAAGGATTAGGTTTCCTCTGAGCTAGAAAAACATTTGGACTTTTTTTTCCCCTTTTTATTAATCATCGGTGGTGTGGGGAGGGGGAAACCCCCTGAGAATTCAATGACAGCAAAAAAAAATGGTTTGTGAAGTCAGACTCGGTTTGCGTACCTAAAAAGCAATATGATTGATTTGCAAAAACCTCCAGCTTCACAAAGTTCTTCCATCTCTAATGAGAACTAACAGCATTTTTGTCCAGCTTCCCTGCAAAATATTGTTCTAGTGCTGAATCCATCAACAAAAATGGCTAAGCATTAGCTTTCTTAATGGTCTCTGGTTTCGCTTGCCAGCAACTGCAGATGGAGAGGGCTAAGCAGTGCCGGGTCTGAAGCGTACTGGCCTGTTGCAGATCTCAGCTGCATTTTGCTGTATTAGAAATAAGATCGAATAGTGGCTCTTTAGTATATTCTGAACACAGCTCGTTTTAAAGTCACGGAGTGTTTCTAGCTCTGGTAAGGCACAAGTGCCTAATCCTTGCACAACTGAATTAATGTAAATTGCTACACAGGTGAATTCTGTGATGAAGCGTAATAAACAAAGAAAGGAAAAAGTAAAGGAAGAGGCTACGCTAAGAGGGCTGTGTTCAGTACTGACAGCAGAAGGGGGGTTTATTTTTTTTATTTATATATATATTTTTAGTCTTTTTTATCTGTCTCTGTCCTTTGAGTGTGTGATTACAAAATACTCTAACCTCCACCTGCCTGCAAGAAAATACAACCTTCTCCCTCCCTCTCCCTGACTGCTAGTGTACCTCCACAGCACACACACGGTGATCTCAGCACAGAAGGCATAGTTACTCCCAGCGAGTAACCTAAATAGGCTGCAATGTCTGTATTTCTTACGGTCTACAATGCACCTTCTTGGTCATCAGACTCCTTGTCTGCAAACTCTTTCACCCCTCTCTTTGAAGAGAGGTGTGATACAGCAATACTAGTCTCCCGATCAAGCTTCCAGATGAATTTGTTATTTCCGAACTTTCAGCCTCGGCAGGAGCAGCTAGAAGTAGTCTGATAACAGAACCCTGTTTCCATAAGGTTTTCCTGCTCTACTTCGAAACCCCTTGAGATTAAGACACTTTAGATCAAACTTGAAGAAGCAAAAGCCTGGGGACTAATCTGAATTTATGTGAACTTCTGGGACCTTGTGAAATCTGCATGTTCAGCCATAGCCCTGTTAATTTTCCATTTAACTGTGGGCTAAATAAACTTGACCATGCACTGGGACTCCATTTTTTTTTACCAAAACTGTATAATGGTAAACCAGTGATGGCTGGCTGGCCGAGACTGGAAGAATTAATTTTATCTGAGAGCAAGAAACGGTAATTCTAACACCTGCTTCCAGTTAACATAGAGACTAATAAATGTCCCTCAAGAACTAATACCTAAGCATCCTTCTTTCACCTTTACCAATGAGATCTCAGCCTAAGAAATCCTAACAGTAACCTCCATAGAATTTATTATTTGCTTATTATGAGAAAAAGGTGTTTTATGAAAAAAACTCTTTTCACACATTCAACAGCTTCTAGATTATAAAACAAAAGAGGAGGGAGAGACGTATGTTTGAAATGTCAATGATAGGCGGTTCATTGTAATAGCACTCCTTGTAGAAGTCACTCACGTTTTGCAGTCTGCATTAGTCTGCTCAGGTGTTTTTGCATGCCTTGAAGAACTTTACACTGATGATGGAGTCACAAAAAGCCACATTTCAACAATGAAACACCCCCGAAAGCAATGGGCTTGTAAGGAAGTGAAACTGGAATTATGCTAAAGACACGTGTCATACACAATTGGCACCGTGTCTGTTAGACACAAATACAATGAGCGGTGCAATGGTAGTTGCCAGTAATTACAGAACTGAACTTCACACCAGAGTAGCTCTTATTGCATTCGTGGGAAACTTAAATGGAACAACACATCTTAGAAAGTCTCATTATGCCAAAGTGGATTTAGGAATTTGCAACACGTTTGGTACGCATAGCATGGGAGTATGATATAAAGGATTCGGCGTCACTCATTTGGAATGACCTTCAAAGCCTACCAGTGACAAGTACTGTGTCCTCTGCAAATGGATGCTGTTAAAGTAAACTTCATACCAGTGAAATAATCGCACTGCTGTGCATTTGATGGGAGCTTTTGAACTCATGTAACACCAAACAGTTAAGCAAAGAGAAGAATACATACGTATTTCCACATTTCTGCGACTAAAATATGCAGCTAGATTTGTTGTTTGCCATACTAAGTCAAAAAGTGAAGTACGTTTTCAATGCTCAGCAGAATAACATCCGCAACAAAAAGCAGCGTGGAAGTTTGAAAATGCATATAAAGGAGTTGATAATTGTCATAAGAAACCAAAAATCCAAGAAACAATTTGCTGGGAATCAAAGCTAGTGTTGTTATAATATCACTGACATCTCCTGCACTAAAGTTCTCCAGCAGTTATTGCATGCCAAATTAATATGCTAATATTACTTTCATTATTAGATGACTACCAAGGTAGGAAACATTCAAGTCTTGACAACAATATTGTGGGAAACACTTTAACAACAAAATATTGCATTTTGATATTAAACGTGCCATATAAAACGTATAGAACTTTCGAATGTCACATCTGCTTGGCTTTTATTTTTTTAAGTCAAATCCTTAAAGAATTTTTAAGAGTTTATGATGAACGTACTTTTATACCTGTTGTCTGTGTAAATCTGCACCGGTAAAAATAACACCTGCTCTAGAGAAAGACAACCACATGCTCACCAACCTTTAGAACAACCTATATGGTAATAGGAGGTAAAAGTTGTTCCTTCATTGTTTGAAGTCTTCCTTCTCAACCCCCAATTGTTCAGTATCAAACTAAAGGAGCTCCTGAAACATTGATAAGAAGCTGAAAATCATTCCCTAATTTACAGTGAATTGTGCTAAAATCCACATTGATAGACAGTGTGCTGTAGATCTTCATAGTTGCTGAAATGTATGCCTAGTGGTTGGTACCTATCAAAAGGAAAATTAGAATAAATGAATATTTAGATATTTAAATTTTCTACAATATGTTTGAAGTGCAATTTCAAAGCATTATCATCAGATTTGAGAAACCAGTACTCAATTGGTTACAAACTCCTTGCTGAAGTTTCACAAGCCTCCCTTCTCCCCACCTTCTACTCCTTAGCAATCAGAAGAGCTTTTACATGCAATAGAGTAATTGTAACCAAATACGGGCTGCACTGCCTGCTTCTCTCTAAGTTTCTAAGAATCCCCTTTGGCTGACCTTTAGTAGCCAGTAAAGCACGGTGGAAAGGAGACAAAGGGAAGCAGTCCTGAGTTGTAGAAAAGAAAGAGGATATTGAATATGCTGCATTGCTTTCTCCAGAGGGCTAAATGTCAGAGAGATGTGCAAGAGTCAATACTTTATTTAATAAGGATATATTTTTTGTAGAGGTCACTAGATTTATCCATTGCACAAACGCGAGTCCTATATATATATATATTTGTGCGTATTTTCCATGTATACCTATATGTACATGCTTGTATCTCAGTTTAACAGAGCGTACACTGGATTAAAAGTCCCAGTATAACCATTCATGTGAGGCTCTGTTCTGTGAAGCAAATTTAAACAAGGTGTCTTTGGGAGCTGGCAACCTGAGCATGGCAGAATCTAAATATCCACCTACGTTTAACAGTTTCTCAATATCATGATAAACTAGATCAGCTGCCACAAAATCCCCCTAGGCTCCATAAAAAAAAATTAGAAGAACAAAAGAAAAAAGCAAGAGCGATCATCAGTAAAGAGAAGAAATCAAATTTCACACTGAATACTTTTCGCTGCTTATCTTATAAAATTATTATTATTTGCCTTCTTAGTTACTCCTATTCATCAGGGTGATGTGTGCAGATTGTGAGAATGCCAAACATTTGCCAAAAAGTGACGAGTAAGCAAAAAAAGAGCTGCTCTTTAAACCCTTCACAGTTTATAGCCACATTTACATAACATTAAATAAGTCAACAAAGGCATCATTAGCTCCCATTAAAATATGAGCGAAGAAATTTAAACGAACAAGACAAGCTAATTGGTAAGTAATGTTGTGTATCAAAAATTATGACTATAAGATTCCAAAGTTAATGAGAAGCCCTACAATTGTGTTTACTAAATGTTTAAAAATTAAATTAAAGGTGAACGTGAAGAGCCAGAAAACTTTTCTGGCTGTCATTTGGGCTGACTGAGCATTGTGAAGGTTACCGCTGCTCCTTCACAGAGTTTGAGAGCCTCCGGAGCCCCCAGCACATCATTTGATCCCTGTCCATCAGGCAGATTAGGTCTCCCATTGCTGAACAGCACAATTTCCCACCGAAACAGCAATGTGAGCTGTGATGCCACAAAGAAAGATTAAGTACGAGCCTTCTGAGAGTCAGCTCCTGCAGGTGTATAAAGCTGGATAAAACTACCTGTCCGTCTCCTCTTGCCTGCCTGTTGAGTTTGCTCAGGTATTTCAGAGGGAGGCAGCAAAAGCGACTGCTGAAGAGCCAAAGCGACTGTTGAAGAGCCCTCTCCTCACCGCCAGGCAGTGTGACAGCCACGCACCTATTTCTGCTGCCAGGGCTGGGGTGGCACCCACACCGAGCCAGCTCTGCAATCGCCACATCTAGCATGTGGCAAACAGGAGCCAAGACCTTTCCTGCTGCTTTTGTCCGTATCCACGGAGTGGCCAGGACTCTTCTACCCTTTCGGAGCTGCAGACCACTAGCAGCTTGTGCTGACTGACAAGAGTTGCCTTTCACCAGCCTTTAGTCTATGAAGCTCCATCAATTTACTGACTAGCAGTTGAAAACCGAGTTTGCTTTTATCTTCATCCCTACTAAACCCCTCTTCAATTGCTGCATTTCAGCTGCGTTCTACTCCCTTCCAAAAGACAGAAACCACTGAGTGCAGATATAATCCTGCAGTGCCATTAATGAGCATAATTATAGTGCCACATTACACTGTCCCTCTTGCTAATTGGTCATTCATTTGCTATTGTGCGTGAAATCACAGGTGTTACTGCCTTCATGATGCTTATCTGAACTTGCCACATAGCACCAATTCCCTTCTGCTTCATTTCTCAGTCCGGTGGGATCAGTGTGTGTTTAAAAGGGGAGGACAGGACTATCTCGTGTTCTATCTCATATGCCCAGATGTGTGGGAATGGGTTTCAGTAACACCATGCAATTAGATCAGTATCAGCTTCTCAAGTACACAGAGCTGCTACAAATGCACCCATTGATCTTCTCCTACTGTGAAGTTTCGGAGATGCTGGCTGAAAGAGCCTGGACATTATTTTTTTAAAAATCTAATAGTAATTGCAATACCAATGGCATTGTTTTAAGTGGATGTGCTTGCATATTTGGCAGTGAGGGAAGTTTTGAAAGCAGTAAGAACCTCATCGAGTTGGAATGTAACTAATTGTTCTACCATGAGTCAATGCAACCTTATAAAACTTGTGAGACAAAGCCGACATTCACTCGTTCTGGACAGCAGCTTGCTATAAACTAGCTTTAACTGAACACCATGTCTTCTCTGAACGTATGAACAAGTGAAACCCCTGAATTCACGTGACAGAATTTTTGGTTCACTGAAAGACACAAAGTCTTGCAGATATCTCATGGTGGTTCATAGATTTACAGTGACAGTGTTTTCTCTGCCATCTTGAAATCTCTCTTGATTTATTGCCCTTTCCACTAGTTTACATTCATCCAATCAAGGAACAAAAACAAAACAGGGGGCATCAGTAAAAAATCCGGTACCAAGCATTATGTATGCATCAAGGATGTGTACAAGAAAAATTGTTCACAAGCAGTATGTCATCCTGAATCAGGAAAGTACTTCAGTAGGAGATTAACTCAAAGCATGTGCTCGTTTACCACAGTGGGACTCAAGTATATGCTCAAATTCAGCACTTTTTTATATGTTCCCCCGAGTAGGGATAATTTCCTGATAGAGGAAATAGATGCTGATTTTTGTCCTTTAGCATAATTGAAAAACTTCTATGTAAATTCCAGTTTGTTTCAGATATGGGGGGGAAAGCAAACTGAAAATCAGATAACTGTTTTCTCTCACCAGTTCACCAGAAAATCTGCCCCATTCCACCACCAGAAAAAGCTTTTTGTTCATGCTTCGTTATGAGCAACATAATGCAATTTCCAAGTTGTATCTGCTTTGAGCAGGGGGAGAGGAGGGCTGGACCAGAGACCTCCAGATGTCCCTTCCAACCTCAGCGATTCCCTGATTTTGTTCTGGGTTGGATACCCTACACATGATGATGACTTAAGTCACAACTAAACTCATTTCAGAAAAGCATGGTAAGGAGTAAGATGATAAATATATTAACACATAAATAAATACAGCTTTGTTTGGATGAGAACTGGATATGGGACGGCATAACAAAGAGGGGGGAAAGTAACTTTTACATTACCCAGCTGCTCTTACAATAATATACAGAAACTCTGTGAATCATTTCATGGTTTATTAAATGAAATTTTGTTTGCAACTGGTGAGCTAGGAAAATAAACGTCCATGTTTGTTTTCATTTTACTTTTCCTTGGTTTGTCCAGATCTTCACAGCCTCGTGTGCCAGCATTGTCCTCTGGGGCTCATTAAAAAGCCCAGTGTTTGCTACTCTGATTGTCCAGGGAAATCAGCAACAGATTGTCATTAACCCCACGAGGCTGAGAGCTAAAAATTCTTGATGCATGCCCTGTTGTGGGCAATGAGATCCATTGTAGCCATTGGAGCCAAAGGGTTAATTTTTATCTCTCGTATAGCTGCTGTCAGACCTCCAGTAAAACAGTGTGTGACCACTACAGGGTACTGACCACTTAATACAGCAGTACCTGCCAAAATTGGCTTAAGACTGAGTGAGATCAAGAGGCAGAAAAATACTGTTTTTTCTAAAGCACATTGTATTACTGGTGTTTACTTACAGTTCTCTCCTGGGTCAAATGCTTATTCTTAGTAAAATGGTCTTGCTTCTTATAGACTCAGCTCCACAGGAGAAAGCAAGTTATAACCTTGTCTGAAGATGACACCCTTCTATTTGTTCACATAAAGTTATGAACTGTTGCAGATGGCATTAGCAGAGACTATCAAGGGCATTTTTTAACCTAAAGACGCGTTCCCACTTCATTATTGCCACCATTAATTCAAGTTTAAAAAAAAGCCATAAACACTTTTTTATTCTCTACCCAAAACACACAGTCCTAGCGCAAAACTGGTGGGACTCTGAGCCATGGGGTTACATGTTTCTCCCAGGGAGTCATCATTTCTGTATCTAGTACTGACCGCTAAGGTGCTGGTAGCAGTGGAAGTCCCACAGCAGTGCCCAACGTGCCCTGCGTGCCCTGTGTGCCTCAGCTGGTGCATCTCAGCTCTCCCAGGAGGCTTTTGGCTGTGCAGGTACAAAGCAGGCTGCGGGAAGGGACGCTACAGGCTGTCAGGTCCGTGATGAACATGGCTGGGATGTCACCATCAGGATCCAGCTTTGCTCTCCTCTGTGCAGAGCCACATAAAATCGCTTGTAATGACACTGATAGCCCCAAAGATGCAGTGGCTGATTTTAGATATCAAATTGCCCTGGAGTTTTTCAAAACCCCTAGTCTGGGACAGCCACTGACATGGACTTCCATCCGGCCCTCGTAGCCTGTTGTGTTGGCACTGGGACAAGGGCTGGGCAAACAACCCTTCGGCCAAACACAACACAAACCAGGGGTCAGAGCTGGGCTGTGCCCGCTCCGTCTGTGCCAACTTGGTGGACAGCTCTGCTTTTCCATCCTTCTGCCCTCTCCCCACATCTGGACCTGGGGTGTATTAACACTTGCCAGGCTCCCATGTTCTGTGAAATCACAGTCCTTTATGGGCTTCGTAGTGTTTTGAGACCTATACCTGGGAAGTGCTGCAGAAATGTAAAACATCCTTATGGATGACCTTATCACTGGGAAAGGAATCTTAAATCCGATCCATTTGTGTGACTCCCGGAGAGCCACTGTTGCATTATTCATGACAGTCTCCTCTTCTTCAGAAAGCTAATATTACTTCCCTCCCCCCCTCCGCCCCCATACAGCATTCATAATATGAATTTTATATTCTGAACTAAACCACACAGCCCTTTGTAGTGGTCAGTAATAGGATTCCTATCCGTACTTAGCAGAGTCCACATCAGAGAGAGCACAATCAGCCACCCCAGGAGAAGAGTTCCCAAGATCTCCTCTTACAGGGCATTGTAAAAGTTATAAATAGATTACTCTCCCTCCCTTTGTACCTTCTGGCCCTTTCCCTATACCAAGGGAACATATTTGTCACTAGGACACACAATACGCACTTAGATGTTTGACATCTCTGCCCTCATCGGATGGGCCATACAGAATTTTTCGACAAGAGAGAAAATGCAAAATGTTTGGGATGCAGTTACAAGTTTGAGAGCAGTTAAAAGAATGTTAAGAAGAATTAGCCATGGCAGCTTACCTGGTAGTTTGTTATGGCTCCCATTTTCTAATACATCATATTCTTTTATTCCCCTAATTACTTTTTTTGTGTGAAAGACAATTCCCAGGGAATGAACACTTCATTTCTTTGAACCACTGCCAACAATATGCACCACAATTGCTGAAAGCAAAAGAGAGGATCTGGCATATCTATTAGAGCTTTCCAAAGACATTCTTTTTTTTTCGTTTTAACCTTGGTTTTCCCTTAATACCAGCATTGAATAAATGAATTACATTTCCTATTTCCCCCCCTTTCCTCACAACTTCTATTTCTGTTTTCAGGTTGTTGTTTTTCCTTTTTTTTTAAAAAGTCAAGTCTTGATGGGTAATTATTACATCTCATGCGTCTTCTGTCTCAGTCTTCTGGTAAAAAGTAGCAGCTAAGAAAACAAGTCTAAATTAACAATCTACTTTGTAGAAAGTGATTTTAAAGGCATTAGTACAGCACTCCTTCCACCTCACTCTCCATCCGCAGTGCCCTTCTATATATCCTTTTAGCGCAAGCTGTATTAGCTCACCTTGAGATGAAGGAAACACTTTATTCAAAGGCAAATCACACCCAAATCTTCACTGATCTCGAACATGTCTCTTCCACCTTCATATCTATAGCAGGGATGCAAACCAACACGCCCACTTTCAAAACACCGAAATTTTTGACCCTTATTTCTCGCTCCTTATTAATAAGAAAGGCACTTCCATCCATACTTCAGCAAGAATAGGTAACAAGTGCTAACAAAGTACTTCAAAAAGACACAGCTTCCAGAAGGGATGCTGAACTTCTGGGTTTGGGTTTTATGCCCATTTCTGCCTACTGGAAACTTGGATATCCCCAGGTGTTCTTGGTGGAAAATAGACAGCACCTGCAGACATCAAGGATTCTGCATTTCCCTGTGAAAATATCTGTGATTCTGGGTGTTGAAGTGGGTGATACGTGACCTTGATCCAATCTGACAAGTCCTATCTGTTCATCAAGCGCAATCAGAAAAGATGATTCTAATCCTTTCCTAGAATTAGAGAGTATCCAGGAGTTCTTTTTACTGAAAATAAGGGAAGTGAGCTGCCTGTTGATCACATATGACTTACTAATCATTTATCAAATATTCATTTTTCCAGGCAAAATACAAGCTGCAGCCCTGCAAGAATTTTGCTTGTGGAAGTCCCACTGGGTGAGGTCTTTAGGAAAGGAATCAAGTGAATAACATTCAAATAAAGGACTGAAACTAGTCCAGCTGAAATTTTACCCAGGAACTTGGGGGTTGTTGTGTGGGAACTCTCATTACAATCTCAAACCAGGAACTACTGGGGAAAATGGAAGCTACTGTTTACTCAGAATGAGGGAGATCTTTGTGCCCACAGTAGTGTACTGAAAAAACTACTTAGCTGTTAGTTGATCTTACAGCATCCTGATGCTCCAGGAGATGGGGGCAGGGGCAGGGAGCTGACAAGCCCTTCGTAGTTCAGTATTGGTTCAACACAGTGGTAAGCAAAAATGTCATCATGTCATATATTTCTGGCTATTTCACATACCTAATTTACAATCTCTGAATAAACAAGCTGGGGATGCATTTGGTCCAATACTTAATTCATAAGTAACTTTGCCATCTAACTTTGGTCTCTGCCTGCCTGAAGTAGATTAGGATGAATATATACCCATAGACTGTATTTTCCATGCAGCTAAAAACACTTGGACAGATACCAATAACTGTGTTTTACAATGTTAAAAAAAAGAAAGTCTCAAGATTTCCATAGTTCGTTCTTTTCCTCTATCTTATAACCTTAATGAGAGCCAAATATTGAAAGTCTGGCACTCAATTTGCAATGCAAATTAACATGCTAATGACTTGATTTGTGCACACAAATGCTATTTGTGTATTCACATTCTATTGTTTGAGCACACGCAAATGATGTGCACAGCAATTCAGTAGCTGGATGGAGACTTCCTGGAAAAATGAAGTCCTTAAATTCAATTGCTGTTGGCACAAACAGCAAAACAAAGCAACACAAACAACAACCTCTATGACTCTGGTGAGTATAAAGTGATACAAACCACTGTTCTCAGTTATGTTTTAGCAGAGAGTCAACAGAATGCACTGCTCTCGTTTCCTTGATGCTGGGAACCAGATCCAACCTAACCCTCAAAATAGCCCATCATTCTTTGCAGATTTGTGCATTTGCTATTTTTGGATCTTGAGGCTATTATGAAAAAGACAGAACTGCTGGTGCCAATTCAGTCACTCCTTCAACAAATGTTTTCTTCACCACCACAACATATATGCTATTTATCTCTCTCACAGCAAACGTAAGTACCAAGGAGGTGTGTCAAAGCACTGGAGAAATCCAAGATTCTACAGTGCAATCCCTGCCAATCCCATCCAGGGTGATACTGAGCAGCCCAGTGGCTGCAATAAATCATGCCAGCTGGACAGAATCCCTTCTTGGTCTTCTGCCAGCTGAGACATGGCAGGAACTGGTTCCTCTCCCCCACAGACAGTATAAATTTGAGGGTTAGAGGCAAAGATGTCTCTGTAGGGTGGGGAATGCCATCCCCATATACCCAGTTGAGGTCTCAGCAACTTCTCGATAGCCAGAGTCCAGCTCCTCCTGGCCTAGGTGAGCAACACAAGAAGCCCTGGGATCACATCTACAGACAGGCCTTTGGTTTCTAATTAGCTGGGGAAGAGGTCTAATAGGATACTGGCCTGGTGCTGTAGAGAACAGCACCTTGGAAATGTTGGGAGATCGTAAAAATTAAAAGCAGGAAACCAACAAGGATGAGAAGTTTCTCAGCAGAGAGCAAAAATTGTCACCTTAAACTCCTTGAGTTAGTATTTTATTTCTGGATTGAGTCGTATGTCTTTAATTCAAGTAGTGAAATATTTTACTCATCTTTTTATATGGATGAATTAAATTATTTTTGGCAAAAGATGTAAAATATGTTGGATAGCTTTGCACTGTTTTAACATATGTTGCTGCAATAATTCAGGCATTATGAGAAATGTTGCTAATACTATGGTATTGTCCTACTTACTACCAATTTAGTAAATTGTTCCAGAAATAGATTTTTTTTTTCAGGAAAAGTCTTTAAATATGATGCCAAAAATGTGCATCTTCCATGGGATTCAGTCTTCAAGGAAATATATACCCATCTGAAATTGCCCGAGGACATTCTAAGTCCATTGTTTGCCCATGTAAAATGTTTCCTTTTTATTAGCATGGGTTTTTCCCTTATCCCTTTTCATAAGAGAGAGAGAGAGAAAAAAAAGAAAAATAAAAAGATACAGGGCTCATTTCAAAATCCATGAAAGTTGGATACTCCCAAAATTCCAACAAGATTACAGAGAAATCTCATCTGGTAAATATTACGTTCTGTTTTTGTCTTTGCTTAAGTTTTTACACAACTTGACAGCTTGTGGTATTGTGCCACATTTCAAAGTTAAGGTTTACAAACATCTGGCTTGGGTTCAACATTCCTCTCCATACGGACCACAATGTTTCCAGTGTACATTGTTTGCCTGTACAGAGTGAGGTAGAAAATAAAAGTTTTCCTAGAGAATTACGGAAACCTCAACAAGCAAGCCCACTTTCATGATTCATTGACAACAGCCTTGATTTTAGCGTGTCTTCATGAAGAACAGCTTTTGTGCTCTTATGTGGACATTAATGTTGGGTGGGAAACTATTTTTCTCATCCATAAAAATAGTCACAGATTTAGAAAAAAAGCTGTATCCTGAATTGAGATGACCATTTAATATGACAATTGCAAGAGGGAGACACAGTTTGGGCCAAGTAAAACATTTTGTCTCAAATAGTTTTTGAATTATTAATGTAACTATTACTATTTTTTTAGGCATTGACTGACTTTCTTGTTTCAAAAAGTTAGAAAAAAAAAATTTCTTAATTTGGAAAATACTGGAAGAAAGCATTTTGGTAATTTGGAACATTTGAAAAAATGTCTAGTGATGAAAACTGTGTTAAACTAACCCTCTTCCCAGCAAGAAAATGGAAGTTTCAATAAGTCCACATTCCTGACACTGCAGTTGTAACAATTTCATCAACATTTTTTGAATGTAGATGTAATATGAAAGCACACTGATGGAAATATATTTATTTCCCATAAGCTTGGTCTCTCCTGCTTTAGGTCAATAGATGGATTTTTCCTATTACATCACTGAAATGGCTAAAATTCAGTACATACCTAGGCCACTTGTACAACGCTACACAGCTCTAGAATTTAAGTACCCCACTATCGGCATTGCCATGATTTGGTGAGCTTAAGTGCTGTTGTCTCCTTTTTTGTCAAGGGTAACCAAGGTACACAAATATGTGGTTTTCTTCGAGTCATACAGGAAGCTTCTGACTGAGCAGAAAATAGCGGCTGGGTTTCCATATTTCCGAACCAGTGCTGGTGGCATGGAAAGGAGGGATCTCAGGTTGCTTTCATCAATGAGAGCTCACGGATGAAAAAGCTATCCTGGTATTTGACTTGTTTCTAATTTGAAGCTCCTAGAATTTCAAAATTGAGAATGTGGAAGGATATAGAGCATCCCAGTCTAAAGGACTGTGCAGGGCAATGAAACCTGTGCACCCCACGGGCCCAAACGCAAGGGCAGTCTCCCTGATGGGGTGCTGTAGGGCTGAGGACCTTGGAAATCTCCCTAGGTGAGCTGACAGGTAACCAGGAGCTTAGTGAAACCAGTCAGTCTCCACTAAATTATGACACAACCTTTTTTAATTGGAGTTTTTCAGCATAGCCTTTCTTCTCCAAGGACAGTGCCAGACTACCAGCTGTGGAGTGAAGATCTACAAACATTTGACCACCATCCTAGTTTATAGGACAGCAAAAGGTGTTGGATGAAAGGCAAAGCTGTGGAGGGGATTGTTAAGTGGCTAGTAAACAAGATTTGGGTTTCAGATTCTCTGGCTTGGGAAATATCTAGACTGCAGACTGCTGGAAAAGATCACCGTATACATACTCTGTTTCTTCAATTACACATTTCTTTGAAGGATGAAGCTTGGATTAACAGGGAACTGAGACCTGAAAATTCCAGGTTTTATTCTCATGCCCATTGCGAGTGCATTGTATGATCATTACAGAATTCCTTAACCTCTTAGAGCCTGTTTGCCGTCCTCCAGAATGGGGTATTTTGACTTTAAACTTCAGAGGATTAACCTTTGTAAAATAATTGTACAGGCTTTGATAAAATTTGACATTAAAAAAAAAAGGTAAAATAAAAATTGTTTCCTTGCAAATTCAGCAGCATGCCTGTGCTGTCTGGGCACACAGATAGGGTTTGGGACAAGAGTTATATGTACTGTGGAAATAGTCATTCTTTATTCATTTTAAAAGGTCAACGCAGCTTGCCAGCATATCACTGCTGCAGCTGTTGCAGAGCTTGTTATGGCATTAGTCTGACTCGGAATGATTTCCTTCCAAAGCATTCTGGCACAGAGCACAACCCGACTCATACCCGAAGCGAGGAAACCATTACTGATGGTGCTGATGACAAGAAAGCATGCGGGATGGCCAAGCCAGGGATCCGCATGGATTGGAAGCTGGAGAATGGAGGGGGGGCGGTGAGAAAGAGGCATGAACCCCTATCGCTGACCTGGCAGTACTTTCTTTCCACCGCAAAACTAACATACAATAGGCTGGAACACCTGCTACTAATTTGGGTGCGTGCAAATGCTACCCATGCAAAATCTCATGAGTTGTTCCTAGCTAACAATTTTGTTTTCTGATGGGAATGATCACAACAACGTACATGCTGTGCAGCCTTTGGCACCGTGCAACCATGGGGCTTGGGCTGCTGATAGACAGGGAGCTATTCTTTCTTTCTTCCTCTTTTATTTCTTTCTTCTCTTTTTTTTTTTTTTTTTGATCTATGGGCGGAACCCCCATAATTGTCAGAGGGAATTTCATACACCCTCTGATGACAGATTGAATCCTTGCAAGAATGTATCATTAAAACAAAAACACAAAAAAAAATCGGGCTTCTAGCATTTCAAATGAGACTGAAGAGAAACCTCCCTAGAAGGTCTTTCTGAGGCATTGTTTTAGTGACATTACTCTGTCTTCCTCTCTCAAGAGTGAGGAAAGAATATCTTCTCCAAAGGAGATTCTTCCTAAAGCCAAAACAACCCGCATGCTGTCCCAGAGAGACCATCCTGAATGGTCCATTGTTCAAGCTCTCCCCATATGCAGATCTCCTATCTGGAAAAGCATCTGCAGCTTCAGACAGCACCTCTGTGGATCACGCTGCTTCTCTCGGTTCTGATTTTTTCCATGGACTATGCAAACCGCATACTGCACTCCTGGCCCTGTCTTCAAATCTGAGGTTTTTGAGAGAGGAAGGGACCATTGTGATTATCCAAGCTGTTATCCAGCCTGATGTACTGTATCTCACATCCCACAATTTGCAGCCAGCAATCCAGGCTCCTAAAGCAGGAAGCCAAGGGCTCACTGAAAGCATGTCTTGGAGAGCCTTTTTGGGCAGGACTAACCCAACGTAATCTAAATTCAGCTCTCCAGAAGTAAACTATCTACCCTAAATTACTCATTAAGTCTCCTTCAGCAGTCTGTGGAGAAAAGCAGGTACCTCTGCAAGGATTTCAACATACCTCAGGACAGACTGGCCGGACTGACTCTGAAGGTGTCTTTCTCACTGCTAAACTTCGTGGGATAATGGGCAACTGTCTTAGTATGAACACAAATTTTTAAATGGCTAAAATGATACCAGAGTCTCGCACATTCCATGGGAGCAGGTTCCAGCAGTGGGTCACCCCCACTGACAATATTTCATATCTGATGTCCATGCTGAAATTCCCTTCGCTGGGGTTGCAGTGTACTTTGTGTGAAAAATTAAGTTAATCGCTGATGTTAGGAAACAAAGGAATTACGTGGCTATCATTTAAAACTCCCGTAAGTGAAAAGGAACCATGGTTTAACCCCAGATTAGCTGGCCTTATAGCTGCACTTGTATCTTCATGTTTGCTATACAAACATTTCCATTTTTGCTCCTTTATTACCTTGACACAAGAGCATATTGATATACAAGAGCAAACTCCAAAAGCCTCCCCATTGCAATGAGTGACATAAAGCAGGGATCTCAGCAGACATTAGGCAGACCCACAGGCAGAGTGAATTGGAAGCAAATCTTTCTACAACAACCTTAATTACAATAAGAGCCAGATAAACAATACATAGCACACCTATTTACGTATATTGCAACCAAGCATTAGTAGGTTGGCTATGACAGATCACATCTTCACATAAGTTATTTTGAATGGAAATTTCCTTTCAGACACAAAAACCTCTGAGCCTAGGCAAATGCTATAAATAGCTATATAGGATTACATGTATGCATATGCTTGTGTGTATGTTCACATGTTGGATGTGTTTCAGATTTGGGAGAGGAACGCTAAATTTGTAAATGCCTGTTTGCAGAATTCTCTTAACTGGGAATCCTTCAATGCAAAAATTGTAGTACACAGTGACAACAGAAGTTCCTCTCAAATTCTCTCAATAGAGAATTGGATTTGTTTCTTCCATGATGATTTATACAACTAAAGTGGACTGTATTAAGTCAACCTTTCTGATGGGAAACAGGTTGCTGCTATCACCATCAGAGCCCATGAGCCTGCGGGATGAGCGGTACAGATTGGTTCAGTGCCAGCAAAAGGTGGGAGGGGACGGTTGACAAATTCACAGTAGCGAAGAAGGAACCTATTTTATTAAAAACAAGAGCAAGTCCCAGACCCTTAAAGCATGGTCAAGTGTGCTGGCAGACAGGCACAGGAGGCTGCACCCAGCCACGACCGTGTTGTCCCTGCAATGGAAGGCTTCACTCTCTGCCCTTGAATGTCCGTAACCAACTGCTTTCTCCACTCTACAGGGGCACTGTCATTTACCGAAAGACTTGTCTGTTTGCCATGAGTGTCAGGTGCCTGAGGGATGGTCTGTTTGCACTAAATATCGAGAGGCTGCCCTTCATAAAAATGAACAAATACTTTCTAACCTACAGAGGGAGAGATTCACAGGAGATTCCACCAAGCAATTTTGTCTGTGAGGAGTGAGACACACTCATGGTAGATTCTTTTGTAATGAGGAGCAGTTTTCAGGGAAAATGTAAAAAAAAAAATATATATACCTGCAATACAATTGCAGGTAGCTATTTATTCCTGGAGTGTGGGGGCACAAAGCAGGTATAATATCTTAGGATTACACTGAAATTAGAGGCCCGGGTTTGCCACGATTCCTCCCACACACAGTAACTTACTCTGCTGGTGTCGACTTGGAAAGCAGTCTGCCTCAGCCAGAGCTGGGAACCAGACTCCCCAGTGAGCACAGGCTGAAAAACCAGAGCATCGCAACCGGATTGCTTCCCAAATGACTCATTCTGCTCTTAAAAGTGTTCTTTGCTTGACGCACTGTGCAGCACCCTGAATGTCTATGCCAGTGTCTCAGCTCGGGGCAGCAGTGCAGCTCTGAAGAGAGTCCTTTGCTCATCCCCATCCATCAAACACTGCTTTCAGTCACAGAGTGGCTCCTCCACACATGAATGGGAACCCTTCTGAAGGAATCTACATGAGGTGCACCGGTCCAGGTAACTGCCAAATGTGCCCCAACTTTGTGTGGAACATGAAGTCCAAAGCAGTGCCTGGTCCTTCAGATCTCTTCAAACCACCTGCGACATGAGGACACCCAATCCAGTCTAAATCTAATCCAGAGTAAAACCCCTGATTCTCACAGAGTGGAGATGTAGGGGTGCCATCATCAGCTGCTTTGACCTACTTCTCTCTCTAATTTTCTGGAATTAATTATTAATATAGAAATAACGTACACTTGCTCCAACAGTGGTATAGACTTGTCACTCCCCTTTCCCCATGAATCTCACTTCTGATTGATTCTTAGATGGTCTAATAAGATAATTTTATTTATTTATTTGAGATTTGCTTTAGAAAATTGATAAGTGTCCTGATTTGTGGTTATGCCCTTTGCCAGCTTTGTGCCACCAAATCTGCTAATCATCCACATCAAAATTGTCCACAGTTCCACTCACTGTGGCCAGCTCAACAGCTTAGACCAGTGCTTAACATATAAACAACAGGAGAAATGGAACCAAAATGCAGTAACCTCCAGTCTCCACCACTCCCTTTCTGTTTGTCCTCTCTATGCAGGAAAGTATAAAAGGACACAGGACACAGAGTTTGGAGACGCTCATTTTGGTGACCAAGGTCTGCCTAGGCATGGAGGTGCTGCTTTCCTCACACTCTGGCGCACATTTTCAGAATCTAGCCAACACCCAGAAGTAGAAGGCAAAGGCAAGACCTGTTCTGCAGGAGTCCAGAGCTGGCATCTCCCAGCACCTAAGTGCCAGCTGCCAGATAGTTTTGTTTTTATTAGGTTGACAGCTACACATGGGTGGGTGCCAACTTTTGTTCATTATATTTCATATTTTATAGCTTTGGTTTAGGTTTGGAAAGCTGTTGGCATTTGGAACGACAGCAGCCCCTGCCCCTGAGGGACAGTCAAGGCTTTTTTTCCCCCTTCCCTTTTTAACTTCTCTCTCTTCTGTGACAGCTGCACTTTCTACTGGTGCTTGTTGGCTGCGCTCCTCTCTGCCCCCCAGGGCCCTGCTCCTCTCTTGCAGCTCTGTGTTTAAGTCACGTCGCGAGCAATGTTTAGCTTCGCTGCAAGGACTCCGTGGCAAACAAACCAACCTCAAACAGATTGGAAAATCAGCATTTTGATAACACTCCACACAGGAGATTGCAGCCCCAACGAGCTGTCCTTCAAACCGACCTGCTAGCTGACCCGTGCAGCAGATAGGGATCAATCCCGTAAGGCTGTTAGCCTCCACAATGGGGCAGCTTCAAAGGAAATATAGGAGTTTCAGCAACTTGGCCAACTGTGTCATTCAAAGCTGTGGTGGGGAGGTCTCACAAAAGGGTCAGCTCTCTGCCAGCCTCTGCCAGCCCTGATAGGCTGCAACCTATTTGTAAAGGAATAAAGGGTCCTTACGTTACCTGGGAATTTCTTTGAGCCAGGGAATCCCTTAGCAGTGATTGATTTCATTATTTGACTGTGTAAACCTGCCCAGTGCAGCTCAGGACCATGCCTGTAAGTTTCTAAGTGTCAGACACCAATTTGAAATGAAACATTAGCCTGCAGATTCTGTTTGCATTTCATTATTTTAACTGTCAACTTCTTATTTTTGACTAACAAACCATTTGTAAACTAACATGGACTTAAGTGTTAATATGGACTTTCCAAAGGATACACCTTATTCTTCACCAACAATCTGTTCAAAAATACTTTGCTCTAGATTTCTTTTCTGAGGATCAAACTTTCTGTAAATTCATTAGAGAAAAATCTTTACTAGTAGTACTGTTTTGTTTGTGTTTTTCAGGAAAAAGCATAACTACTGACTCTTGAGCACGCATTTAAGAATTAGATGACCCTTCATACCTCAGTCTGTGAAACCCTATGTATTCTTTAAAGATATTTCACCATTACTCCACTGAAATGAGGGGTGGGGGGTGGAGGGTGTGGAAATCATTGTAAAAGTGGCAGAGAATAAATAATGAAACCTTTTCCAGCCAGCTCAATCTGGATTCCCCACTTACTGCCAAGGAGGAACGCTCTCCTGGAGCATGCACTGAAGAAGTCTGCAGCTGTCAGGCTGGATCCTCAAATTCAGCATGTTTGATGTTCTTTCAAATGAAAGCATTTTTGTGACTGTGAGTGAGGGGACTGCGAATTTGGAGAGAGAAATCAACAGCATCCACTCCCTACAACCCTTATTTATTGGTCAGATATGCAGAATCACGTTACCGTGGTTTGTGAACTAGAAATCTGACAAGAGCAATTTGACTCTTGTATTTACATTTCTAGCAGTTTCATCTTGTCATTTGTGGTTTTCTTCAAATTAGAAAACAATTAAATGAAGACTCTGGCAAAGAAGCAGAGCCAGATGTAACAGTTTCTCTTTACTCTTTGTTAATAGCAGCAGCAATGTAATTTAATTCTGTCAGCTCTTCAGCTGCTCAGCAGCTGAGGAGATATGTGAAGGAAGAAAAGGATCATTCTCCTAGGATGTTGGATCAGCATCCAATCCTCTGTCTGCCAAAAAAGAAGAGGGAAGCCCTTGAACCACAGCTCTGTTGGAACCCTGGGAGCATCACCCAAACCACTCTGATCTGACACCTTTTGGAGACGGAAGAGTCATGAGCTCAAATTACATTATCCCAAAAGAGACCAAATAAAGCTCCTTTTAATAAATAAATAAATAATAAGTATACCAGAAAATTGTATAGCCAAAAAGGGAATTCTTTTACATTAGTGAAATGTTCATTCACAGACAGCACTAATGCCATTATTCAGTCAGATACAATCCTTGAGAAACTCTACTTCGATTTCCAAAGATATTTATTTTCACACATGCCTCAGCCATCTGATCTCTACATGCCGGGCACACAAAATAGTAACAGACCATTTTCTGCCTGCTGTAGGAGAAACTTTGCCCCTCACCTGTAGCAGAGCTGCTTCACCGCAAATCTCTGAGATGAGGAGACAGAGCTTTCCTTGGGACAGAGGTCCCAGCGCAAGGGAGCAGACAGCAGGACATGTACTGAAAAACCTTCTCAGCCTGGAACCAGTCCTCCTTTTCCCACATCACTGTGGACAAGTGATATAGACAGAGAGCCGGAAAAACACTTATGCACATCACCCTTGATTTCTGTGAGAGCTTCTGTGGGTTTCCCTGACCTGTCACAGGAAAATTGGGAATAACAGCACTACCCAGAAGAGTCGTGACAGCACGTATAAATATTGCCAGGCTATATTTAATACTATGCCAATGATACACTGAAATATCTTTATCACTGCATAATTATCCAAATTTATAATTCTTTCTGATATTCTACAAAAATGTAATAGCCTATTGCAGCATTTGAGGGAGGGGAGGCAGTTGCCTTGTATCAGAGATTTAAAACCTGCAAACACAAATGAGAATTAGTTTGAAAGGAAACCAGGCTAAAAAATTATTATTGTCACTCTGCCATACCACAGCCTCCTGCCCCCATGAGGACACTGCCACGCAAACTGCTGATTCTGCATTTGTCACACTTGGGTGTCAGCAACCCCTGGGGTAGGGATATAGCTAAAAATTAAAACAATTACAGAGAGAGAGAGAAAAAAATCAATTAACAAATCCCCATTGAAGAGCCATATCCAAGATGCCCATATGCAGTGGGATGTTCTTCTATTTTCTTTAACTATAAATGCCCACAAATAACTGACGTAAGACAGGGCAACTCTTTATAGGACTTGCTTTTTTTCTCACTGTAGAAATGGGCAGCACCATTTAGTCATCTCACGAGAACAGAAATCAGGTGCCTATTTGCTGGAAGGAATGGGGTTACAGGATCCAAAGCTACATTTTAGCACCGCCAAGGTCCTCAGCCTTATGAAGTTTCTTTCTGCAAGGTCTGTAGTGTCACCTCTCCCCCAGCCACAGGCTGGATGCATCTGCCTCTGGGAATAGCTGCCCATATTTTAAAAATAGGCTCTAAGAATTAATCTTTAATAAAGTTTGGCACTCAAGCTCCAGAAGTTAAGATCAAAGGGCAATCTAAACACCACCCTCAGGTACACAGACACTTCTCCCATTGAAGTCACCAAAGAATTTGGCCCACAGTATGTTGCTCTTCCTTATACTAATTAATTTTTACAGACTAATTAGCAAGCACATTACAGGCTTGAACTAAATGCTCCAGTTTCATTCGGTTTACATTTTCTGGGAAGAGAATTTGCTTGAAAGAGTCATATTCTAAATGGTTCTTATTAGGAACGTGAGTCATATTCTTAATGGTTCTTATTAGCAACATGAACAAAAAGACCCAAACCTTGCAGCATTCGTGTTGACCTTAAATGATTGACTATAAACTCTTCAGTTCCTGGGATTCCCTTTCCTCTCCACAGAAGTGCTGAACTTCTTTTAGTCTCACACACCAGTGCCAGCTGCCTAGAAACATTTTTAATTAGTGTGTATTTTTGCGCTGGAGGAAAGAACATGGGTTGCGCTGATCACTCTCTTAAAGAAGATTATAATCCTAGCAGCAAAACAAGTTGCTTGTCTAGATAAGGATCAATGAAAATGCTGTACGTGGAGACCTGAGACTGGAACCTCAAAGCTAGCAACCTGGGCTGCACAATTCCTGATAATACTAAATTTTAACAGCAACAGAAGCAATAAAGTCACAGCTTAAATCCACTGCTCCAACCTCCTGTTGTCCCTGATTCAGTCAGATGCTGTTGAAGCAGAAAAGCTTCATTCCTACAGCTCTGGTTGGTCCTGGTAGATTTTTCTGGGCATACTGAGCTTCAGCAAATGCATTTATGTATCCCTTGGACTCACACCAAACTGGAACCAGTAAGCCAGGTAAGCTCACTGGTGTTCTGGTTTCAGCAATACTGTGCTGCAGTCATTTGTCCAAATGGAAAGGAAAGCGTTTCTTGGAAACTAAACCGGGCATAAAAACAAACAAGACCCCTTCCCCAGTCCCCTCCCCAAACAGCTATAACAGGCTTTATAGGAAACACATGATTGCTTTCCAAATTAAACTCATAAGAACACAACTGCTGAATTTTTGGGGGTTCTCCCCCTTCTGTTTTGTGCAAAACAATTCTAGTACCAGATAGAAGTAAATGTTTTTCACCATCCCAAACCGATCCAAGAGAACACAGCACAAGTAACATGCACTTGAAATGACCTTATTATCTGCATCAGGAAAGCGTCTACAAAACTTTTCATGGAACTGATAGAAATTAAGCATCAGAAAAAGGAATACAACTTCAACTACTGGTTTGGATTAGACTCTTCTCACCTACATCCTGTATTGGATTATACAGTTCCTTAGTGTTAAAGGTACACGTAACAAAATAGAATTCAGGTGACAGTTCTGGTTTACTTTTTGTCTGACCAGCTACAAGACAATTCGCGCAAGTGACTTTAGGAAAACTTTGCTTATAAACTAAAATAAATTATCCATGTGTTTTTCTGATGTCTTTGCATTCAAAACCCCAGAAGAGTTTATCCATTAATGGATGAGAAATTAGAAGAAAACTCTACTTTTTAATGTGAAGCATGTGCTTGGAAACTCAGCACTTAGAATTCACAGCAATAATGCACTGAGGAATATTTCTCCTTAAAACCAAGACCCCAGTTAAGTGTTTTCAAGAACAACATCATTGTCTCCATGAAGATAACCGAGTCCTCATTATTTACAATCCCTGAAATATTCAAGAGCGTGGGTATGGGGGCGAGCAGGAGGAGGTTGTTATTTGCTTGAGATTTTATTTTCAAGAAGGCAAAGCACTTTTTCTAAAAAGAGATTATAAAGGACACTTTCCAGTAGGTGGGGATTTTTGGCTACTTTTTTTTTTTTTTAGCATTGCATTTTTAAAAAGTGTCTTTGGAAGCTAGCTACAAACTTTTATTACTTCGTTGCTTTGTCATTTCTTTATTTCCATGGGAAAATATTGTAGGGTTGTTGCTCATAAAAGCAACTTTTTCTTTGATTACTAGTAAGTCTCCAGGAATCCTGGACAAAAAAAAAAAATCTTTTGCTTGAGCTAGGGAACTAATTCCCGTTACTTACCACTGTAGTAACCTCTGCCTTGTACCTGCAATTTGTTATGTCATAGGAGGAGTCAAGGAACAAAACTGCTTTGGTGCAGGGTCATTTAAGCCAGTGAAAATAAAGGTGGTCACTTACCTTTTGTCCTTCAGTGGGAGATATACTGGCTGGAAGTAGGAGATGACAAGGGAAGATGGGACAAAGCTGCTTTTGCAATCAGAAAGGAAGGATGTTGGCACAAGACCTAGAAGAGGCTCACCTGCTAACACTGTCAGAAGGACCACAGAGAGAATAAAAACAGGAGAGAGACCCAAGAGCACTGGATGAAGCAGGAGAATCTGGGCTAAGGGTCAAGAAGAGGGAGGATCACCTGGTGGGGAGGGCCACACCTGCTGTATTAAACTAATAGGCTCAGGAGAAAAAAAAAATGGGATGGGGGGACGATGACCCAAAACCAGATGTAGTAGCAATAAGAGAACTTCTAAAATTCTACTTTTTCTTTTTCTGTCCTATTTAAACTCTGTTAAGAAATCGCTAAGTCCAAAATTCCTCCACTGCTCCCAAACTTCACCATGTTGCCTGGAGCCTGGCAAACTTTCATTTCCTAAAAGAGCTCCGGTTCTTTAACAGAAGTAACTTTGTAACGAGTTAGGTTTGGTTTGTTTTTTTTTTTTCTTTCTCTCTATCTTTTTTTTAAAAAGGAAAAAAAAAAGCACAGGATGTTTCACAGTGTCGCTGTGCTTGAGAAAGATTTAAAAATGCTTGTGCTGAAGGCCTCGAACTCATAAGCAGAACCAAAGAATTTGAATGTTTTTTAGAAATAGTAATCTATTAATAGTAATCTGTGAGCATTAATCAAGTCTCATGGGTTTTTAGACTGGGTTAACAACCAGTGTATGTAAGGTTGGTGGTACTATAGATCAACACAGGGTAGTCACATATGATGCTGAGGATTTGATAAGCAAGAAAACTCTACTATGCTGTCCAGTTGGTAATCTTTATACTCCCCCTTTTTAATTCTTCTGTCAAGAATTTTCCCCCGGCATCCTGAAGCAATAATAACTGTTTTATCCCAATTTTCCCATTATCAGCCTACCCCAGCCCTCCATTAGTTCAGATTATGGAAAGCAGAGTATACAATAGAGTAATTTCTTTCTCTACTGATGGAATAACATCAGTACGAATGGCAAGAAAGGCAAGTCTGGCATACCAACCTCCATCCTCCAGGGCAGGGCTGGAATAGAACAACAGAGACAAACTAAGGAAGCTTTGGGGAAAAGCCTGATCTCACAGGATTAGCTGGAAATGCTGAGAACTCCAAATGAGCCTTTTGCAGAGGTGTCTTGCCTAGCTGCCAAGAATTGCAGATCTTGTCTGTTAACCGAAAAATTTTATTCCAACCTGTATTACCCCTCAAACTACTATACTCTAAGTCTCTTCTCTTGTTTCAGCATCCCTCTGCTGCTCTTCCCACTCACCAGCCCTCCTTTAAAACCTGCTTCGGAGGGATGCTTGGCCCTAAAACTGAAGACTTTTCCAGCTGACCTGGCCTTTGAGAAAAGCAACTAATACAAATGAAGAAAAAAAACCCCAACCATACAGCCCCTTCAGTTTTGACAACCTCACTTAAAGAATGTGAAGCCCTGCAAGACAAAAGGTATCAGAAGGCCTCTGCAGCCCACTGGCTCCCGATGGTAAATACCTATTATCTTACCAGCTGGAGGACAGCCCCCATGCCACGTCTTCCCCTTTCCATCACTGTTGCATAATACAGCTTCATTTCGTTTCTGAATGAAGTTTGTTTACCAAGAGGAAAGGCAAAAAGAATATGTTTTGTCACCTCTATGCTAAACCTATTGTCTCCTTCCTAAAAGCAATCATCTTTAGATATTAAAATGGCATGATCTGGGTATTGCATAGCATTTCTTCTAATCTGCCTGCATTGCCAATTCAGTTCACAGATTGCATTCATTCTCCTTTGAAAAGCTTACATTGTTGAGTCAGAACTTTTCTAAGAAATAGCATTCGCTCACATCGCCTCGCGTTAGCGAGGCAAGGACAAAGTCAAGAACAGAGGAGGGACTGTGCTTTATACGGAAGACAGGAGAGTCAGAGGCTGGAGCTGGTTATGACATCTTTTGGAACAATTTAGATTAAAAGGCAGAAATACACCAAAGTTTTTTTTTTTTTCTTCCACTCATGAAATAACAGCAAGAAAGGCATAGTGCACAAGTCACACTTAAACACAATGATGGATAAATCACTCTTCCTCATAAAGCAGCAACAAATAAGTCAGATCTTTTCCCGGCCCGTGTCCCAGTCTCTTTGGTCCTGCTCTGAAATCTGCTTTTCAGATCTACCTCTGAAAGGGGCAAAACCCAAACTTCTAGCCCCAAATGCAAGAAATTTGGGGCACTCCACATTCTCATACCACCTAAACCTTGTGAGTCAGTACAAAATGTCAGCCCACCCTGCAGCCAAGAAACACATCCCTTGAACTGGCTCTTCCGCTCACCAACTCCTATGAACAGTAAGAACACTACGAAAGCACGAGATCTATGTGTGTATATATATCTCTGTGTGTATAAACCCAGCCAGCCAGCTGAGCTTTTTACATTGTGCAGAATCAGTGACTCCACTGACCAAATTCCTTTTGTTGGGTTCCTTATTTTGGATGCCCAGAGTGAAAAAATTGAACGCTACACACAACTTCTCTTTCCAGCTTTCCCCTGAGCCAGGGGAACCCTTCCACCTGGCTGAATTTTTGTCTGCAGTTCAACAAACGAAGTTTCCCACACAACAGAGGGAGACGCCTCAGTTCCAGGTCTGCACTAAAGCTTTGCTAGGGAAGCACAGAGCAAGGGCAACAGCACTGGAGTGCTTGAAGGAAGCAATTCAGACACATCATTCTCTATCAATGCAGGCTACTAACACCAGTGTAAAAGATGTCATGCTGCATGGATCACCCATCTAACCCTAGAAAAGTTGTTAATAAAGACACATTTTTAATTTTGCACAGAGTAAGATCATACAGGGCTCACAAAGCAGCAGAAATGTACCTATAACTCTTATGTGTACTTCCAGACAAATGATGCAGCTTTCTTTATGACATCAATTTATTTTTCACTTTGCAATTACGTAAAAACAGCAATAACATGGGAAGAGAGATGATGTGACGGATCCTAGTGCTGAATTATTCATTGCCCTTCAGCTGCTGACTTCACATCAGACAGCTCCCAATGCACCTCGCATAAATCACAGTGGATCTTTTTTTTGCCAGAGCCACTCTAAGGTCCTATCATGTGCTTTTTCACCTAAATACCATAGGATAATGGTCTTCTTTCAAGGAGGGGGTGCGCATACATTGATTGGAAAGGAGGTCTGTGTCCTGCAGACGTTGATGTTTGGTGAGGAGGAAGAGTAAGGTAATGCACTGAAAAAGATGTGTCAGATGCATAGGCTTTATATAGAAAAGAAGTTACTTTATATGCATACATAGGCTTTATATAGAAAAGAAGTTATTTTATATGCATACATATATATATGGTGTTATAGTGAGGAATGTATTAATATAATTTTGTATACCTAATGTTCAGTATCTGATAAGCTGTATTACTGTATTACTTCACAGATAAAGACAGCAATATTATAAGACATTTGGGGAAAACAGAGAAATTAATCGTCTCTGGTTTGCACTTATTTATTTACTTATTTGCTAATATCCACTTCCTAGCACTTGGGCTTGATCAGATGAACTTCAATTCCACTTTAGGGCAAAGCAATCAGGGTTTGCCACATCGCAGAACGCCCACAATAAAAATTCCAAACAGCAAAGGAACATGCTAACCTTAATGAACATGCAAAAGAAATTTGGTGTATGCCACACACTACACCAGTTTCCAGACCAGTAAAGGTTTAAGCAGTGTGTTTTATTCCTACTTTCCAGGCTCTTGGGATGGTTAATCATCGCTGACCATGAACTCTCCAGGGATTTGGATTTTTACTACCCTGCCTGCACAGGGTCTATTGCAGTGGGACCCCTTCTCACCTGCTCCTTAAGTGCTATCACCTACACTATGGTGAATAGTAAAAATGTCATTCTTAAGACATTTCTATATTTCAGTAGACAATCTTTTCATCAACATTTTTTTTTTTTAAGGGTGGCTTGGTAGGCGGCTATTTTATCTTGCTGCAAACAAACAAATGGGTAATTCTTCTCCTTCTCCTCATTTTCCCTCAAGCTACTTCTGAGACCTTCACATATCACAAGGGTTTCAGGAACAAGTCCAAATTACTGTGGCAAAACAAATTGCCATACCTCAGTTAAGCTATGACAACAGCCAATATATGAGCTCTAGCCCTTACAGCAGTTACAGGGTGGTATGACTTCCCCGAGCCTGGCATGAAAGGTGCTGAGGCAGAGTTGATATGCAGGCAGTCACAGTAGCTCAGCTGACATGCAATAATATATGAAGTCACGTTTAATGTCTCCAAGGCTTAGGATCTTCTTTTAATTCATGCACTACCTTGTGTTGTAGCCTAGAGAACTGCCTACAGCAAAGATCATCTTTCAGCCACATGGGCAATTTTGTTCTGTACGTTGCACTATGGCACTTGTGTCCACCTGCTCCAGTGGTTCTCGTTTTTAACACATTTGCTTCTCTGAAGCTTTCTATTGGAAGTTATTCCTATTATTAGTATTGTTTGTAACATGTCAGGTCCGTTTTGTGGGCCCTAAAGAAGTACAGACTGAAAAGAGGATCCCTGCATGGAAGAATTTAGCCATGCTCCGTTTACTTTGTCTGCCTATGCCAGGAGCAGGAGGATGGAGAAACAACAGGATATTGAAGAACAACAGGAAAAGCAGTGAATCCTCAATAGGAGTTTTTTTGTCACAGACTAGTTTTCAGGAGAGTCTGAGACTAGCATAGCTAATAAGGCCTGGTTTACCATAATATTTGATATATATTTTATGATTCCATAGCTCATATATGGCCATAGCAAGTGATATCTCATAAATATATATGAAAAATATATGCAGCATCAACATTAAGTCATCAATATTAGCCCATCTTTGCTCCCTGTTTCTTTTGCTTTAGTAGCAGTAGAAACAGAGATTCAGAGCAAATAAGGGACTTGGGGAAGAGGGAGGTTATAGCAAACCTAGAACTAGGTTCCAGGTCTCTCAAGTCCCAGCCCAAGGCATAAACTAAGCGGGAATATTCATGTGCATAAAGCATTTGCAGAATCAGGGCCTGCAACTGTAATCCAACTTGGATGTAATCCAGCTTGGATGAAATTTAATTTACTCATGAGATCTCAGTTAAAAAATGCTGGTTTCATGAAAATATAACATTACTATTGATTTTTTTTAAGCTGTAAATTGGGCAAATACAGACGTAAATGCAAACCACAAAATACTTGAACAGATGCACAAAGGACATCCAGTCACCAGGCTAAAATCATTGGAAACTTACTTCCCCCCACCCCTCTTTCTTTCTTTTTCTGTATTTTGTTAACATTTAGAAAGGAAGAAAATACGTATTTCTGACCTCTTTGTTAAAAATATCACAAGATTCATTAAAAGAAGTATTTGGAAACCTCAAAACTCTTCTCCGTTTCCATGAATACCTGAAATCTAATGCCTCTGATTAAGCAGAAAAGGGATGAACTGTTATGTGAAGCTGACAACAATAATTGAGAGCTGAAGAATGGCGTGTTCATTGCAAGTAGCTGGTAATGATTTCATGCGAAGGATTAGAGAGCTTGGGGGTGGGGGGGGAGCCAAGCTGAAGTTTGTTTACAGACAAAGAGAGCCTGGGAGTGGGGTGGGGGGCAGGGTGCTGGGAGCTCCCAGAAATCGCTGAGCTCCAGGAGACAATAGGAGAGATGGATTTGCTGTTCTTGCAAGGCAACTTCCTAAGGCAAACGCTTCAAACCTGGCTGTCCACCACCAAAGACCTAAATATGAATTTCCAAAGTGTAAGCTACTCCCACAGATGGCAGGGGGATTTCTTGGCTACTCAGAAGCTCTCGCTGAAGAAAGGTCCCCTCCCTCTCAGTGCAAAACTGCAGCCAAAATGAAATAAAAATTATTTTCATTAAAGTGTTCCTGTGTGGAATTTATCTTTCTCGCTCAACCAAACAACAAAAACTACAAAATAATGGTTTCAAAACTAGAAAGCTGTGCCATTTCTTCTAACAAAACAAAATTTCCCCCAAAAAGCATAACCAGTACTTCTGGGAAATTCTAATTAACTGAATAGCTATTTTTCCATTAAAAACCAATTTTATTTTAAAATTCTTTAGCCATTCCCAAAATGTAACTTCTACAGATCAAATATATTACATCCAGGAACCAAAATAATAATTTGGAAATCTAACCCATCTATTCAGGCTTATAAAATAAGCTTTGTTTCTTAAAATAATTAAACTGTCTTTCCCTTTTAAAATATTAAAATACAGTACATTTTAGTGACATAGATAGTAAAATGATACAGCTACTATCAGCTCAAATGGATTATACTGTAAGAATGCCATCTGCTAAAATCGTAATGTTTCCTTGAATGACTGAAATGTATCGATCGATAAAAACATGGATGTTATCGATGCTGTTCTCAGCACGTGCTGAAGGATCCCCTTTGAACCGAGCATCTTTCTATTCTGTAATCAACTTTCATTTTTCACACTTTCAAAAAAAAAAAAAAAAAAAAGTCTAAAGATGCCGCTTAAAACAAAGCAAGGAGGGTGCCACCGAGCACGGACCCAGGTTAAAAAAGGCTTTAAACACTGTCGAGACAATCTGCTGCTTTCTCTGGGGCTACGTGGAGCACGTTATGCAGGGCACACGGCAGCCTGTATAATTTACAAATTACTCCGATTGCTTTAGCCTCTTAATATCACTAAATCTCTTTCTCCTTTCCCTTTTCACCCCCTCCCTCTCTTTCCCTGCACTATATTTATATCTGGGAGGCTTCGTTCAAGCATTTGGAGATGATGTTTCCTGTGGAAACCTTTGAATTATTTCAACAATTTCACAGCGTGTTGCTTTTCTCTTCTGTTCCTTGCTGCCTTCTTCTGATGATTGGTACTAACAGTAATAGGAAAAATGGTAAAGAAAACAATGCCAAGACCGGCTCTGCCAGAGGAATCCTAACGCGGCACAAAGATCTGATTTCAATTAGATCTGCTCGGGGGGGAAAAGAAATACTGCAGCGGGGAATTGATCCTCCGCTGAAGGCAGCCTCCTCGGGCCGGGGCTCCTGCCTGCGCAGGCAGGGGCTGGGCAGCGGGACGTGCCCCGTGGACCCCCCCCACCGAACCCCCGCTTTCTTTCACTCGTGTAAATAGCAACAGATTGTTTGCTGGAGTCCACTTCGCCCGAATGCTGCCAACAAACTGTGTCGTGTCTAAACACTTTTAATATAGTTAATGTGGATTCCAGAAGACAAGCACGCTCGCACATAGATTTAGTAAAATATCTGAAGAAACCCCAAACTGCTATGTATAAGGATAATTAATTGTGAGCCCTGATCCTTATCCAAAGAAAAAGTTTTTGTGGTGGTGGGTTTTTTGTGTTTGTTTTTTTTTTTCTCCTTCTGAATGGAGACTATGATTTCCTGGTTTCTTTTAAATTTTTAATATTGCACTTTTTAAAACTTTCAAACTATTGATTCTATTGCTATAAACCCGGAGTCTCCTATGAAAGGTAATGAAGTGAGAGGCAGAATTAAGAATGCCCAGATGTGTTGTAGCACATAAGAACAGTTTACAAGGAAAATGCAAAACTGCCAGCAGACTAGCGACGGGTTAGCTGTCTATATAAATATATTGTGCAGGAAACATATCACCAAGCCTGGCTTCTGGACTTTGGTCTGGGGCATGTAAGCTCAGCTACTACTGCCTGTATGGAGAAAATGAGAATATACTATTTTTATGGTAGTTTGTGGTAGTTTACACCTATCCTCAGCAAGGAAGCTATGGTTGTTTCACAAATCAGAGGTATATATATGAAAGGTTCATAATTACACGGAGTGGCTGGCCTGGACCTGGTACAGGGAAGGAAAAAGGCGTTTCTGTGCAGCCCGTTGTTAACCCTCCTCTTCCTCTTGGTGTTCGCAGCCCAGCACCTGCCCCCTCCCTCGGCCTCTCTCTTCACCCTCCTTTCCTCCCTCCTTGCTCCTGTTTTGGGTCAGTGGGGCCCCGGACAGATGAATTTGGATTCCTGCAAAAATCTGCTACTAACTGTAATTCTTACTTTCTGAGCTTTCCCGCTGATTTCACAAAGCAACTTCTTGTATAAGTACAATCCTCCATAGGTTATGTTTAAAGGATCAGGCACTCATTCACACATGCTATTGAGTTGCAACAGAAATAGTCTGAAATGTATGCAACAGAAATATACACATTCCCAGCTTTCCCTTAAATTAATTTTCCTATCCTATTCCTCATGTGGGTACGGTCATTTTTAATTTAAATTTGTTAGAAATAGACATTAATTTTAAGGAGATTTCATAAATCCCATGCCAATGTTATAAAGCAAGCATGTAAATATGTCAGTTTGCAGAAAGCCAGGCTTTAAAAAAAAATATGAAAGAGCATAACACTGCTGACATTCCCATCATATGCTGAAATTTCTTTACAAAGCTGCTTTCTATCCCAGTGGCAAGGAACCATTTCTGAACAGCAGAGATAAACAGATACGCAGAACCTCTGGGCTGTGATTTGGCAGGACGTGCGAGTCCGCGGCACGGGGGCTGCTCTCGGCTGCCCATGGAGCCTCGGGAGGGATGCGCAGCCTCCGCGCTTCCCGCGGGCTGGGCAGGGGACAGGCCTGGCATTGTCCGCAGGAGAACCCACCCCAAACAGCTTCTCCCTCCTTTCAGACCTTTGCAGCTTCGCATCACTTGGAAGCGCAGGGAGGAAGAGAGAGGGGAGAGCGAGGGAGGCCATTGCGTCCTTCTGCCCGCAGATGTGGGGCTCTTTGGTGGAGTGTCCTCTCCAGAGCTTTGCCCAGCCACGGTTTAGATACATAAGATAAGAGGGATCTGTTCCTCTCCTGTCGGGGAACTTTCCACAAACTCCCAGACCTCCAAGCGCTCTCCTCCAAGCGGCTGTAGAACATGGTGATGGGGAACGGGGGTGTAACACACTGGGGCACCTTTGTAACCCTCTGCTGCACAGAGTGACAGAGTGGGAGCACTTTGCTATGGAAAACAAGTATTAAATTCAAGAGACATCCTTCTCACACTGCGGAAAAAAGTCCTCTATGGGTTGGTGCGAGCACATTTGATGCTTATACTCTCTCTGCCCAGGCAGGTCTGGAGTGGGAGCCCAAGGGGTGTAGCAGCCACGGTAGCCGCTATGGGGGTATGAGTGCCTGAACCTGCTCCAGCCTCCCTGGTACTCTGCTGCGATACAGCTCCCGGCTGGCAGAGCTTGGAGACAGCAGGGAAGAGAGGTACTGTAACAGTTCTCCTTTAAAACTTAGGAAAAGTTGAGTTTGTCCAGAAAGAGCCCTTCTCCTGTCCAACTTTGGTTCCCTTATTTACAGAGCAACATTTATTTCTGTTGCCCTCCTGCCTGTTGCTATTTATAATATAGGGAAGCGTTTTTCATACAAAATGCCAGGGAAAAGTTTTCCTGGGCTGCTCAGCCCGTCACACAAGGGCTGCTTTGTGTCCCTTGCTAAGGGCTTGCCATTTGGGGAAGCTGTAGGTCTGTAAGAAACAACAAAAAAATAAAATTACAGGAGAATGTGCTTAACAGTTTGTTGCAGTCTTTGAAAGTCTTTACGAGAAGCTGAGTAGTGGGAGCAGATAACCCAGCCATGCATAGACGCGGCTGTGATTTCTTTCAACATATTACTCTAATTTTCTCCTTTCCTATTGATCTGCAGGGTACCACCTCTTCAAACCCCAGACAAATTGATCCTCTGAGTAACATCTGTGCACACTATTAATCTTTTTCACACATCTGATGTTCCACATTACTGGACACAAGACACACACTATGACTCAAGTGTTAATCAACTAATACCTGAAAATTAGGCTTGTGTCTACTGTATAAACATTGACAGACTATCCATCACCTGCCTGAGTGAATAAATAAATTTTGCCTTTGTTGCATGCACGGTAGCACTCTGTGGCCTGGAATATTTACTGGGCTTGGAGGACATTACACAGTGAGGCCAATGTGAGCCACCGCTGGGCAGCCACCTGTGCAGGATGGGGTACAGGCAAGGGGGAGGACAGCAGACCCCCACTTGCCCCAGAAGAGCAAGCCATTTCCAATTACAGCAACAGGCTTTTCTCAATGTATTCTGGAGAAAAAAGAAAAAAGGGGTGGGAATCAATTGACTAGATGGGCTAAGGCCACTCCATAGATGTCCCAGGCTACTTGCCAGCTCGGGTCCCAGGAGGAAAACGGAAATATTTAAACTGTCATATGCACCATACCTGATTTTAGTGCACATTGGCGGAGTGCTGGATGTTTGCCTCTGCTGCAAAAGGTCCCAAGCTCGCACCACTATCAAACTCTATTTCAACACTTCCTGAGAGGCAATGAGGCAGTGTTTGCAATGCAAAATCCTGGATGTGGCTCTGTCTTTTCTTTTTCCCTTTTTTTTTTTTTTTCCCCTGTAATCATCGAAACAGATGGTTATTTCTTCCTAGGAGTTGGTAGAGCAATCTGATTGCAGTGTCTGATTGTGATCATTGCTGACTCTGACACCCTCCTGGCAGGCTCCTCTCTTCTGTTACGTCAACTTCCATTTAACAAAAAAGAAAAGAGGGAGAAGAGGACAGGCACAGCTGAAAAGTGGAGAGTTTGGGTCCCTGCTTGGGCCAGGCCAGGCTGCTGCCAGGCTGCAGCAGAAGCTGACCAGATCAATGGCCCCCACCCTCGGCACATGAAAAGGGCCAGAAAGATTCTGACTGAGTTTAATAAAAGGCAGGCAAAGCTTAGCTGCAGCATTGTTTCTGGGTAGGACAAAACTGCTTGAATCATCTTTGTTACATGTTTTTTTTTTTTTTAAGTGGCTTTCTTGGAAAAGGAAATTTATCCGGGGTGGGTCTCTTGTGACAGCTTCCTGAAAGCATCTAAAAAATCTGGAAAATTAAATATATGAGGTTATTTGGCAATTAAAAAGTGAAACATTGTATCTACAGAAATTAAGCTGTTAGGTTTTTGATGGATGCCTGAAAGCTTTGGGAGAAAAATTCCAATGAAAAAACAACCTTTGCTAGTAACAAAAAATAATTTCCTCCTCACCAGGAAAGACTAATTCACTTACATTCCCCTCTCAGGCTGGAATTCTTCATGCTCCATCTTTTTCTAATAGTAACTTTAAAATTTTTTCTTTATTCTTTGGGTTTTTTTTTTTCCCCGAAGAAGGGGAGGAGCAGGGCAGAGGCCCCACAGTAAATGGAGAGGGAGGCAGGCTGAAAGGGTCCACACTGAATAAGGAGGTTGTTGGAAGAACGTGTTAGAGCAGGTTGGACTCCATAGGTCAGACTCAATCACTACAGCTGCTAATGGGGTGAAAGAGAAGCATCTCTAATTCAGGTCTTTGATGGGGCTAAGTCACTCTGGAGCTGCTAATCTCCCTCCTGGCTTTGCAGGAGCCACAGCATAATTTATGTCCTTAATACAGGTACCTCAGGTAAAGCACTAAAGGTGGGACGAGTGGCTTTCTGTACTTGCGGGCTTATCACTGTGTCTCCCGCAGGGCCAGTCATCCCCTTCCTGCGCTTTGTCTCTTCACTTCAGCATTTTAGCTCAGTCTTCGCTGATGCCGCCAATCAATATGGGAATACAAATAATGACAAAATAGAAACACCTCAGCAGCAGACAAAGAATAACAGCAGTATTAAAAGGCTTAAAAAAACCCAACTGGAAAGAAAACAAGATATTTTCCCATATATATTTGTACAGACGTATACTCGTACAAAATTGAACATCACATCTAAAGCGTCTCCATGAAGACACTAAGGGTGTTACAAATTTGAACTCTTAGAATTACACACAATTCACACTCCAGATCAGCCAAAGATGGACATGGGGGACATAAAGGACACAAGCATTTGATCTAGGTGTTGCTCATGCAATTACTCCATGAGAAAGCACACAGAGCTTACATATTTCAGAGAAGCCTAATGTGTCTGTGAATGATGTCTCAAGCTCCAAAACCACCGAGTCTAAAACAACTCTTCAGGTTCCTGATCCTGTTATTTGCTACCTGACAGATAATCCTGTTAATTACTACCTTTCTGCTGTGCCCTGGGTCAGGCAACTCTGCACCTGAGCACATTGGACAGTCTCTTGAAGAGGGGACATGTGGATTTGAACCACTCAAAAAGGGCACTGAACAGTTATTCACCCTAACGTAGGGAGTGCTGTCACCTTTAGACAGTGGTATGGAAGGATAATAGCTATGCCATCCGTTTGTTTGGGTTTTTTTTAAATAAAACGTTTGCCAGATGAAAAGTCTCTGCATGAGTAGGCAAAGGTGCTGCAATCGAAGTCCAGAGAGGTGCCTGGGTGGTAAGAATCAGGAGTCGGCCCTGTGGATAGTGTTTTTCCTTAAAGGCTAGCCAATAAAACCGGTCAAAACTAATTATCAAAANAAACATTTGCCAGATGAAAAGTCTCTGCATGAGTAGGCAAAGGTGCTGCAATCGAAGTCCAGAGAGGTGCCTGGGTGGTAAGAATCAGGAGTCGGCCCTGTGGATAGTGTTTTTCCTTAAAGGCTAGCCAATAAAACCGGTCAAAACTAATTATCAAAATTCCCTGCCTCACACCAAATATCAACAGGAGGGACCTAACTCCCCCCAGCACCAGCAAAGGAGCCAATGCTCATGTCCGGGCTGCTGGTCTCCACCACAGAAACCAACCATATAAAAACTGAACAACATGAAATTTAACGTCTCCATCCACTATTGTCCCCCATGCCCACAGCATGCTGAGCTGTATCAGGGTGAGGGCTTGATTATAAACAAAACAGATAAACAGTCGTTAAAATCTACTGAATTGCCTGCACCTACTCTCCATGCATCCCAGAGAAGAGTTCCTGGTATCAGCTGATGTGGGAGGTGAACCATGAAAAAACCGACTTTCACTCAAAGTAATTCCATTAGGGCCTGAAATGACTGGGTGAAACATGAGTAAGGGAAATCATCGCAGAAACACAACAGCTGGGCTCCATGACATCACTTATAGGAATCAAAGGAAATGAGCTTATAAGTTATGCATAAAAAACCCTTCTTTTGTTTGCCTGCTTATAAAGTTACAGTTTGTTTTCTGAATGACAAAAAAAAAAAAAAGAAAGAAAAAAGCTTTGAAAAATTTGGTCCTGATATTTTGCTCTTTTAGCTAAATCGTTTTGCATCTGTTGAAGCTGACAAGGAAATAAAATGCCTGAAATCCTTTCTGTTTGCAGTGCAGGAAAGCGAATTATTGCAGAAGCAATTGTACCACATGCTTCCAACAAAAATACAGTAGTGCACAATCTAAAAGTTATGAAAAAAAAGGAGGGTGCAGTGGTTAACATCTCTGTTATTGTTGCTGTCATTTGTTTGCATGTTTTGACCTTATTGGATAGCTTATCAGTAACTAGTTCTTCACAGACATCATGTTTATTGTCAAGGGATATCAAATAAATGACAAATAACTGCTTTTAGAGTTCAAAGAGCAAAAAAAATAACACAAGCCAGGATATTTACTGCAAAGGCTTCTGCCTCATGTTTAGCTCACTCGCTTGTGTCTTACTCCAAGATGTGCTTGAATCTTTAAGCCACAGCCCAGAAGACAAATCAGAAATCAAGGAAGCATTGCAGACAGACAGAGCGGCTTCTAGTTCCTTCATGCTCAGTAGCGTGGGTATGTTAGAACCTGGTTTCAAGGTAATACACTTAATTATTTAACAAAAAATAACTTACTAAATAAGGCCATTCCTTACCCTGTTCCAATTACTGCTGGAGGGGTAAACAAACATTTTTGATGGATTCCTTTTTTTATGAAAACAGAAAAGAGCTATGAAGTCAGAGAGCTGGGATAGGATTCGTCCAGCTGGAGCCATCACCTGGGCTCCCCTTTCTTCATGAAAAAGAGAACAGCATCTCCTAAAGCAACCTGTTGTAACAAAAAGTGCATCTTGGAGAGGTGACACCTTCAGACGGGGTGAGCTCCCTCTGGATTATATGTAGTCTAGACAACTGCAGTAGACTTTCTTTAGCAAAAACTACGATAATTTACTTTTACCTTCGGTGCCTCAGTAACATAGTTCATTTACGCCCATGGTGGTCCTTGCCTCTGGCTGGATCCCTGATTTCACTCCAGATGGACCAGTCTGTGCCCACGTTGTTTCCCAGCATGCCCAGCCTCCCATCCCTGTTTCTGTCTCCCAGGTTTGGTTCCTGCCTCACACCGTGCCACCCTTATTCCAGTTTACAAGGCTGTAGCCTCAAACACGTTATCATAAAAAAGTGTCCACTGTAAAAATTTCCTCATAAAAAACCCCAACTCTGTTCACAAATACATTAAGAGTGTGCTTAAATCCCAGTGAAAGCAATGGAACATAAGCATGTGCTGAAAGCCTTTCCTGCATAGGGGCCTATTGCCTCCCTCTTCCTAAAACCTCTTTCTGTTGAGCTCATATTTCTTGTTGGCAAGAACTTAAAAACAAAAAGAAGGAAAAAACCTTTCCCATAAAAGTTGAACTTAATAGACCACTCTAGCATTCTTAATTGCCATATTTTTGTGTATTGATGCAAATACTTATTAATGGACCTTTTAAAGGAAAAGTTTATATTTCATGTCAAAAATGCGCTGAAAATGAGGTTGCAGTGTTGTACAACAGAATGCTTTGCAAAGTTAATCAACCTAGATAGTTGGAATGTGGGAGAATGTTTTGTTTCCAAATGGAGAATGATTACAATATACTGGGGGTTGTTGTCTTGCCAACTTCCTTTTAATCAATTCTTTTTTTATATGGAATGAAGGCCATGAAAATATCTTAAAACTGTAAGCAACTTCTTCACTCAAAAAAGAACAAGGCAGAATATTTTTTTTTTTTTAAGTGGGTGAAGGAATCCACTGATGTAATAAATTTATCCGTGTATTCCAAGTATAACTTGGAGCCAGTCTAGTTATAAACTCCTTAAGATCAAGGTTCATCATAAAACTGGGCCCTACCTTTATTTTCGTAATACTAGCGGTTGCCACTAGAATTCCTGAAGCCCTTCTTCACGCCATCTGGAATGCATACACGAGCAAGTTTATGATGAAAAATATACTGTGCACTAGAGCTGGGCTTTTTTAGGGTAAAAGCAACTACAAAGGCAGTAATGTGCAGGGATTGTACATTTATTTTGTTACAAGAAGCAACGTGTTCTTTTCCTTTTGGTTTAACCAAGCTGAAGACAGGTCATTGAAGCAAGCTCTGCAGATGAATACTACGGTATACGTTCAGATTTAGTTCTGTGCTGTCTGGAATTGAAAAGGACACACCTAATAACTTTACTTAATCCTGTCACTCTTTAATTCATTATACAGAATTTCAGTCTGGGTCAGCTGTTATGTCCAGAGTTGGTCTATGGCAGATTTTATGCCATGTGTCGCTGTGATACCTCAGCATTAGTAACTTCCAATACAGTTATATTGGAACAACGGGTTGCAAAATTCATAGTGACTTCCCTAGAGTCATCACAGTTGAAAAGTGCTGGCTCTGGTCACCCTAAGAGTTTGCTCACAGCTGCTGCAAGAATCCTAATCAAAGTTTATTTCTGTACTATGTGTTTATTTATTCGGGGGGTGGGGGTGTTTGTTGCTTTTTTTAGCAAGAATAGTGTGAGAGAGACCTTCTTTCTTTAAGTTTCTCGGGTTTTCAGCCCAAGCGTACTAACTCTTGCTAAGACCAAAACTAGTAAAATAAAATCTTAAATTTCACATTAGGGTTTTGATTAAGTGAAGTCCTTAATCACATGCTCAACTGAAAGACCACGTGCCATTTTTAGCAAAGTCAGTGTCCAGACATCTTGTGCTGTTCTGCACCTTGAATGAATTGAAGTCAAGGTGAATTAAGTATGTGTTTAAAATCAGATATGTGCTTAAATACTTTCTTGAACAATGATGGAGTTAAGCATGCGCTGAAGTCCTGACTTGGGGCTATTAGGACCACTTTTGCCTCCTTCAGCTGAGAAAGGAGATCATCTAGCTGAGGCATCTGCTTTATCATTTCCTAGTCCAGTGCACCAGTATCAGCTTTCTGATTCAGTGAAATAGCAGAGGGTCATTCTCAGTCTGCAGGGCCAGATCCTATGAAAAAAGGCTCTTTGTAGTAGCGCAAGAATGCTATGAGCTTCACAAATAGAAGCACTCAGAAGATAAGAGCACCAGATATTCAGCTTCCTTCCCTCCCCAGCACAGCCTCTCTCTGTCTATTTTTTGAGACTCATTCAAGGAGCTCACCAACACCGTGGTCCAGCAACAGGGAGGTTTAAACGAGTGATGCCATGAACAAACATGTGCACATACACAGGGAATCCACACCTCCCTTTGCTCTTCCCTCGTTATGGGGTAGCACAGATTTCCTTTCTATTTTACTCTCTTATTTGGGCTCTCTGCTATGAATCTGCCATAAACATTTCATAAATGTGAATCAGGTGACAAAATAAATTCTAAAAATGCTGTGGAGGCCATCAGGGCAGGCGGCCCCCTGTCATTCCCCAAAGGGGCTGGCACGTTCACAGCAGTGATGCTCCCTGCAGCTCTCCCATCTCCACTAGTCACTGGCTCCTATTGAAACCAGCCCAGCTCCTGGCTGCTCCGCACAGGAAACCTTTCCCAACAGCAGTCCTATTTTCAACAGTAACTGCCAAAGCCGAGCCAAGGCCATGCACAAAAAGCCTAGTTTACCAGATGAATTCCCACAAAACACAAGTGACGCTATTCAGGATCTCATAAGCGGTAGGTCAGGGAATAAGGTGTTAGGACTCCTAAAGTTTAGCAGGAGGGAGCTGCTTGTCCCCTGGCCATAGGCTGCCTGCAGTACTGCCAGGCTAATTGCTGCGCATTCCTCGGCCATGATGTCACTGGATCATGATGCTAACTCTTTCCCTCCTATGGATGGAGGGAACTTGCGGTGTATCTCTGAGACACCCAAAAATACGTGTGCTGACCCTTAAAAAAAAATAAATCTTTTACCATATACCTAGCAGAGCCAAACTAAATGAAGCTGAGGTCTCTGTCCAGCATTTGGAAGCCAGTTAAAATAGGAAATCAGTGTTTCTCTAAATACACAGAGTATATTACCTTAGTCATAAAATTGGGGACTTTCAAATCTAATTTGTTCAGCACTAGCACTGTTGAAGGCTGGGAAGTGTTCCAGAGGAAATCACCTCCACGCAAACAGAGATTAGCAGCTCCCCATTGCAGACATATGGAAATGATTGCCTATAATCTCCGGTAATTGTGGCTGTATTACATTCAAATCCTGTTTTCAATTTTCTTAAACTTCTAGACTGATTGTGTTATTAAATCATGCTGGCTGATGTGTTTAATAAGGACCTATTAAATGTTTATAAAATTAGGGAAATAAATACGGGCTTTTAGTCAGATTGTGTGATGGATCTGGTAACCTATTGTTAAAAGTACTGCTGGTAAAAATGTGTCTAAAAAAAATAGACTTAAAGGCTCCCTTTAAATAAGAAACCCAATATTTGATACAGCCTATTTCCAAAATTATATTCACAGATGTTTAGACAGGAAAGAGGAGCCCAATTAGAAAGATCTCACTGAGCTGTGAGAAGAAGCACTTCCTCCGCGGGGTGACGGGTACCAGTTGTTTCAGATTGTGCCGGGAGGGCACAGCATCAGCCCAGGAGTGGCCACGGTTGGCCAGGGTGGCTGCGTGGCACCTGCATGGCTCCAGCACCAGCGTTTTGGCTACTGGGACAGCGTGTGGCCGGCTGAGGCTGTGCACTGTCCTGGCCACCTCTGAGCACCCAGCCCTGCTGGGGATGGGCAAGAGCATCCCATTGCCTCGCTCTCCCTTCTCTACTCATGGTCACCTCAAGTTATTAAAGAAATCCGAGGGACCATGTCAGCAAATTTGGCAAAGAAAAAAAATTTAAAAAACCACCAGGGATGTGTATCTGACAGAGAAGAGAGGTGTAAAGGATCACTCCGTGCCTCCTCCTTCCCACCACCCCTCTGCTCGTGCTCCCTTTTCTGCGCAGTGCTCCCTGCAGCACGGGACAAAGCCTTTCTCTCCCAATTAGTAGCCCTCATAGCTGCTTGCGTGCCCGATGTTGCCTTTGGAGGTAACCTTCAGTTTTTAAGGGCGAGCTCTGTGCTTTCCTCATTCTCAACTCGCCTTTACACTAGCTCTCACCTGGCTGTGAATGTGTGTGCATCTAACTCGTGTTAGCCACGCTACACATGCTAAAGTAATTTTGTCCTCTGTCTTAAGGGCAACCATGAACCTGTTTTCTCCAGCAAATTAATCTTTTATTTTATTCTTTTCTGAGGGGGGGTGGTGGTGGTGCGAAAAGTAAAGGGTATTATAAATTAATTAATTATTGAGTTTTTCAGCATTAAATGCACCGCATCATTATCTTTGCATAAACACACCATCTTTTAAAAAATATAACTAGCCCATAACATCGCAGTTACAGAATATTATCAAGTAATGAGGAACTCGCATGGTTCACATTAGAGACTTTGAAAGGTTTGAAGAGAATTGGATATAAGGTTAATATTTGGCAGAGCCTTGTAAATAGCCTGATTGTTATTTTATATTGGCTGAAGTATAAAAATCTGTGTTGCGTGCCAGCAAAAGCCGAGTGGTGTGGCCAGGTAGTTACATGGCTCTGTTGTTAGCCTGTTTCATGTAGGAATGTTCTTGCTCTCAGTAGGTTATTTTTTGTGTGTCTGCTTATACTCAGCTAAAATAGAGCAAGGACCCAGCAAGGCAATTATTTTTACTAAATTTTGTTGGTCTGCCCTCAGGGGACCTTCTCCCAGTTTAATTGTTGGAGGGATTGTTGCCTTCTGGGATTTTATTTCAAAATGTTCTTGTTAGGATTTGCTTTCGTAACAGAGTAGGGGCTTTTATTTTTTAAATTTTAATCCTTTTTTAATGCACATAAAATGCATAAAATGGTGTATCCTGGAATTAATAGAGGTGTTTCTTGATGCATAGATTTCTAAATTATTTGTCTACAGATATGCTTAGAATTAATTATATTAAAGGAGCATAAATCTCCTGCCTCCCTCCCCCATGCAGGAGGTTTGGAAGTGAATTCAAGCAACCCAACTGCATTTTAAGTTAAGACAAACATGGGAGAGATCATTTGTCTCTAGTTGTACATGAAATAGCTTATAATAGTTGCAGCTGAGTACATGAAGTATAAGTTAGAACCCCTTTGATATAAATCCCAGCATCGGCCTACAAAGATATTGCATTTATGCATCTGACAGGATTCACCCGTAAATAATAATAGGAGAAAAATCCAAATTTATAAGCTGCTATTTCTGGATTTATTTTTAATGTGACTGAATATTCGTCCCACTTCTACAGTGGGCACTACATTAAGCAGAGCGCGAGCAATCTGGTTGAAATCAACAGAAAGAAAATAAATACTGAAATGTCCCCTCCTTCAGCCACAACCAGTCAGAGACACGGGACAAGCTCCACGTGAGGACAAATATCATCCTGCCACATAATTCAAAGCAACTGGGGAGTAATGTAACCTATTTTTCTATTTTTAAATTAGTTGCAGTATTTAGTTGTTTGGGGGAAGCTCTCCCCTTTCCCAAACATGTGGTTCTTCCTCCATTCCTAAAATTATATTTACAGGCTATGAAACCTTTGTGGGCTAAATCTCAGCTCTTGTGAATTGGCATCCTCTGCTGAAATCAGCAGAGCAGTGCTGGGGTCTCGCTCACAGCCTCTCTGTGACAGTCTACCTGCTAATTTCTTTTCGAGAAAAGAGTGGATGAGGTCAGACTTTATTCCCCTGCTTCCTCCTTCTCTGCTATTTTTTGCAGTTAACCCAGCATCTGTAATTAATCTGATAGTCACTGCCTCCTCCATCTTCTCCTCCTTCTCTTTTCTGCACCCTTGGGGAGGTTTGGAAGGAAAGCAAGCTAAACACGAGCATGCAGGTAGCTGAGTTCACCCTATATGTCAAAACACTTTTTTCCACCCAAAATAAAAACAGTGTGTAGACTGAAACTCTGAAAGGTAAATAAGACCCTTGAGCCTCTAAAAGTAAACTCATCAATTAGAGCATTTGAAAAGGCTGGATGTCCATTGTCAGATCTAATGTTAACAGTTTAGCTCACATACAGGGCTCATTCATTAATTAATCGTGAAGCAGAATTGGAACCATCAACCCAAATCTTTAAAATCCTCCACGTCAGGACAGAAAGCACAAACATCTGCCCCGATCCTCGGCAGCTCACAAGCCCATACAGCGCCATAAGCTTGCTGTGAGTTTGGGAGGCCTCCGACCAGAGCCCACATCACAGAGCCACCACACGTAATGCAAAACATAATTTTTCCCAATTAGTTGTCTCTCTTCAGGAAAGGCCTGAGGCGGATGCAGCAGACAGATCCCTAGAGAGAGCGGTCCGTCTAGGTAGGCTTGAGATCACTGGCGGATCAGTGAGACTCTGTGTGTGTGTTTAAGAAGAGCTCACAATACAGCCAGTCTTCGATATTCCCAGCTCTTACACAAGAAAATACATCAGAAATTCACATTATCAGGCAGGACAAACAAAACTCAAATAGCAGCAGTTTAAAAATTGCTTCTTATTTGACACAGAACCAAACAGAGGAGGTAAAGTTAAAAAAAAAAAAAAAACAACAACAAAAAAGCCAACTACCCCCTACAAAAAATGGAAATAGACTCATTTCAGTACTTTCACAAGCTCTTCATTGTTGTTAGTGTCAGAGCATGCTCTAAGGTATTTTTAGGGTGTGAGCTTTTTTTATGAGATGGAAATGGCAGCCAGGCTGACTGTGGAGGGCAGGAGGCTGGTGGCACCCTCAGCGTGGTCACCCTCACCCCACTACAGGCTGCTGCTCCCCATCCCATCCCTGGTCTCCTGTCTGTAAGAAAAGGGTGAGCGCTGAGCCACGTGGGTGGGCCACCCCACGGTATTGTTAGCTCCGAGCAGTGAACATCCACATGGTTCTTTGAACAAAAAAACGCCCCTTGACCATCATTCAGTCAAAACCACTTTCTGTTCTTCATTGACCGCTTCTATTATTTCCCCCATATTTCTCAGTTGCTGAAAGTGCAAAGGAGACTCTCATCGCACAACGATCAGAAAAGTCAATGGCAACATTTCCACTCAAACTGGCCAACTGGATCATTAGGATGGGACTGGAAAAGTCTTCTTTTGGCTCGGTGCTGCAGTGCTATACCCTGCCTACCCTTACACCAGGCTCACATTAGACGAATTAAAGGAGCTGGGAGAAGGAGAGAACATGTGAAAAAAGATAAGTCATGGAGATCACAGCCATCAGATACTGGCCTAGGTCCTCTGCTGTGGTGGCTTCACTGATTGCAGAGAGGTTGCCTTTGTGTTGAGGAAGACGACTGCCGGATGGAGGGATCTGGTGCACAACATTGTGATGAACCCAGGTGGCACTTGAGGAAGCTGCTCTTTGCTCAGGTCCTGGGGGACCACAAGGCATCCTCAAACAGAGCATTCCTGGGAATAAAAAGCCCGGTGCCTATTCCTAAGTGAAAACCTGGCAGTTCATGCAGAAAAAACAACAAAATAGAAAGAAGAACAAAACTTTCCCTGGCAGGAAAAGTTGTGAAAACAGGATAGTTTTCTGATAGTGCATGCACAGGGGGAAAAATCCATTTTTCAAGTGAACGTACTGGTTAGAATGAAAGCTGGGGACAAGATGGGGTATGTGTGTGTGCAATTGTGGGAAGCAGTGTATTTGGCATGAATCTATTAAAAAATTGCTCAGGCCGTTTGGGGACGGTATGCAGAGCTTTATTGCTTTGGCTCAGCTGTTCTATTGCACAAGTGACAGCTAAAGGCTCTGAAAAAGAGAGGAAGAATGGAAAAGTGAAAGGTGGGGAAGCTTCAAGTTTTATGTCAGAGCAATGTCAGGCTGGAGAGAGAGGGGGATGATGTAATAGGTGGGGGAGAGAGGGAGAAAGGAGGTTAATGGGGAACTGTAAAATTTCAAATGCAGTATTTTATTACAGTATTGAAACTGATGCTTACAGTTTAACAATAGGACTGGCATGGAATAGCTTAGTGGCGTGAGCCAGCAGTGCCAGGAGGATTTATGATTTTTTTTTTTGCTTTTTTAATATTGCAGAAGGAAAGCCTCAGTCTTGTTTGGGTTGACAAGCCTCAAGCCTGGTAAACTGGAGTATGCACGGAAATGCTAGCCACTGGAAATCTGCCTGGGCTAACTGCTCCAAGGGAGAGAGACAGGGCTGTTGGGTGTTTTATGGAGTCTGTTGTTTCCTTGAGATGCTAAAGAGGAAAAGTGGCAGAGAAAGCAGGAGCAGAACTAACTGGGATCAGCCACCCACTCCTCGGGAAGGAACTCCCACTGGAGGTGCCTCTTTGAGAGCTTGGAGTCTTCTCCAGGCTGCCCCTAGCCCATCTTCAAATGACAGAGATGCTGCCAAAAGAGCCTTGTGAGCCCAGACAGGGTGGAGCTGGGCTCTTTATGAATCTGGTTTGTGGCCCAGAGCATTGTACAATAATAAACAGCTTGTGTGGTCGTGGGAGGCTTTTCCCAGTCTCAGACACAAAGATTGAAATTATTTCCTGTGCTGATGGTCAGTGGTGGATCTATAATCCTGTCAGTCCCACCTGTGCCCCCAGACTTCAGCGATGCTTGATGTCAAGGTGACTCTAGGTAGGACTGCAATGGCAGGAAGAAATGCTGCATGGGAGAGCTGGTGAGGGACTGAAAAAGCCCAAGATGAATGAAGCTGGTCAGTATACTGGGAATGTGGTCTCGAAAACAGGCTCAGAGTACTCCTGCTTGTACATGTTATTGCACTAGGTAAAATAGATCAGGAGGGAGGGCAACATTGCACTGCATGTTTTCATTGCTTCCAAGTTAGAAGTAAAACCACCAGCCATCGTCCCACCGGCACAGAGCAGCAAGAATTCACGTTTCAGTCTCTCCCGCAGGCCCAGCAGCAGCAAGTCCCTACCCCGTGCCCCCAGAAAGACCCGCACAAGAAAGTACTGACAGCCCCGTTCCGCTGTATGCAAGGCAAGGGGGAGAACAGCAAACAGCAGATCCTAAGTACACAAAGAGATTACTTAGGCAAAGCACTTGAGACAGAGAGTCATAATGCCCAGGAAAATTAAGTATACTCCACTAAATTGAGAAACATTCACAAAAAATGCAGCACTATTTATCTCCTATTACATATCACTAGGTGCATCAATGTATAAATTTCTTTTTCAGTGGGAGGATTGTTTGAAAACACTTGTATAACTCATGTGAACCCTAAGGAGGCAAAGCAGGAACCTTGGCTCTCCTTTGCCTGCTCTTGCAGAGGAGACACAATCCTGAGGTTAAATTCCAGCCGGTTTACCCATCCCAACACAACCAATTCATCAGAGAAGCTCATCAGCTCCTGAATGCAACAAGCCAACAGGGAAACTCTTTAGCTGCCTCTGCTGCATCTCACTTTGATCATTTTATAACTACAAAACCAGACAAATAATGAAAACATAAGCCCCATGCCCTCACGACCATTGTTTCTGGAAGGAGGGAGAGAGATTTTGGCACAGCGGGGTAGCAAACAAATGCCCTGAGCTAAAGTATTTAGTGAAGAGATGGTAAAGTATGATCAGAAGAGATGTGTGGGACCTGGGCCACCGTACAGAGGTGGCAGAGGGAGGCTCCCTGAGCCTCTGGCGTGGGGACATCCGTGCACTGTGTATAAGGAGGGGCAGGTACAGTTTGAAAGGACTGGCAAGGGGATATCACTGTGAGAGGCTATGCCCACCCAGACATGAACATTAACACAGCATTTCCCAGGTGCTCACTGGAAATTTAAATTCTTTATGGTTTTAAATTTTATCTTTGCACAGCCAGCTGTTGCTTTTCTACTGGGTCTGTGCACACACGGGAAGAGAAAGTGGCTCCTGCGCTCTCCCGCAGGAGATCCCAGAGGGTGGAAGGCGGTAGCTCAGGCTCTGAAACAAATACCCAGCTCCTTCCCCCTTCATACAAGGGCCACATCCTGCCCCAACGAAAGAGGCTCCTTCGGGCTGCTTTGATTCAAGAGCAGTGCCATGTGGAGGGATACACACGAAACATCAACCTCTCCTGTCCCCTGTCCATCTCACACCTGAGGTTGGGTGCTGCGACTGTTTTCCAGCAGCCCCCAAGCCCCAGGACCCCTCCTGTGCCACGGGCTGTGTGTCCCCTCCCTGCCACCGGCAGCAGCGAGAGGTGACGTTCTGCAGAGCAGCTTGCCATTCTCCAGTTTCCCTTAGTGACCAAGCTACATATGTTCAGAAAACTGAATTTATGTCGGTGGCTCGTTGTTCCCAGCCAGAAGATTCAGTCTGATTTGTATATAGCTCTGCATAAATTCCTCGTTAACCTTTACAACCATCTGGAGCGAGAGTTGCTCCCCATATCACAGCGGACCGCAGCAATGGCAACAAGCGTAACCAAAACCGCCGGGCTTTATGAGGCTGCTCCAGGCACCTCGTTTAGAGCCGGAGAAGGAGGATGGCAAAGGGAAAAAAACCCCTTCTGCGGGGTCCCCGGCCAGCAACCACCCCTGCAGTGCCCCCACCCAGCCCAGCGCAGAGGGAATCACTGCCCCGAGCGAAACCCACGGCTCTGCCTTCCCCAGAGGGAAAGGGCTGTTATTGTTCGTCTCTCTCTGTAGCACAAACCCTCTACCTTCTGTCGCTCTGTTTAAGAACAGGCAGCCGCTTAATACAATGCTGCCGAGCCTCCGACGGCAGCCGTGAGCTTAATGCTTCAATTTCCACATTTTATTTTATATGTAATTTAAAGCCCATGGTGCCTTAATTGTAAAATAGGCCTTATTAAAATAATAGCTCGAGAAGCAGTGGGGTACCCTGCGAGGCGGAATGAAGCTTTCTATCTTAACTGCTGTTTACAAGGATTTAAAAGGGAGATACAACCAAAATAGAGCTGTAGAGACATTTCCAATGTGAGCGATGGACCAAAGACCACTGGATAATTAAGCCTCTTTCCTTTTCCTTCCCCTCACCCCACCATGTTGTTGCTCGCTCTCTTTAGATATCCAGCGTGCACCCTTCGCTGCATTTATGATTGATGATGCAGTACAGATACTTCGGTACTGGTAAGCAGTGTGGGGTTTTGATTAATGATGTCGGTGGCACTCCCAGAAGACCAATGGCAAATAATATTGTTATCCGAAAACAACTAACATGACTAGGAAAAGAGCAGAGTCCTACAAGTTTGGAGAAGACTTTCTCGTCTCAAATCACCCATGTGCTGTCCACACCCTACTTTCTGGAGACAACCCCTTGCAGATGAAGGGTGTGATCACAAAAACTCTGAATTGCCTTTAAACTCCCCACTTCTTGGCCCATGCAAGGGACAGCTGTAGTCCCAACGTAAGGTAGGGGTCCCTCAGGGCTGCTTTGATTTATGTCGTGTCTCAGGTCTCCCAGGTAATGAATGAGCAGGCTTGTGATCAACCACTTTGTCACACCTGAGCTTCTTGGAGGGTGGAGGTTGCGAGCAGGCTGGCACAGCATCCCCAGGCAGAGACATCTGCTCTACCCTGGGTACCCCAACCAGCCTCACCAGAATGGCACGCTACGCTGCTGGAGGAGCAGAGGGGCCATAGGGTAACTTCAACATCACACTCACCAGCACATAAACTAGCCCGATAATTTCATTTTGGCCCCAGCATTGTGTGCTCCAGACACACTGGGCTTGGGAAGGTTTGGGTTTTTTTTTTCCCCTCTACTGTCTGTCTTGTACCCGCTTCCCCTCAAGTCTGCGAGGCTTGGCAGGGTTTCCTTGCCCGCTCAAAGGGCATGTGCATTCTTCCCATCAGACTTCAGTCGGACGTTTCTACTGTCCTAGACTGAAGGATGAAACAGGAGGCACAGTGCCCCGGGGTTTGCATGCTGTGGCTTCTGAAGCCTGTCTTGCTGCCAGCACGAGCAGTCAGTGCTCACGCTGTAGAGCTGGGTGACTGCACTTCTCCTGCATTCACAGCAGCCCTACTGACAGTTCTCCTGGTGATGAAAAGCCCTTAAAAACAAACCAAAACCAAACAAAAACCAGCTGTGGCTCTGTGGATGTACTTCAGCAACATCAGCAGATTGATCCTATGGAGGAGCTGTTGCTGCTGGGCTTGAGAGTGCTCTTAGCTCCTGGACTTTTGGGCATCTTCATCACTATGAACCTCTCTACGCTGCCGACAAAGTGCACTTTGCTAGTGGGGTCAGGCTGCCAGGATCCCTGCCCTAAGCACATCTGCACGCTCTCTCCACTGGAATCACGGTGAGCCTGCTTGTCCCCTGCCCTTCCAGTAGCCCAGCGATGCTGCCTGCAGCACCCTGACACCTATTGCAAGGGAGCATGGACAATTCGCACACCAAAGCTGCTGGTGAGCAACACCCCAAAGAGCACAAACCATGCTGTGTCCCCACTCTGAACACACCTCATCACCGGCATGGTCCAGGACCCCATGCTTTCAAAGCCCTGGAGAATATGGCAGGGGCTACCACACCGCCTGGGCTGCTCACGGGGACCTGTGCACCCAATAAAAATAGGAGCAGGACCAGATCCCACAGTTCCAAGAAAAGCCCCACCTGGGGCACCACACGCTGCCAGAAGCTGTAACCAGGCACAGGCAGCTTGATTACAGCTGCTTGCTCTGCAGCCGCGCAGGGGTTTGAGGAAGGAACATGTGTGCCAAAGATCTCAGTGCAGATCTAGGGATGGAGGTGGCAGAGAGAGGAACATGTAGCCGCATGGCAGGCTGTGATTTTGGGTGCTGGGAGCACACATGGCTCCACAGTCCCCACCCTCCACCTGCATGCTGCCCACAAAACCCATTCCCCAAGGGCCACTTCCAACTTTCCAAACCCATCAGCAGATTCACACAGCTGCTATTTAAAAAGAAAATAAAAACAATAAAAAATAACCCACAGGAGAAATATTTCCTTTTTTTTCATCCTCTAACAGTAACATTTCCCCTCCTAGCATTCACACTGGCTGTGGGCCCATGGCTGGATTATTTAGTCTGACTCCTGAAGCAGGAACAGATTTACAATTCAAATTCTCATGAAACAGCAGGGCTAGAAACTTTATCAAACTCTACATTATTGGAAATAAGAGATTCCCAGAAAGGATCCAAACTAACTGCCTTTATAGCTGTGATATCTTTACTGTATAAAGAAGCTACTTTATGCTGTCTTTCAGATGTGTTTAAAATGCATAGTTCTTTTCTTCATCATTTGCACCCTGACAGAGAGCTAGGACCCCACAACTTTTAAGGAGGGATTTTAAAAACAGTCTGAACAATTTAAAAAATGTATTTAAAAAAAAATTACAAATTTTTTTTTAAATTAAACCATTTCCAAAGGGTGTGTTTCAATCTAGCATGGGATGTATTGTGCACTACATGCTCAAAAAGGGGGGCAAAGCCTCCTCCTTTGCAAGGGGGTTGCAGATCAGACATGCTGGGGTCGGCAATGAAGGCTACTGACCAGGTAGTCTAGACCCCCATCATTTCCAACCAGCAGCCACCCACTGCAAGGAGGATTTGAAGGGCCTGAAGGCACAGATCTGTTGTAGAGGGGACATTTGTCACTGATAAATCACTTCCCCCCTTCCCCAACGCACTCTGGAGGCTGGTATAAAACTCTTACTGCACAGCCCCCTTGAAAGAGCCCAGCAGCAGCCAGCTTCAGTGACCAAGTGATCAGGGTCCATTGGCAAAAAATTTAACATCAGAAGACAGAAAATGAATGCCTACATGATATTTACTGCCTGCATATTTATATATTTATACATTGACACATAACATCTCCAGGCAAGGGCCTCGGTAAAATTTTGAGAACATAATTTTTTTTTCCTCTTAGAATATAGGATGCCATTTATAGAAAGTGAAACATTTTCCAAATATATTTGACCTTATTAAAAAATCCTATTTTAGTGAATGTTTCAGATTTTTTATTAATACTATTATCATGCTTATATCCCAATTCACTAATGAACCCTGAATTTGATTAGGCTATTCTTTAAGGGGAAAATATGGGAAAAATATAACTGAAACAGCAAATGAGTCCGTTCTGAACTCTGCAAATTTATAGCAGATTCTCATTTTTAACATCTTCCATAAAATGGCTGTTTTGGGGGAAGAGAGGAAAAGAATGATTTTTCTTTGACCTGCTCTGGCCAAGTTTTGCTGTAAAACAGTATCGCGTCACTATAATGTACCTGGGATCCAAAATAAATGTGTCTGTCTTGCAGTATCTCTGCAGGAATTATCAGTAATACTATACGTTCCAGTTTCAGATGGTTCTAATCAATCTTTTAGTATCTTACATGTCTGCCTATTAAGATAGAGATGATCACTTGGACTCTGAACTCTCTCTTTCTTTGTAAAATCATCTTGAGTAATATTAAATCATGTTGTTGGAGCTTTGGAATTTCTGGGTTTCATCAACATTTGCCCTCATTTTTCACATGGCAAAGTTAAGGAAATATCTGGTAACATTTTAATTCCACGTTATTCAATGTGGCTTGTGTAGGTGTGGTACAATCGAGTCCTACACAGGAAAGGCTGATTTGAAGTCCTGGCAGAGCGATTAGCTGATTCCCAAAAGATATGGATATAAATTTCTCCTAGGCACATCTGCCCTGTCTGCTTTTAATTTTGAAACACCAGCTTTAATTTAGAAACTGTACTGTAAGCTCTCCCTTTTGTGAACAAGAATGACATAATTTGCTGAGCAAAGACCCGGAGCCAAGCTTTTTTGTCTTAAGTAATCAATGAGTAGTAACCAACAGACAAATGTTCCTTCACTAATTCTCTTCTGCCTTCACAGGTTATTGCGCCCCGTGGATCCCGTCTTAATGGCAAGGCTGGGCTGCGCCGCCCTCCCCTCCTTTCAGAGCTGAGGACATCACCTCCTCTCACATTCTTGATCAGCTTCCCTGTGGCAACAGCAGCAGCGGATCACATGGAAAAGTAATATTAGGAAAGTATTTAATGTATTTATAGCTGTCTTTTAATGACATTTACCAGCTGGAAAGGAGGAGGCCTGCCAGCACCAAGTGATCAATCAGCTTTGAGGAACTCCAGCAAGTGCTCTCAGGACCACCAGCAAGCCTTCCTCCAGCCCTGGCTCCATCTTCTCCTGGTAGGCTGCAGATCCTTGGGGCAAATCAGGCTGACAGAGTGTGTTTGCCTGGCCCTTATCACAGCGGGACCTTGAATTTAGCCCAGGGCTGAGGCTGCCGCCGTGTACAAATAAATAGTGCTAATTCTTAGATCACAGTTTAGAAATTTCTGTTCTGCATCAGCCAGGCAATCTGTGTGCATGGGACTCATTATGAACACCCCATATAACAAATTTAGTGTGCCAATCAGTTTTTCCAGAGGACAAGAAGAGACTACTGAAGCCTGTGCTTGGCCACTGTTTGCAGCAGACCTTCAGATCTCTCCTTACAACAAAATGCCATCAGACAGAAGTTCTGGCTGTTGCAAGAGGAGTTACCTGCGCTTGGAAAATTGCAAAGATCAACCCATATGGAAAAGATCAGGATTGAAAGGTCCAAGTAAAGCAATTTTCTGCTTCCCAAAAGATGTGGATATAAATAGAACAGTGCCTGAAAATGAGCAGGCAGAAATGAAATACAAATGCAAACAGAGAGCAAGTCTTCTAAAGCAAATAAAGGTTTTACTATTTGTCCCCAAACGGAGTGTACCAGACCCACAGGGCAATGCAAATTCTTTCTCTACCCTTCTGTTGCAGGTCTTGTGACATTTAAATGAGGCTGGACATGACCACTTTGTGCATTTAAGGTTGAGCCATTATTCTGCCTAAGTTCAGGTTTACCTGAAGAGTAGTAATTGAGCAGAAGTGCATGTTCCCGTGACCACATTATCCGCGGAAAGTCATGCCCCACCGCAACAATCCTGAGCATCCATGTACACTCCTGGAGAGAGTCCCTCAGGAGACACTCCAAAGTTGCTCTCTGAGCATCATGCCAACCTTCTGTTTTGACATCAAGGGGTCTTCAGCCATCTTATTTCTTACTCTAATTGCTCTGACAAGCTGTGGAAATACACGTCATTTAATGTGTAAACCTATAAAATAATCATTTGCTGTCTGTGCTCTTGATGCCCAGAATCTGCTGAAATTTCATGTGGGAAAAAGCTCCACTGGGCTTGAAGGAATGACTTTTTCATTTCCCCGTTTTTTTCTCTGACAGAGAATTTTACAGTTACTGTAGGAGTTTGTGTCTCTCAGACTTCAAATGTCCATTGATACTTTCTATATTCCTCCTTCCCTGTATAAATTGCTTCTAAAATATTTTGGGTCTTGTTTGTATGTGCTATGATTTGAAGTTTTGAGTTTAATTTCTTTCTTTTGATAGCTGAGCTGCAATTCAGATATGGAATAAAGTGGTTGCAATGCTCGCAAGCATTGCAACAAGAATCACAGAAAGGTTTGGGTTGGAAGAGACTTTAAAGATCACCTAGTTCCAACCCCCTGCCCTGGGCAGGGACACCTCCCACCAGACCAGGCTGCTCAAAGCCCCATCCAGCCTGGCCTGGAACCCCTCCAGGGTTGGGGCAGCCACAGCTTCTCTGGGGAGCCCATTCCAGTGTCTCAATACTCTTGGAGTAAAGAATTTCTTCCTAATATCTAATTTAAATCTCCCCTCTTTCAGTTTAAAACCATTACCCCTCATCCTTTCACTGCACTCCCTGATCAAGAGTTCCTCCCCATCTTTTCTGTGCCTCCTCTTTTGTTACTGGAAGGCCACCATAAGGTCTCCGCAGAGCCTCCTCTTCTCCAGGCTGAACATCCCCAACTCTCTTAGCCTGTCCTCAAAGGAGAGGTGCTCCAGCCCTCTGATCATCTTTATGGCCCTCCTCCAGACTTGCTTCAACAGGTCCGTGTCCTTCTTATGTTGGGGACTCCAAAGCTGGACACAGTACTCCAGATGGGGTCTCACCAGAGCGGAGTAGAGGGGCAGAATCACCTCCCTCGCCCTGCTGGCCACACTTCTTTCGATACAGCCCAGGATGCGGTGGCTTTCTGGGCTGTGAGTGCACGTTGCTGGCTCATGTTGATCTTCTCAACAACCAACAGCCCCAAATCGTCCTCCCCAGGGCTGCTCTCAAGTCATTTTCCACCCAGCCTGTATTTGTGCTTGGGATTGCCCTGACCCACATGCAGGAGGTTGCACTTGGCCTTGTTGAACTTCATGAGGTTCACACAGACTCACCTCTCAAGCCTGTCCAGGTCCCTCTGGACCTTCATCCCTTCCCTCCAGCGTGTCAACCACTTCACCAGCTCTCTGCACTAATACTATTTAAGCAGTAAAAGTCCCATCTGCTTATAAATGCATAATCTTGCACGGAGACAACAAGAAGCCAAAAGAAATCTGTGACAAAAGCTGCAGGATGAAACACCTGAGAAATATGTTCCCTGCAAAAGAAAATCCAGAACAATACCTGTAGATAGAAGTGGTTGAAAGCTACTAAATATAAAAAACAAAATCAAAACAAGAAACCCCCCCAAAAAAACCCAAACACACCAACACTCACAGTGGTTTCGAAAAAAAAAAAATTCTCGAGCATGAAGGGTTTGTTTCCTCCTTTAAAAAAAATAAAAAATTGCATTTCAGCTAATTCAAAAGCTAGAAAACCAAGTGTGGAAAGTCCTTTGCATTTTGTTTAGCCAGTTTTACTTCAGCTTCTGTGGTTTGGTCTTACATTAGAATGAAATATTTAGCTAAATTAAAGAAAAAAATTGCCAAAACCCAACAAGAAAAATTAATATTATCAAAGTCCACTTCAATCCCTATTCTGGAATTAGATGCACATACCCATAGGAAAGGTGCTTCACTGTGATTTTCTTTCATGAAACCGGCAGTGCAGCATATCTGATGCCTTCTCAGAAAGCTCTACCTGTAGAAAATTTACTAACGGATTTTCAGAGCCCCTCATTAGGATTCTTTTGCAGAATACATCGACAATGTCTGCAGCTAAAATGAAGCTAAATTATCTTTTCCTAGATGGTGGCGTTACAATGTCAAATAGTAGTTTTACTACAAGGTCGTAAGTTTTGTACAAAAGGAATTGCAGAAAGAAACCAATGTTGAGTGCAAAGCTTAATGCCTTCGTGCAATCCCCATTGCGTGAGGGTGAGGGGGTATCGTAGCAAATACCACTTCAGCTTTAGAATTCAGCACACATTACAGAGAAGAAAAGAGGCTCCTGGACGGAGTGAACCTCATCACAGGTTTTGGGGTTGGTCATTTTCCTTCTTCTTTAATTCAGACTAATAAATTTTCAGAAACAGTAACACACTTTCACCACTGGTGCCTTGATTCTTCTGTTCAAACTTCTGTAAGGAAACCTGTAATTGGGGTGGTTAACTAACACACTACTTCAGGACTTAAGGAGTCCTACAGAAATTTCTCTGAACTGCTGGAGCAACTCCAGAGGAAGCTTAAATGATGAATATGTAGAGATAACGATATGGGTAATGAGAGCATCTACAATGGCATTATGCAAGGACTGTCATTTTCCCTGTGTTTGTACAGTGCCTACAATCAGGGGACCTGACCCAGCTGACTTCCTCTAGAAACTACTGCAATCCAAATAACAAATAAAAATAATGGGATTAAATCTGAATACGTGATATAAGCCATCACGCCGTAGGGCATATCCAACCCACCAGCTGCCTGAGGGGAAGGCGGGGAGGAAGAAATTTCCCCCACAGGCAGGTCATCCCATGGCTGCTGTCCCTGAGGTTTCTTGGATCCTTCTCTAAAATGTCTTGTCTTGTACTCTTCACTGTGAGAGACAAGACAATGAACTAGACGGACAAGCAATCTGACCCACCATGGCAATTCCTGTGATCCCACAGAGATGCTATGAATAATTCAGATTTGCTGCAAAAAATTCCCCACACTTGATGCAAGTTAACTGGTGTCTCCAAGAGAAAAGATCATATAACCTCTTTATAACTGTGTCCTCATCACTATTTACATGTGTATTTGACAGTTTATGGGTGCCTCCCTGCACAGGCTGTTAAAATGAGATGTAATTAAAATTACAACTTATCTTTAATAGGTTTAGATGTCAGAGGGCGCAGTCACAGAAAGCCTTAACCAGACTCTTTGGTAGGTCAGCAATAAAAGGGAATCCTGGCTTTTAGTGAACTTTCATGAAATGCTAATTATTTCAGTGTCATTCCTACTTGGAAGACATACTCATCCTCGCAAAACACACACTTGTTACTACACCCAGGGTTCAATGTCAGCAGGAAGAATCAAGAAGGAAAGCACTGCGCGGATGCTCTTCAATTTGGGGCTTTCTGGGACTTCAGCATGGTCTGAGTGAAGCCTTCTGGGAGCATCTCTTGTTCCTGGGCCTTATCTAAGAACTGGCTGGCTCTTAGGTGTCTGATGGCCTGTCCACACTGGGTAACTGAGACCACCACATTGCTGGAGCCTTGTAAGTGTTAGTTATCCCAGAGCACCTTCTGACAGAGCCCAGAGCTGCACAGGCGTCACAGCCAGGCTCACGGGTTGTATCCCTGTGAGCAAGCTCTCCTGCTTGGCTAAGGTACACTTTGAATGGAGTTACTCTGCTTCCAGCTCCAGGATGGCTCTCATGCAACCTGCTCTGGGACATCTGCTACACGGTCACACTTATTGTGGGGGTAAATATATGAATATACACCACTAGTCTGTCTCCCAAGGGGGTATAGATATGCCACAGTGACAAGAAGGAGTAATGGTTTGGCACTTGGAGTTTCAAGATGTAGGCTCTGCTTTTAGCCTTACTACTGACTGCTCACAGAGCTATGGACAAGTCACATCTGCAGGCTGTGCCTGGGTTTCCACTCTCCCTGTCCTCTGTTAGTCTGTGAAACCTCTGAGGACATGGACCTCCTGCTTCTGCAGGTTCATAAAAAAGCGGGATGAATTCTGCCTTATTCTCAGGTGTTTTCTGTTGCAATCCAAATAGCTCATCAGAAACTCCTCAAATATCTCTTGACATCACCGTGGGCCTGTCATACCTTCAGAGAGGCTGCAGTGAAGTTCACCAACAGTGAAACAGATTTTTGCTGCCTTCACGTTACAGTCTTTGCTGCAGTCCAAATACCATACACCGTCTCCTACGGTGTTCTCAGCTCTAGACCATGCAAGAGCCTTACAGAAAAGAAAATATGACAACTTCCAGAGCTTTGCCTAAGTACTTCAGTACTCCTAAGGAGGCAAACCATCCAGAGCTTGTAATCAGCTTAACTTGATAATGATTTTATGACTCTTCTTATGTCAGAGCTGTTCTCCCAGCCCCCTTCTCCCTTTTCTTCCCCACATACATATTCATGGAGAGAGAGCAGGAGCTCCTCAGTGCCTCTTGTGCTCCTCTGTGACCTGTTGCATGATAGTTGCTGGCATCTTCAAGCTCTTATTAAATTATCCACCAAAGCATGTTTTAACTCCAAACTGCTTCTGAGAAATAAAAGCTTGAAGCAATAAAAAAAGTTATCCTGAAGCTTGGAGATTCTACTAAAAGGGAAAATGGCACTGGAGCACTTCTGAAACTATGTCTTGAGGTCACACTTCTGAGCTAGTTTTGGAGAACTGTGTATAGAGGAAAGTCCAAATAGGGAATTCCCAGTCTCCAAAGTAGTGAATACATTCAAGATTTAATGACTTCAGGACTTTGGTAAGGACCAGGCTAAGTACCTCGTGAAAAGCAATAAATAAAGCATAAGAATTAGCTGTAGGAAAATGCACAGGAAAATATAGGAGGAAGAAAAACATTAAGTGCTTCATGGCCTTGAGGAATGGACACCTGCAAAGGAGGAATCTGGTCCATATTCAAGGATACCTTGTAAAGACAAATATTTGCCTACAATGTACACATTTATATGCAGGCATGGGATTATGTGCACATACAGACTCTGTTTCTTTACTTGCAAGGAGCTGAAATTTGATATAAAGTCAGAATGTCGATGAAGAGAATAAGAAAACCTTGTAAAGGTATTTAATGGAAAACGTCTATGTTGGAATAATGTAATTGGTCCCTGCAGAGTACTACAGGTTAGGGCAAAGCGTTAGATAGTGACAAAGGAGGAGAAGGAATGAATACATAGGAATTTTTCCCCTTTTTCTTAAGAACAGCAAGTCTCAGCCCAGGCAGGAGCAGGGGAGACTGGTAGAAGGAGTTCTGGCCTCTTCTTGCAAGCAGGATCCAAACTAAGAGTCAGAAATTTTAAAGTACTACTTTCCTCCTGCGTTCAAAGCAGAGCATGTGGGGATCTCATTGCAGGTCAATGGGAATTGCACAGTGGCTCCAGGGGTGTTGCAGAAGCTCAGATTGTGACCTTGCATCTTTAAGGATCTACTGTAAAATAACAGTTCTCACTCTCTATGCCAGACCCTTTGGAGCATTTCTTTCAGTATATTACATCACCAACCTCTATCTCAATTAGGCTGTTGGATATTTATTGCCATTTTCCTTCTTCAAGCCTGAAGGATCTGGCTTTCTTCCACCAAAGTTTACTGTCATTGACTTCAGGTGAATCAGTATCAAGTCACCTACCTAAACTTACCAAATAAATGTGCACACTCACAAACTACAGGAGGAAACATTACCTTAGGGGACTGAAAACGGAGGTCCTCAGTAGAAAAGGAGGATGGCTTACATTCAGAGATGACCTCAGTGAGTCTGTGTCTGCCCGGGTATGCAACACGTCAGTAGCATATATTTAAGACAGATGAAGAGCTTAGGAAGCATAGAAACATGGATTCAGATGTGTCAGCTAGTATGCATAAAAACAGCTGCTTAAAAATAATGTTTAGGGTTTGCCTTTATGCAATGACAGGAAAGGAATTCAGTGTCAAAGTTGCCTGAGCATTTAGCCACATGTGTTATTTTACTCCAAAGCAGACTGTGCTCTGATCCTTAATTCTTATGATGCCGTCTTGAACTACAAAACTATCCATACAGATCTCTGCACCACCTACCAATAATAAATGGATTTACTGAGCTAATGACCCTCCCATTTGGGCTGGTCTGCATATAACATCCAAAAAAGTCCTCAGGAAAAATCCATCAGGCAAACTGAAACCCTAGTGTGAAAAATACCTTTTTTGTTATTACCCAGTCCTTCCAGCCACACAATACTGATGACTCAATCTGAAGCGCTATGAGTCAGTCAAACACAACCCTCAAATAAATATCACGCCAACCTGTGCAATCCAGGGAGTGGGATTTAGACAGTTGCCACTGCCCGGACTACAAGTTCTTTGGGGATACATCTTCTGCTGGGGCTTGTGAGCGACTGAACATACTGTCAGCAGTTAAATAATATATCCGTATCATCACCATATAAAAAGTACAGCCAAAAATCTGTTCACACAGAGACTGTTGCTTTAATTGTCACTTGGATGCTCCTAACCAGTTTCTCTCCAGCTAAGAAAAAAGCTGAACCTTCCTGACAGCTCTGTGCCTCCATTTCCCTCCCTTGAGTGTTCGTCTACTTGGACTGCACTCAGCAGAGGAGAGACTGGCTCTGATTATTGGTGCTTCCAAGAGTGGGTCTTTCTCAGGTGGAATCTTGTTAAATCCATTAATAAAACTGTACCTGCTCAAAATGCAGTTGGTGGACAGTGAATTTTTGGAAGCTAAAGAGGGTCTGTGAAAGTTAGCTACACTACGGATACTAGAAAGCAACATGAACCAACAGAAAATAGACTGGGGGACAATTGACTTTGAGTGCATTCAAACTTGACCCTTATGGAGGGAAACTGGTCTCAGTTAGATTGTTAAATTGCTAGCTAAGAAAAAAAATCATATACGTTTATTGCTGTTTATATCAAGATTGTAAGTTACAGGTGTTCTGATCTTTCTACTTTCAGAATTTGGTTCAATATTTAGCATATGCTGGTAGCATTTTCTTCCTAAGTCAATGGACTAAAAATCAACTCTTTTCTACGTAACATCACAGGCTGGAATGGAGGAGCTTGCTGCAGTATTCCAGGCTAGACAGCTACTTTTGTCTCTTTCCCTGATTCTTGCTTAAGAATACAGTAAAAAGAAAGGAAGAGTGGAAAAAAGAACTACATGAAAGACAAAAAGTAGATAAATGGAAAAGGAAATCTTAATAAGGTTCTTTTTTCTTTTCCTATTTTTTTGGAGACTGCTGTATTAAATTAAAGTCATACATAGGTTTCAAAGAAAATCGTATGTCGGTGGAATGGAGAGCCCACCTGACAACGCATGCTAACAGAATTGTAAATGTAAAGGGTAATGCTTGTCACTTCCTGACAGCTCTAAATGGCCTTTTAGTTCAGTACGCAGAGCTGTCATAAAAAAACATAAAAATGCATATGCAGACAGCTGAAACTGCAATGCACATCATTATCTGCAAATGGTATAAGTATCCTGAACAAAGGGCCTTCCAGTTTAAGGACAAGCATAAGACATTTTTCTGCCTCTAGCCTTAAAACAAAGTGCTGTCAAGAAAACAAGATTCTCAGTGCCAGAACTGAGGATTTTCTGTCAATCAGCAAGGTGCTACATTTGTACATATTTTTCTGACCCCAAATATGAGAAGAGCATCCTTAACAGATGTGTATTTAACTTCTGGCAGATACATCTGTTTCTTCTGGGGTTTTTATTTTTTATTTCTTTTTTTTTTCTCCCCCTCAAACACGCTGCAGAGCAGAACAGTTTTGTTGTGTACTTATTAGTTCCTTCTACCCTGACTTTTCCTCCTCATTTGTTTAAAGTATCTGCATGGTGGCTTCACCATTATTGTGCCAAGATGTTGGGGAACATTAGGGACTAGTGTTAACCCCATATGGGGACCATGCAAAAAAAAGGTAAATTCTGTTCCTTTGATGTTCGTGACTACTGTGCTACTCTTAGTCGTGGTTTAAAATTTTTCAAAGTTGCAAGTTCACTTCCAGTGCAGTTTGAAAACACACATAGAAGTAATGAAAGCTTAGCAAAGGCACAAACATATCCAAGCAGCATTAAGAATAAACCTGCCTCCTGGCACAACTCTGCAAAATGTTAGTGAACATGAGAACCGTGGTGGACAATGTGTGCACAGTGGCCACTTGCTGACCACTTGACTCTGATTTAGGCTATTCCCAGCAGTCCTGTGTTACCGTATGCACAGACATTTCTACTCACGACATTTCTCCAGACAAAGGCTGGGGGACTGCAGGCTCCCCAGCACGATTTAAGGCTAAGGAAGAAAAGGAGTCGAGGGTGAATGCTCTGTGGCAGACTGGCATGAACAAGGCTTTCTACTCCAAGCATTAGAGTGCACCTCATGAATGCATAAAAGAGCACTAAGACAGCAGTTGGGTTTCTTTCCGTTTTTCCTTCCCAACCCCCTAATCCGAGTCTCATTTACACTGACCCCACTCACAAGCATCCACTGCACTGCGCAGACCTATGACTTAGACCTTCAATAGTAGCTAAACCATCCCCTCACAACAAATAACCTGCACAAATATCCATTCCCCCATACAACCAATAGACCAAGGGTGGAACATGGATAAGCAGCAAGTAGTTGAATGATACACCCCAATTTTTCTAGTTGCTAGACATCCAAATGTGTCCCTCTCAACACTCACCAGTTTCAGTTACACTCCCATACAGATACCTCCATGCTCATTAAATTGCATGAACCCCCTTTTTCTGTGGGTTTGTGTTTCCTTCAGATTTTCAACATTTATTTGCATTGCATTTCATGCTACTTGCCCAGTCCCAGGGCCAGGCAGCACTTTAAGGTCCATGTTTGCAGCAAACAATGACTACTCTGGCCCTGAACACAACTTACGGTACAGGAACCGGTATGCACAAGAGATCTTTGATATATTTTCTCAGTGTCTTAAATTATCCACCAAATGTCTCATTCCCATGCTCTGTGCTTGCAGCATAAAGTATGGAAATATGAATCAAAGATATTTGGGATTTCAGAACTTCTGAGATGATGGAGGCAAAATATTTCAGTCCACAAGAAAAGTAAGGGAATAAATGTCACATATAAAAATTCTCTATTCATCTCATGGCTTATATTTACAAAGTGCTGTGTTTGAATCTGTAAATTTTCCAGTGTGAAATTGCCCTGAACAGTTGCTTAATGGCATCTTAATTTTCCTTTAATTAATCACCTTTAGAATTTCTAGCTGTTTCTCCATTAAAATACGCATTTATCACATATATAATCTTCATTCCTTTCTTCCAAAATTGCCCAAAGAAACCATCAAAGGACAAGGCTGCAATCCTAAAAATTCATTTCTTTTGTATCTGCAGTAAGAAGATATGGGAATACGCAGTCATCTTGGTTTTGTCTGAGAATTTAAAAAATATCTAGTAATTCTGTCTGTCTCTCCCTTCTTGGTCCTGTTTGAGACATCTGAAGACATCTAAATCCAAAGTTTGGTTCCTGTCTCAATAACTGCTTCTAATCCAAGCACAAGAAAAATAACATCTTAATGCTCACTCAACAGTCTTGCTTCCAAAGCTGCCTCTACAGACGCTTAAATAACTGAAAACAACTCTGCAGTACATCCTCCCCAGAGTCAAACCTTGCACATGTGCTTAAAAAAAAAAAAAAGCTTTGCAGACTACGTGTAAAAGCCCCATCTGGTGATGCCTGACATAACAGTATGTTTCCACCTAATTACAGTACACTTAAAAAATACACTATGCGTTATTGACGTAAAAACAATTGAATATATATCTGTCTGCTAATAAAGTACACTGGACAGAAAAAAAACGTTTCCAATGGAGTGAGTTGATGAACCAGACTTCCTACAGGAGTAGGAAAGGCAGGAGAAATGAACAAAGTAGTTTTACCAGGGAGATTGGTACATTTGTGAATAGGATTATACGATGTGGTAATACAGCAAAGAAACATACTCGATGGTCCGTGTGACTCATGTTCCTATAGTCTTAAGTATTTTATGTATACATTATTATAGTTAACAAAATTGGATATGTTTCATGATATTTAAAACATCTGTTTTAAAAAAAACCTGAGTCACTGAAGGTAGAGCGAAGGACATCATTTTCAGCCTAAAAAAATAAAATAAATACGCTGTTCCTATCCCATATATGTTTCATTAGTCGTCTCTAAAATCATACGATCTATAAAGAGATGCAGTCAACGGTACTTGCAAAGAACAGGAGATCACACAAACCTCTTACAGATGTCCTCAGTATTGATTAGCTAACATCAAAACTAATATTTGAAAATGTAAGACACTACAAAAGCTTTAGTCAGCCAAGCAGTTATGCCACAGTTAGTACAACCACCTGCACCAAAAAGGAATAATCACAAGGCAGAATTTGCAGAACATCTACTTTAAAAGCAGCACAAAGTTTGATGATTTGAGATGAAAACACATGCAGAGTAACAACATAATTCAGTGTAAGGGGAGGGCAATTTTTGATGAGGTAGTGAGATCTGTGCAAGACTGGCAGAAATCTGGGTTGTTCAGACGTTAATGCCAATGCAAGTCCCCTGCCTGAGAGAGATGCACAACATACCGGTTTGGAGACCAAAGCAACCTCCACTACAAGACAGGTAGAGACTAGGTGAAAGCATCATCGGTTTCCTTGTGCGACTGGCCTTAATGACATGTGCACTTTCCTGATACAACAGATGTTCCACCTAGCAATTCTTTTTTGAGCCTGGCTTTTGTATTACCATGTTTAAAAAGTGGCGCTGTCAAATACGGCAGCGAGAGTCCTGGACTAACACCTACAGCTAAGCTACGCCAGCCAAAATATAACAATATTTTAACCACAGTGATATAGAGCTGGATTTGAACACGCATCTTGCAGACAAAAGCTTCTATATCCCATTACCATGACCTGTGCCAGCCAGGCCTCCCTCTCAATCTGTTCACTTTAAATTTACAAGGAAAGAAATAACAAGAAAGAAGGACATTCTTTTATTACATTTTTTCAAATAAAATGTCTGTGCTTTCTCTGGATGGTTCCAGCCCGATTTATACAAGGTGAATTTGACCTTCAAGAGGCAGAACATCTGGGAATGACAATTAAAGCCATCTGCACCCAAGGCAAGCAGGTTGCTCGCTATCCACTCCATTCTGTCGCCTTCAGAACATAGAGGAGGGGGGGTAATCTCAAGACAGCCATCCCTTTTTTATTGACTGTCTCCTGTGCTTTTAGAGATGTGAAAATATACAGAGCCTGACTGCCTTCCTTCCCAAGGAGGCTCACAGAGCATGACATGAAAACTGTAGCCGTGCTCCTGAAGATTTGTGATTCAGGTTCTATGAGGATGGTATTACCTGGACCCAGAATTTCTTTACTATTAAATCTAACTTCTGTATGTCTCACCAGTTGTGACCTGGCCTGTCTGAATTTTGGCTCTCACACCTCCTTTATGTGGCTGACTGGCTTCTGCCTTTTTTACTGGCCATCCAAGTCCAACTGGAAACAGAGGATAGATCATCGAACCCTCTGTTCCTGGAGGCACAGCTTTAAGCTCCAGCTCTATTTAGGAAGGCTTAAGGTGTTGGAGATATTTTAATATGCTGGTTAAAATCCAAACCACTGTTTCCTGTAGGATTTCAGGACTCCAGCTTTCCTAGAGCTTGCAAATCTTCAAATGCTTGCCACAACAGGCTCACTCACAACCCCCTAAAACTTGGTTTTGAGGGTATTCTGTTGTTGTCATTTAAACCCAATGCTGTTAAGGTATATCCTGCCGATTACCACTCTCCCAGTTTCTCCTTGTACTCTTCTACTTGCCTGTACCATCTGATTTCCCATTTCAGACTTTGCTGGTGAGCTCTTTAGGACAGGAGGATTTTGCTGTGTTTACCTACAGTTCCAAGCAGAGCAGGACTTTGGTGTCTGGCCTGAGACGCTAAAGCAATGCACATGATAAAGAAGTACTTAAGGCACTAGCTGTGTCATGTAGATATTTGCACAGAAGGATCGTATTCGCTTTTGGACAGGCAGTATAGTGTTAATGACTTATTTGGATAGCCAGACCTGGTTGGAATTTCAAAAGCAAAGGAAAAATAAAAATCCAGAGGATGGGAAAAAACCCAGCTAACCCAGAACTGGAATCTTTTCTGTGGTATTTGGATTATTATTATTTTCATTTTCTCTTTGTATAATTTTTTTTTCAGCCTACTTAAGAGCTCCCTGTGTGCCACCTATCGGTCTAACCCATGCTCAGTTCTTCCTCAGACAAAAACAGTGGTGGAAGGGTTGTGCAGGGCCAGAAAACAGGAGGTAGGAGGCCAGAGATCATGTACGGCAAAACTGTCCAGAAAACAGGGAAAGGAAGTGTATTTTTCTAGGCAGGTTGAGCCAACTGCAGCCCAGAAGGCAGTCACATCCCCTGTTTCAAACTACGGGTGTGACTCAGATAAACCAGCAACATGAAATTACACCAGCAGAAAGATATTTTAGAAAATATTCCACGCCATGGATGACATATTCAAGTATTATGTCTTTGGAGATTTAACTCTGCCTTCTTTGAGTGAGAAACCAGACACTTGGAGAATTAACCGAGATTATATTGACAGGTCTAGGTTCCACAACAATTCCCCTTGTAAATGCCCCATAAACACCTCTCTTTCCAGTGTCAGTCACACATTCATTTTCTACCACAATAATTCTTTGCTAAGATCCCATTCCCTTAATAGAAAGTGGAAAAAAAAAGTGAGTGACACCTCAAACAATATTTGATAGTCTAACAACAATTTCTAACTTCAAAGACTATCTACATAAAAGTTGAAGACTTTTGCTACAAAACCAAACCACTGGGAAATCATTTTCCATCTGACATCAATTCCCCAGCTACTAGAATGCAGGCTTCAACTAAAAGTATAACTTTTACTAGAGGTTCTTTAACATTTTAATCTATGCTATGAGAAAGTATGTACATAGTCAGGTTATATTGTGTCAGAATTCTGGAGTGGGTGTAAAAGAGATAACCCCACAAATCAAAGACAAGGATGGCCTTCATGGCCAGCTGATAAGCACTCAGATACATGACTGAGTTACAGTGGTTTAATGGATTAGCACATAAGAATATTTGACTGATTAACCCCAAATCTTTATGAACACAAAAAGACAAGGGGTACAACCAAGAACATTCCCAAACAAAATTATTGTCCTAAAGGAAGGGAATGATTTTTTCAGAGCTGAATCATTACAGCAAATCACTCCTAATGTACTGAACCACTGGAGGAATCAATGGATGCAGGTGTACAAATCATGTATTCAAGACTCAGTGCTGGCAAGCAAAGATCTGTAAGGTTTGATGATGGGCCATTTTCCCTTCCCAGAAACGTTGGCTAAACCCCACAAAGTTTTCTGTAACAGTCTTTTTTTTAAAAAAAACCCCTTGCTTTCATTTCTAGCTGAAGAGGAGATTGCATGTCTAAGACATCAAGTTGCGACCTTGCAGTGAATTAAATGGGTGAGCATGTTAAAAGGCTTGTAAACGTATCTGGACCTTTTTTTTTTCTCACCATCTGTTTCATACTTGATATCTTGATAGATAGTTCAGCTTATTACCCACCACTAACGTCATCTCTCTGCTGAAGCCTTGTTATTTGAAATATGGGGTCTCTCCTTTGTATAGCAGTGACTAAGTACATTGGAACCCACTTAAATTCGTTTTAAATGCATTAAATTGGTAACATGCAGTGCTGCTGCATACCAGTTTCTAAGTTACATAGTAAAAGTTTAAATGATTAAACCAATTTAATGTATGATCCAGGCACTCCGTATGGCTGAGAACAGCCAAGTTTTCCAGTGAAACGTTTGCCTGGTAGTTAGCATTGTGCAGAGGTATGCAGATGCTTTTGCTAGGAGAAAGTGAAATAATTGATGCAGCTGAAAATGACCTTGATCTTAAAGTCATTACCTCATTCCTTGAAATATCTGAAAATACAATGACAGAAGCAAGGGCCTGAGTGACTACTGTGACTTTTACTTTGTCCTGAGTATCAGTGTTACATGGGTACATGCCAACAATAAATCATTTTCCTGGAACACACGACAGTAAAAAGTTGGGGTCATGTTTTCAAACTGGCTTTTCTTTTTTCTTTTTTTTTTGGTGTCTGTTGGTTCTGTGTCTCTGCAGACTTTACATGACGTCCTCCTGTCTGCCTACATCTATTTTATAGATTAATGGTACCTGTAACTACTCAAATGAAAGGTAAAATAATAGCAAGGGTGATGAAACCGCATGCTCTATGACATAGGAGGGTGACTCATGGGGTCAGGAATGAATTCCTGCCTTTCACCACTGGCAGAGCCTTGTATTGCTACCAAAGCACTATGCATGGTAAAGCGGTGACAACACACACCTGGAGGTGCACAGAAGTCCAAAAGGTCCACCAGGTTTGTCTGCTTCCCAGAGAGAAGGGTAGATTTCCCCAGGCTGCCATGGGACTGGTTAAACCATACCACAGGGGGGCTCTGGGACGCTTCATGCCAACTAATGCAGAGCCCAGCTGAGGCAAATAAAAACTTTTTGATTACCAAATTTTCATCTGGGTTGCCAAGGTCACTTGTACCTCTTGGAGATGCACTGAAGCGAGGGGCTGGAAGGATCAGATTCCCTCCTGCAGCTCCCCATAGGAGTAGGGCCACCCTTTCTAACAGGGCAGGCCAATTTCTGCAAGCTCCAGTCTTCCCTGAGATACCGAGACAGGTGACTTGTGTCTTACAGGTGTTACAAAACAACAGTTTCCCCCCCAAAGCATGGGATCATGGTCATGCCTACAAACCACATTAGCTAAAGGACTTTCTTCCTTTTCTCTTTGAAGAGGAGCACGCACAGAAGAGCTGGGAATACACTGACCCACAGAAGAGAGGAGAGGCATTTTAAATGTAATGAACTAGAAGTTGTGCAACAAACATAACTGCAACCAAACACCACCTGCCAAGTGTTAAGAGACTTGATTCATGCAGCAAAAATGTCACACCAAGCGGTTTTGATGCAGCCAGCTGTCAACAGGCGAAGCACTCTGCATCTAAAGAGGACAGGTTACGGGAGGAGCTCGTGGCTCAGGAGGAACTAGAGAATCACACTGATGACTACCTTTGAGAAGAGCTTCTTCAGAAACATTGCAAAAACCAGAGCTAAAGTCAGGCTACTATTTGTGCAATAAACACATGTGCTGTGGTCTTAAGGAGTGGAAGCTGGGAAGCTCTGGTGTTTTTTGTGGAATTTCACCACCTGCAAGACAGCCCACGGCTCTGGGAGGCAAAGTGTTATCAGCACATCATAGTTCTGTCTTTTCATCTCTGACCTTGTCACTTTTTCCCTTTTTTCAGTCTGCCAGGGCTAACGCTGAGAAGGAAGGGATCTGCAACAGTGGAGATGTAAAGTTTTAAGAGCTGTCATTCTCCACTGATACAGAAATGTATTTTCCTAAATTTAACAGCTAAATACACATCAAGGTGTTACAAACACTTACTTGTGTTACAAAAGATGTTTAAGTGTTGGCAGGACACCTATATCCTGTACACGCCATGTAGTCAAACTTAATTTCACATAAACCCTGCCTGAATTAATTTTCATTTAATTTTATGTAAACAGTGTCTCTAACAGTGACAGCAGGACCTCACCGAAGAACTAGAGGTTCTGTTTCCCAAACCAAACACAGTTCAGATCTTTCGGCTCAAACTGAGATTTGAGCACAGATCTGGATTTACTCACGAAGTTCAATTGGGAATCCAATTTTATAATCAATTCTTCATTGCTTAAATCAATGTTGTTGATATAATCCATCAGAGAACCTATCCCCTTGATGGAGGATTTTTAAAAGCTGTATTTTATGGCTATGTCATCACCAGGCATTTGTGGATTTAAAACATTTGTGAAATAGGATTTTCTGGTAAAATCTTGTGTGGTCCATTAAACGTATAATACACAGCAGAGGAAATACTTGATTATGCTTACACACTTTTCCCTGTTTCTGGTAATATTCCAAATGAATGCAGCTCTGCCACATGGTTATCAGTTCCTAAGATGGCTTCTGAAGTTTGTTATTTTACCATTCTGCCTTGCAGTTGACAATTTACCTGCGACTACATTAGCTTAGAGCCGGCCCTCGCAGAGAGTTTGTATTTGCCCACGATATTAACATTGAAGCAAATTTCCCAGGAATTCCATTCAAAGGCCTCAAACATACTCCATATACGTATGCTTTTGCAACACTCCCATGTGTATATTTTGTTTGCTTGTGTGCTGTATACAAAGCACATGTGGAATCTGTAAGCATAACAAGCAGGATCATTAACTGAAAAATTAATCATGCTTATGCAAATCGTGTGAATTTACACTATTAGTTACACTACTAGAACTCACAGTGTCTACGTAATTTAATTTATTTTTTTTTTTCAAATTTCAGTGTGGGAATCCAACAGTTCTGAGCTGGCAGCACCAAAAGTGTCATTTTTCTAAGGATATGTATAAACAAAATGAGGATGTCCAAAGTACACATATAAAATTGTACTCCATGGTGCGTTACAAGGCACAGCTCCTTACCATACACTGATGTACCAAAAAGAAAAAAATTCTATAGGGCATCAACTGCAATATATGCAACTTAATAAAAAACACACCTTTGAAGAGATATGCTAAAAAAATAATAACAGTAACACTCCACAAAGAGAAATATCTCTATTTTAGTGGGACGAGTCTCCTGAATTTTTCAAGCTGACCTAGCCGTTGCCTCATGGCTTTGCTACATTCTTTATTAACAAAGTAACTTTTCTTAAAAGCAGATACTTTGCATATATTTGAATGAAAGTTCAGAATTTTCACCTGCCTAATGTATTGAACAACACAGAGGGGTAGTGTTTCTAAAGTTTGGAATGAGAAAAGGTAGGTAATTTAAAAAGTTGGTTTGGTTCCTGAGGACAGCAAGGAAGCCCATCTTTGAAGTGTCATCACAAAATTCAGATCTCCAAGACCAAAAAGGCCAGAAGCTTAGCACAGCATAGGAAGGGACTAGGAGACAGCCCAAGTACTACCAATGTAAAGAAAATATTCTACACAGAACACTACCTTAAACTACCATTTTCACGAACTCAAAGGCATTCAAACATTATCTAGCCTTAAATGTATATCCCACTATCCTCAGACATCATATTCCATTCAAAGAACTTCAACAGAACATTAAAAAACCCTTTTGTTAACATCCATCATAGAGAGACATACAGTAGCTCTTGAAGCACACAGAGGAAAACATGCAGCAATTTAGAACAAGAAACAAATACAAATAATGTAGTCTCTGGAAATTATGGGCATGAAAGAAAGAGTACAAGATTCCAACTTGCAAAGTAAAATTCATTCTAAGACAATCACTGGTGAAAATCACTGGGATAAACGGCAAAATATTAACATAAGCATTCTTAAAATTCAAAATAAAAATTTGACTTTAAAATAATGTTCTTGGTTGCTTTTTCTTACTGTGCTCTCCATAAAATGACGAATGTAATAAAACACAATCTCCTACCCACACCAAAATAATGTTTGGCTCAGCTCTACTTTTGGTGCAAATATTTCTCTGTTGAGACAGCTTGCTCATGTCCTCATCGGAGTCTTGGAACCATTTTCTGGCTTTACTACACACTCACTGTGTCACCATCAGTAAATCACATAATCCGTACACCACAAATTAACATCTGTAAAACTGGGAAAGCCATTTGTATTTTAAAAAGTTGTTGTGAAACTCAGTTAGTTAAACCACTAATTATTTTGTTTAAAGTTATTGGAATTAAAGATGTTTACAGCTACATATGATTTTTGTATCAGTAGTAGGTCTCAGCTATGCAGATAAGTAATGATCTCAAGCGTTTTAGTCCAATTGGAGCTAACCAAAGTGAATGTAGCAGAGAAAGTTCTAGCAGATTCCCATGGGAATGGAAAGAAGAGTTTGCACTTGGAAGAAAGGAAATCCAAATCCTCATTTGCCCTTACTCCATAACAAACCCCACCCAGGTTCTACATCTTCCAAAGCACACCCTGCCTCTATGACACAACCACAACCATCTAGTAAAAGATTATACCATAACTCTGACAATACAAAGACAGACAAAAGTTTAAAATTACTGTCAGAATTACCTGGATTTACTGTCACTGATAGGTTTAAATCCCCAGGGGATAGCTTGTATCATTAATATAGAAGGTGAGGGAGGTAAACCAGAGGTAATTACTAGGTACTTCATAATGCCCTGAACTAGAATTCCCTGAAGCACCTTTGTGTGCCTGACATAACTCATAGGCCAATGCTTCAGATAAAGAGAGATACACATTTTCTTCTGGTCTCCTTGTCAAATTCTGCGTTCCTGCAGATGCATGGAAGGAAGCTGTCACTGCCCACCCCTGAGCATCACTGCTGCTGCTGCAGAGAGCCCTCAAGCATGAAGTCAGGGTGTCCCTTGCACACACACTCAGTCTTATCAGCAGTGGGAAATCCACCCAGAATCTGTTACCTCCAAGTGAGTTCAGTTTCCTGATGTGAACAGAAAGTTAATCAGGAGAAGTCATTAGACTCCTAAACCACATAACATACCTCAAGGAGACTTGTCTCTCTGCCTTGCCACTATGATTAACAAATAGGGACAAATTAATCTGTGTGCAATTCAGAGCAGAGATCTCACTGAGGTGCTCTGAATTGTCTTCTTGGAGAGCTCTTCCTTTTCCACAATTTGTAGGAGAGCAGTCTCCTGACAGGTACCATAATCCAGGATGCTTTTCAGAAAAATAATAATAATAAACCAAGTCTGCTTAATTTTCATGCTGGTGGCCCCTGGGTATACAAGAAACAGGATGGGTTGAGGGGCAGCTTTGTGATGACTGCAGGGTCCTTACCAAGCCCAACTGAGTCATAATCTTCAAGGAGGGAAAAAAAGGCTTTTTCCCTTTTGTGTCCAGACATGTGCAGGTCCTGGCATCTCTGCAGGCTCACAATAGAAGACCTATCTTATTCATGCTGCAAAAGATCTGGAACCTGACACTTCTCTTGGGCACTCAGTCCTAACCGGCAGGATTTGCCTCTGACACTCTCCTTTTCAAGACAAGTGTCAGCAGGTGATGAACTTTGTATTCTTTCACTCCTGCAGCTTCAGAGCTGGATCTCTGTTTCTGCAGAATTCATGAATGGTAAATGTCAAGGCCTTTGTTTTTTTTAGATCTGTAGTTCTGATGTCAGAAAATAAAGGAAAGATGAACAATACTCTTCTTTCCTCCATCCTTTATTTTGCAAGTTCTTATGCTGAAGAAACAGAGCTGTATTTCTTGGTGTACAGTAAGCACAAATAATAATATGCAGCAGAGAAGACTCCAACATATCGTTGTGGCATCCTCCTGGCCTTGCCCGCTGAGCTGTGTGCATTGCTGCACCTGAAAATTACACCCCTCATATTGTAACAGCACACCTTGCGGGGCTCGACTGTATTAGGTAACTATTGTTAAATTTTACAGTGATTTTAGTGTTTTGGTTAATTAGTTCCACTTCATGAGGCAAAGGTCTCATAATTACACTTTGCAGGATGTTCATTAGCCGAGCAGATTGCTTTCTCAGTTCAGGGCATCTCTAGCAAGGGCTCGGTGGTCACCGCATAAGGATTACAGCAACATAAGGGATGATGAAAATCGTACTGTAAGCCTGCCCTTTCGGTGAACTAGGAGTTCATGCTGGTCTAACATGACTGGACAAAGCTGAGATTTAGAAGAGACTTGGCAAAAGCAAAGCATATTATTTAGCATGAATGGTTTAGCCCTTCCTCCTCTTTCCGAATCATTCACATCTTGTTCTGTGGATTGACTCTGATAACAACTTTATGCAAACATATTTCAACTAGAGTGGCCTGTGAACCATTTACTTTGACTTTGCCTTTGTTGACTCTGCCTTTGATTACTCCTTTTACAGTCCCAGTTCAAGAGCGCTCAACTCCAAACGCACACCTACTGCTCAGTTATTTCAAAGTCTAGGGAAAAACCCAAACCTGATCATCACAGGCTTTCAACAGAGCATAAGCACATCCTTAAGGGCTTGACTGATACTGGATCACCTCATTACTGAAATTGTACGGTACAGGTTTTTCCTTCCCTGGTGAATTACTCACACTGTGAACAACTACATGCAAGCACCCAGCATGCCAAGCAGCATCTCACCTCCCTTTGGGGATCCCAGGCTCTACGCTCCCGCACACCACCCGGCACAAAGGCCAGCCCAAAACACCATCCCTCTTCTCTCCTCACACAACAGGCTCTCCCCTTCCCCAGCAGCTGTGAAGAAAACACAAAAACACCTCATTTGCACAGAAGCTTGTTGGAAGAAGAACAAGAAAGGAACAGAAATATGATCAGACCACTTATTCTCTTGAACCAATGCTTCTACTGGCACATCTACTGCTGCTCTCAGCAGCTGCCATATAGTCATTTTGTAAGCAATTTCTTTTTAAACCAGGAGGCTGAAAACCTCATAACTGATCAGAGCCAACATAGCTCGTATATTTTCCTGGAGACAATAAGACACCACTATCCCTAGACCTAGGGCATCATGATGGTAGAAACAATATCCCTTTTCCAAGCTCTCCTTAATATTCCCTTCCTAATAGAGTGATTCCTCAGGAAGTGCTGTACCTATTACCCACATGTTAATACCAGCTTAGGTTTCATTATGACTAATGCCATTATAGTGAATTCCAAATGAATTATTCATGATTGGCTCCTTCTTTTAATGCCTTTGGCATGTGGCATGTTTTCCACATTGCCTGCAAAATGTCTGTGGTAGGAAAATGCTTGTAGGTATCCTTGGCAGCTGGAGGCTGAAAGTGTAACTGTTTTGCTCTGCATCCAATGAGGGAAGCTTAACATTTCTCTTCAGGAGAGAAAGTCTTGTGCTTCCCACAACTGGTCTACTTAAAGTCAATATAAAATTCACTGGATGGAGGCTGATACACCTATCTTGGTTCTTCAAGTGAGATTTGTGGTCTTACTTTAAAATAAAAGCAAATACCATCTTCATTACTCTACATCACAACTACTGCCAAAGAAAACGTCTCATGTTCCCTAAAACCAAAAATAAAAAAATAAAATAAAAAAATCCAATACTCCATAAAGTCTCTTAATTTCTCTGGGCCTCAGACTGAAATTTCTAAAACAAGGGAAAGGATCACATATTTCCTCATCTCTTTGTTCAGCCTATGGTGACCTTTTCTAAGTAAGGAAACCCTTGGGAGACAGATGTGCTACTGAAGTAAATGGGACCTGAAGGACTCCACGCCACAGCACAGCCACCAGAGCAGAGATAATGAGTCACGTAGCCAAGCTGTCACCATCTCCTCCTGTTCTTAGCACAGCACAACTCGCCACATTTTTCCACTTGTGGTTCACAGACACTACTGTTGGAGGCTTTTTGCAAGAAGGTAGACATTTTCCAGCCTGATATATAACATCTTCCAGTTTTCTTTCCCCAAAGAGTAGAGCTTAAAGGAACTAGCAGAGTACTTGGCAGTTGAAGACTCACAGATTTCTTATATGCCTGAAATTTTTTTTGAGACTAACACCACCTGAAAAAATTATCTTTGCCTCCAACCTGAATGACAACCCCTGCTCCTCTCCCTGTGCTCCAGGATGTGTCTTCTTGCGCTCCCCAGGGGACACAAGCACATATAAGAAAAGTTGGACCAGGTCATGGCAACGGCCCATCCAACACAATATCCTGTCTTTGGAAATGGCTGGTAATGGGCATTTAGGAGAAAGCGTATAAAAAGTGATGCAAGTATGAAATTCTCCATATCTTCTCTATTTCAAGCAATTTGTGGTTTAAGGACTTCCTGAACCATAGCCTACATCTGCGTCATCTCATTTAATAGCCCTTTAGAGACCTTTGCTTCCATTCACTTGCTTAGCTGCTTCTTGAACTTTAGATATCTAAAACATCCTGTGGCAACAAGGTCCACAATTTAATTATGCATTGTGCGAAACGAGTGGATTTTGTTTGCTTACAGCCTGTTGCACAATCGTTTCATTTGGTGCTGTTTAGTGTTATGAGAAATAGCTAATAACCATTCCCAACAAACACATCTCTGTATCACTGCTCATTTTAGACTGGTAGTGGATAGACAATACTGGAAAGTACTGAAATTGCAAATTGCAAACAAATGTGCAAAGGTTTGCAAGAAAAATCAGACTTAGAGGGGAAGGGAAGTTGCTTTGTATATTTATAAGATAAATCTATAAATGAACTATTGATATTTTCAGGCATATTTCTTAAAGATGTATAAATGTGAGAAAATACTATTAACTCATATTTTTGCTGTGACCATATTTTAGGAACACAGAAAAAAGTTACCTCTGTCTTCAATACCATTTTAATTGAAACAAATGTAATTATAATACAAGACATTCATACTGTACAAGTAGTAATATTTGAAATCATGTTAATTAAAGTTAAAGTGAAGTTTCCTTCCTAACAGTTAAAACATTCTCAGTTGTTTCTCCGTACTGAAACTGCCATACTGAAGTATTCATACTATTCCCTTGCTGTATCACGGCAATGTTATCTAAATAAAAAGGCAACAGTGAAAAAGTTTTTAAGAGAGACCCACTGCATGATTACTAGCTGTTGGTACTTGATGTAAAATATCTAACTTACAAAAGCACTTTGGCATGTTTTTGGACAAGCCTTATCAATAGCTGTAATGAGAAATGACTAACAAAGGACTTTCTGTACAAACAGCAAATGAGATGCTTGCAGACAGAAGGGAATTTATTCTGAAGGAAAAAGAATGAAGCCTAGTGTTCTCATTCACTGGCCCTTCACCTAAAGTTGTTTTATTGTTGTTCTTGCGTGTCTTAAGTACCATGAAGAACAGCATATGCTATTACAAGGATGTCTTATTTCATCTGACTTTTGTTCCCCCTAACCAAGCACCATTGTCATTATCTGATGGCAAAAGTAAACTAGCAATAAAATCCTAGCATTCATTTTCTTAAACAGTCTCTAGAAAAGCCTCCTTGCCACATAAGTCAAATCTGGAGACATAATATTGTCAGGACATGTTTAGTTTCTAAAACAGTAATCGTAGTAAATTAATACACAGGTAAAAATAATTTAATCACTTAATTGTAATTTATAAATGCAGAAATCTGTTTTTCACTTTTTAAAAAGTCTGCTTTAGACAAGGTTAGTAAAAGTAGTTAAGACTGATGTCAGAACTGGAGCAGTGATCACTGGGGAGCCACAGCTTGTTTATCTGGGAGTAACGAGACTGAACTCAACTGATTGCTGAAGTGCTGCTTGTACGAGGTGTGTGTCTGCCCTGGCCTGTAACAGAGATGCACAGCAGAGCAAAGGGCCTCCAAAAATTCACCTGACATACTGGAAAAGCACAGAAGAAAGAATAATTGAGCATTTTGATTCCAAGTGGACTAACACACACTGAAAGATTCCCATAAACTTCACCTGGCACTAGGGATCTGCTTTATCATAGTGGGACAGCTGGGGCTCCTGCACTGGCCTTCAGAGGTGTCTGTGCCCTTAACATCCAGGACTGGGCTCAGCCTTGCTCCTGCTCTCTTCCCTCTGGCCCTGGGAGAGACCTCCTCTGCCTAAACATTGAATACTTAGTCTAGAGGACCTCAGGCAATCTGCCCTTTCTCAGCGACTAAATAATTTTGGTGGTCTGCACAGAGGCAGTCGTAGGAAGTAATGAACGGTACTGTAACATTATCAGGTTGCTTCTTGCTTTCACTTCTGTGGGAAAAAGAAATAAGCAAGACCCAGCAAAGACCCTGCTAAATCCATGCTCAAAGAGAGATGAGAAACCAATTAGTAGGCTGGCCCAGTACACGTAAAGTTGCTGTCCACACCATGAAAGGTTATAAAAAGTATGAACAGAAAAGAAAAAAAATCAAATCGATAAAGAACAGTCCATGCCAAACAATAAGCCTGCAGGTGGCTGCAAGGTGCAAATTCAATATGAATAGTGGCACTTTTAGAAAACCAGCTATGACTGAGTTGAAACTGAGTAGAACAGAAATTCAGAAGCAAGTGAGGATGCATTTTCAAAATATGTCAGGATTTATTCCGTTCCTAAAAGAATCAGACAGTTAATCCACCCTGTCAGCAGGTGCATGATAGTAGGCGATTCCTTGCAACAACCCCTATAACTATTCTCATTATATGATTCTCCAGATGGGGATAGCGGTAAAGTGAGCCGGGGCAGAGGATAGAGCTGGAGAGCCCATTCGCCTGGCTTGCAAAGTAACTGATCATGCAGAAACAAAGGACCACTCAAACAGAATTTCTTGAGTGGGGATGACATACAGCATTGGTTCAAGTGTCTCTGTAGACACCGGCGTCTGCAAAGCATCTTTGGAATTATGGGTACTTATTTTAGGGAAGGGGGAAGATGCCATCAAGCTTTGTTACATTTGAGAAATGACTTTGGCTCAAGTAGGAAATGAGGTGACCCAGCTTAAGGACGGTAAACACATTTGTCAAAGGATTTATAATTAGGAGTTCAAAGTGTTACTGTCTTCTAATTAACCCCACCCTCCTCTTCCCTGAAAATTTAGTTTTCTGCAAAAGAAGTATCTAATGAAAAAATTAAAAGCAGCTCTTTTGGATTAATTAAAATATTTCATTTCTGTTTCAGTCCATTTCCAATTTGCTCCCACAAAATGCTAAGCAATTTAAGAGAAAATTTGTTTCAGATTAAGACATCGGGTTTTTTCGTTTTTTGTGTCAATAAGTCAATTTTAACGTTGTTGGAATTTCTCCACCCTGTTTTCCCCCAAAAAAGTTGACTCGCTTCCAGAAGGTGCAGAAGCACTGAGACATACAGAACCCAACAGCTGGTGGAATATGGTTTCTTTAACATTTCTCTAGCCAGCTCTCGTCATCCTTAGCAGGATGACTTGGTCACATCTGCTGACCTCCTAAAACAGTGTGGCTGCTGTGAGTAATTCTGGTTTTTCCCACGCAGTGAATAATCCCTACAAAGCATCACCATTCCAAAGCCTGTCGGTTACCACCTACCAACCTTGGAGGGAGAAGTGTAGAATAAGGCTGGTTTGTGTTTTCAAATAATGGAAAAAAACCAGCTATGCTAAGTAGCAAAAAACCCCCATCTTCCACACTGACCCTGCAGAGCAGACTGTGCTGCACGTTCCCGAGTGCTGGATCCCTGGAGACTGGAAAATTCATCCTTATTTATTTATTTAAATTAAAAATCCTAGCCATGACCTCAGAGGTGTATGTTTATTATCAGCTCCAATGCACTTGTCACAGCTTCAGCTGGAATGGAAGCCAGGGGAGGATTAAAAAATAATAATAATCCAAGAAATTTCTCCATTTCAAATGTCATTGTTTTTTGTTCCTAATTAGAATACAGTTTGTCTTTCAGATTCCAAACCTTTTGGATTAGTGGTTTTAAGCATGATGTCATTTTCCTGTCTATATGACCACAGCATAGCCTTACTTTGAGTGTTTGGTAACAACAGAAAAAATAACTGTGGAAACCTATATGCAATTCTGCAGGATCTGAATTAGTGCCACACCATTACCAGTCACAGTTTGAGAGCAGACAGGCAAGACCTCTGCAAGGTCTATTCACATGTCTATTCACTCTGATCCTTTCCAGAAAGTGAGGTTTGGCCAAAAGAACCCCGCAAGTCCTACTCAGAGCCTTAGGCTGTTACCTGTTTCAACTAGCCGTGTTTTATGTGCATATGTAAAGTGAGGATAGTTTGTCTTTTAAAACAAAACAGGCAGAAAAAGAATTAGTGGACCAGATTTATTCCACTTATAACTACATCATGTTATTCCAGAGCCAAATTTCATCCATATGTGAATTGCAACCCTTCAGTGACTTAAAAGCATGAGCCATTTCTGGTTTGCTATCTCCCTTCCTCCCCTAAATACACTTCTGCTCCACTTGCAGAGCAAACAGGACCACTGGTATGTGGCATCTGTATTAGAATTAGCATTGCTAAAGTTTTAAGTGTCCTTAATGATATGATTCATTTAGGACAGTTATTATTCAAATTATTTAAGGAGAGTTTTCATCCCTCAGTCTCACTCTCACCTTAGACTCTTAGCACAAGAGAACAGGATGAACACCAAACTGGGATGAGAAGACAGAGGATAATACAATAGAGTAAAAAGGTAATTTGGCTACAAGAGCAAGCCAGCAGCTGGCCAACCCTGTCGTAAACTGCATGCGGATAACGTGGGTTTGGGTTTTCCAAGGGTTTGAGTGGTTTTGCATATCTCATTATGTATGGGTTTGTTGCTTGTAACAGCAACTGGCCTGGTGTCAGTGGTTCTGTAGATGTTTGGTTTTCTTACAGAGAGATTTGAACGAGTCTGTCAGGCTACGTTGTGCTTTTGGATCATCCACTGTCATATGCGCTCAATGAAAATCCACCTTTAGTTTTCTCTGATGATCCTGAGGTACAAAGGTCTTCTTTTGCATGTCCAGGGCTGCACTGAAAAAGCCACCTGGGGAGGGGCACAGGGGCACTGCAGCCTGCTGGGGCAGTCACAAGTTATCTCCCCTTAGCTCTGCTGGACACAGGACTCTATGGACACCAGGTGAGAAAACAGGCAGGCCAGGCCAGCAGAAACATGAAACCACCCTATCCCTGCCTCCTCCTTCCCAGAAACCAAGGCACACATGCACACTACATGTATAACAGTTCAGTTAGTGTCTGAAGAGCATCCCCAAAAGCCATCTTGCCGACCCTCCCTTGAGTCTCTATGCCAAATCCATCCATACTGGAGTGATAATAGTTGACAGGAATCAGTTTAGTTTGGCTGAAAAGGAGGCATCTTAAGGAAAAAATATGGTTTCAGAGGCCCACCCAAAAATGCAAAGGCTGGACTCTGTCTGAGAGCAGAACTTGGCCTCCTGTCTCCACTCCCACAAGAAATGCTTGTAAATGTTATGCTCTTTGGGCTGTATTTTTCCTCCCCTGCATTAAAAACCAAGTGAATTTAGTGCTTATAAAACCAAGTGGCTGATAGCAACTGGCTAGAACCAGATGTTAGGAAGACTGGAGCATATCGTACAAACAGATCGTGCGCATATAACTATTCAGAAGTATGTAGCTGCATTACTTATTCTCAGTCAGGTTACTGAACAGATTGATTTCTGAGGCAATATAAAAACATTATGCCCAAACCTCAGGGCTTGGGAAGAAAAGGAAGGGGGGAAGGTAGAGAAGTCTATAGATTGGGAGAAAAGAAATATATTCCCTCTCCCCCTTCCTTTGCAGCTCTGTCCTTCCCTGCTGTCCCAACCAGCAGTGGGTGGTGAGCCCAGCAGGGATAGATGCAACACTCAGTTACGCCTGGAACACAGCAAGTAGCTCAGCCTTTGGAAGAGAACAAGTGTCCCAGCATGAGGGACAAGGTGACCTCCCAGGACACCCAGGCCCACATTCTCCTGATGTGGAGACATATGGACTGCTTCAGCCACCACCATTCAGATTGCACACACATCCAAACACTTTTAGGAGGAGTTTTACCAGAAATATGTGCCTGAAGAGCCAGCATCCCTTTCAACAGGGCACGGAAGATAACTGGTGCCATCTGCCAGTAAGCCCTATGGAAAGACAAGCCTGTGTATCTGGCTCCCTTAAGGAATTTGAGCTGTTAGTTTTAATGGCTTGAAGGGGGTTTTTTGAACAAAAACTGGATCAGTTTTATTGACTTAGAGTGAAATGTTTCAGTTTATAGCTGTTGCTCCTTGAGATGTCTGTTAAAAGATTTAAAGAACCTTTAAGTCTCCTCCTCTGATCCCACATCCCCAGCTCCATTCAGTGCATCCCCAGTTGGCTTTACTCAAACACCAAGGCCTCCCAAAGCTCAGTTTTGGCCTTTCAGGCTCCCCTAACAGCACCACCTTCCTTGTTGCATAAATTTCCAGAGCATTTAGCTACCAGCAGCACCTCGTACTGGGTTGGTGCTAATGAAGCCCTTCGTGAGACTTTTTCCACCACACAGCCTGCCTCAGTGCTATCCAGTCTCTACTGACCATCAACCCACGACTTAAAACCCAACACGGGCACAACTCAGCTTCTTGTTTAAGTCAGTTTTTCCTTTTACTTCCATTTCACAGACTTTGAAACTAGAAAGAGCAATTGCATCCCTCAACTCAAGGTTTTGTACCCCACAGGGCCTGCACCCCACCCCATGGACGCCACAAACAGTGCAATGTCCACCACTGGTGGGTTGCGATTGCAACAGGAGGTCGGGTGCCAGCAACATGTTAAGCCCTAGTTAGGGCAGGGATTTAACGACATCAAGCCTGGTAACCTCATCCAGAAGACTATTACTTCCCAGCTAGATCCAGCAGCAACTGCAGTCTGTGCAGAACCTCAGGGTTTCTGCTCCCACTACACAGAGGTAGTAGCACACCAGCAGACACCCTTCCTGAGTGCCATCCCTCCCTCATGTCCATACTCAGGACACCACCACAGTCTTTGTCTTCCTTTTCAGGCCATGACCACGTGCCACATGCTACTTCATGACACTTCTCCTAAGTTCACTTTCTGACACATACCACTCACCTTCCTTATCTGCTTTGTCCAAATCGCAGAAACACTGAGATCTATGAGCTTCTTTAGTCATCTATGCAGCACAAACGAGGATCACAGGTTGGGATCATCAGATAGAGCCTGGGATGAGAGAAGACGGAAAGTTAACAGTAATATTGATGACTCTGGTGGTGGGGGCAATTTTAATCCAGTGACTCAAACTCAGCAAGCAGAAAAGTTGCAATATATTACACTGTGAAGAGTTTACAAGAGCTGAACATCTAAAATATAGCTCTGAGAAATTACTCCTGAAAGCAGGCAAGCAAGAGCATCTCAGACAGAACTGGGAGAATATTGTTTTCACAGGAAACACTCTGTGGGTGTGTTATAAGCTCTGTTCTTTGGCCTGTCACCACATTATTTCTGCACTTCTTGTATTTCTCTCTCTTTTCTCATACTCAAGCAGTGTTCTGTGATATAGCAGAAGTGCATTTACAGCTAAAATTACAAAAGTGGTCCATTATGTTTTTTAAGGTAGTAAAAAGGCTGCAGTTTGTCACAGCTGTCTAGAGCCCCGAACGCCTACAACTGGCAGAGCCGTGATCCCTTTTCCTCTCCCCCGCCCAGGCTGAATCTGGGTATGTGTGCACACAGATTAAAGCTGTGTACAAACAGCTCTTTTAATGTGCTCTCTGCGAAAAAAAAAAAAATTATGGTGCTTCAGTGAGGCAAGAGGTCAGAGCATTCCTAAGCACTTATTTCAGAATAGTTCTGCTTCAGCTGCCGCTTCCTGGCTTCCCACAGTGGCCACACCAGCTTTCCCATCTCACGGGGCAGGGGGAGTGTGGTACATCATCTCAAAGGGGCTCTTTCCAGAGGTGAAAACTCTCAGCATGCTCAGCAGGAAAGTTGCAAAGAGATGGGAGAGGAGTGGCAGACCCTCGTGGTAGAGCCAACCATTCCATGTCCAAGCTCAGAAGCCCAGAAAGACCCAACCCTATGTTTCTCCAAGCCAACCCTTTCCCTTGGAGGCCCCCCCACATCCCGGACATGGGCGCACTACCTCCTTACCTCTTCTGCAGCTTTCCCAGGGAAAGAGGAATTTAGTGTTAACAGGGATGGACAATTCTTGGGCACCTCTCAAGACTCATACTACACCCAGGCAGAAGCAAAGCTGCACAACCAAGGAATTCACCCCCAAAGAGCCTACCTCAACTGCCACCTCCCTTTTGCTCCTCCCAAAACCTTTATAAACTCATATGTCTCACAGCTCTCAGCCTGATTGGGTACTTGTTTAAAAAAAGTGAGTAAGCCCAGCCCAGGCCCTACTTCAATTAATTATGTTAATTGTCTTTTCCTTTTGTTAGATGTGTTGAGGAGTGCACAGGTGTGGAACATCTTCAGCAATAGGGAGGTTCATCCCGTTTGTTACTGGGTTGTTTCTGTCTCATCAGAAATGACCAAGTGAAGGAGACTGTGGCAAACTGAAGCAAAGGTCCCATGGCTATCTGGAAGCTCCCCCTGTTTTCCACTGGGTTCATACTTCTCCCCTTCAGAAATGGCTGCAGGAGGCTCAGGTTATGGGCTGATGAGGGTCCCACAACTAAGATGTCAGAACCCTTCTTTCAAAATTGGCTGGAAAAAGTCAGATCTCGGGCCACTGACTCAGTGGGGTTGGGTTCAGCTTGTGGGACACATGCCAGAGGGCAAATGGTTTTCTGTAAGGTCTTTCCACCCTCAGGTACAGCCCTGCTTCTGCAGATGAGACACTTCTGTTGGACTTAAAAAGTAGGCAGGGACTTGCACGGGTTGGGGAATCGCCGATCTACTCACTGCAAATGCTGGGCTATGAGAAGGTCTGTTCTTAGGTTTGAATTTCAGTGTGATGTGGTATTAAATCATCCACAGCAGTCTAATTAACGCTTTCTACAGTACAAGAGAAGACAAAGCAGTTTTATGTTATCAACTCAGGCTAAATGGCTTACTTTAGAGCCTAGGTAGCCAAAGGGTGGCACTGCTGGTGTGGGCACAATTTAAAAGAGTTTTCACTGATTCTAAGCTGCTGCAGTTGAACTGAACAAAACAGGTTTTTTTCCTATGGGAGAACTGAGGGTCTCATTTAATGGCCTATAACACGAAACCACAGTCAGTTGCTGGGCATGGGGCAGCTTATCACACCATAGCTGAAAGGAAAAATAAATAACAAGCAAGCTCTTCAGAGCAGAGGGGAGTTCCTCTCTCTGTTAGGCCTGTGTAAGCCTCAAGATGGAAGTCTATTCTCATTTGAGGCCTTTGGGTGCTTGCATAGTATAAATATTTACTAATAACATAGAGAGAGTGAGAGCAGGAGAATAGTCATTTTTCTCAGTGGCTCAGGGTTAAGTACAGGGCAATGGCATCTTAAATCCAGATGTTCTCCTTTTGGGATTTGCCCACGAGGCATATTCTCATGAGATTTCTCTGGCGTTTTGATTTGGATAGTAGCAAGCACTTTTAGCCCAATGATATCATGAGCAGATGACTCAAAATGCTCAAGGATTTTCTTTGTAAATTCCAGCAGTTTATTTTATGACTAATGCGGGGAATAAAGGTTTGCAGATTTCATCTTCTCATCCTTCTGTGTTTCTATTTTCAGTTAGTTTTAAAAGATCCTGAACTTGGCCTGCTAGCAGAAGATTTATTTAAATTTATATATTATATATAAATAAAAAAACTGCATGTACGTCTGTGTGTGTGGAAGCTGTTCCCAAGGTACCAGTGGAATGACTCATCCTGACAACAGAGACAATGCAGATGATGGGGGCTGCCCCTTTGGGAGAGTAAGATAAAATAAATACACGACTCCCCTTCCCATCACAATTGTAGCAGGGCACAATATTTAATGCCATTTTATCACCTGTGCTTGAAAAGAATGGCTCAATAGTTCTTGCACCTTTTCTCCAAAGCAGTAGGAGTGACCAGATCCTTTCCTTATATAAATTGCCCTGAATGCAACAGGGGAGGGTGGAAGCGCACACGAAGATGCACACCATTGACCAGCCACGAGTGCATGAGCAAGGATCATATTTAAAGACCAAGCAAACGCTAGACACCAGAACTGGAGCGAATAAATACAGGAAATTCATTGGAGGTGAAACTGAGCTGACTTGGCCAATGCAGTTTCACAACATCATCAATTCAGGGCTTGCACAGGGGTGATTTTTCTCTCCGTCCAATTCACTAAGGAGTTGCACGCTACTTTGGTGGATTTTCTGCACAATTACAGATTATTGCCATGGTAACAGATGCATCACATGACAACTTTGTTACCTCAGAGACAAGAAACAGCTGCTTAAAGAAAGAGGCATCCTCCAGGAATGGGGATATTTATTTTCTTTTTTTTTCTGTTGGCCTCATATTGTTTTAGGAGTCCTCGCTGATTTTCTCATGGATGCAGCTTCCATCATTTTGATAGTTAAAAATGTTTCAGTGCATCAACTGAAAGTTATTTTCTCCCACGTCATATTTTTCCCTCTTACTAAGAAATGCAGCATATGTTTGAAGAAAAAAAAAAATAGAGTTCCTGTAATTTTGGGAGAAGGGAAATGGCTTTTTCCTCCCTCGTCAGCATCTCTCACCAGTGCTGCCATTTTGTTTTTATTAAGTTAAAGAGTATTGAAACATTGCTAATAATATTATTTTAGAGAAATCCCAGACCCCCTGCAGTCAATGCTACTTTGCCATCAGTTTGAGGGAGGCCAGAAGTTCTCTCAGGCCGTATTCTGCAGAGAGTGAGCCAAGTCCCTCCCTGCTGCAGGTACCTCTGAAGCACCAGCCACACATTAGTTAGTTTAACTGCCTAAGGAAAACCAACAGATGACACACTCTTGTGTAGTTCGGTAATTATTCTTTAGACTTACGAAAAAAAGAAATACAGAGATGTCATTTATTGCAACCTCAATTTTTAGGCAATTTTAGATTTGAAGCCTCTTTTATAAGGTTTCACAAAGTAAGCTAGACAGTTTGGATTTTTAATTCCAGCTGCCAATTTATTATAATTTTTCAGCGCTTAAACTGTAATAAAAACGTCAATTTTTTAACCCCTGTTTTGCAACCTGTTCTCCTGCTAAATATTATCTCCTGTTCACCTCTGGGGAGCCTGATGGTGCCCACTCACAGATTGCATCAGACTTGGCAACGATGGCACAAGCCGCTCTCCCCAGCCCTGGCCCTGCAGCATCTCCAGCCCCCATCCCGCACATCCCACCCGTCATAGGAGACCTGCAGCCACCTCAAAGTCACTCTGCTCCCCTGCCTCCTGGAGCCGGCAGTGTTAATTAAGGACCTCCCGGCTCCCGGGCTGGTGCTCAGACAGCCACACCACTTCAGCCCACAGTGAAAATCTTATTAATTAAAGGCTTTTAATTAACCTTCATGGCTGGAATTTCCCAAAGACCTTCATGGGCTGAGGTGCACAAATCCCATCAACCTGAATGGGGGGCTGGAACCAAATTGCTTTTCTCCCTCACTGGGAATCCCCCTTCGCTCCAGCAAAGTCAAACCTTTCCCTTTCCCAGGTCTGGATGTGTTTTCCTGACCTCACAGAGCTGTCGAGGCCTCAGAGAGAGCTGGAAAATAAATCATGCACAGAAGAGACTGCTGTGTCGCCCTGTGCTCCCACCACCACGGCTCATGCTATGGGTTTGCACGACCAGAGCCACCTCCGAGCTCTGCATCACCCGGCAGAGTTGCTCCAGATTTACCCCAGCATAAAGGAGAGGAAGAGTCTGGCCCACAGTTTTCATGCAAATAGCCTCAGTAATGAGGACTAAGGAAGAGAAACACACCAGACATGTGAGAGAAACCCAGATGTTTTTTTTTTTTTCTTTAACCATTTTTTTAGTGTCTTTCAGGAGTCAGATCTTTTTTCCCCTCCGAAACGTTAACTGGGAAGCCACCTCTGCACAGGACATTTTTGTTAATGAGGCCACTGCCTTAATGTGGTTTTCTCCAGTTAAATATTTCTGGTAAATGAAATTCTGTTGTACAGCTTAATTTAGCACTGTTATTTTTTTGTTGCTGTTGTTTTTATTTGACCACATGGAGCTCAGTGACTTGTAACCCAGTCCCTCAGCCTATTTTTAAATTTCATGCGGACCTTTTTCAGTCATTTGTGGCGTGTTTTTTTAGAAGCATGAGAATGGAAGGACCGAACAATGTTGCTTTATGATTGAGAGCTTTTGTTTCACATGCACACAGGATCACAAGTGAAATGAGTTTGTTCGGCTCTCAGCCCAATCTCTGGTGAAGAGGAAATCACAATTTATTAGTGAAGGCTCCTAATCTTGTAATTTCTGGTTCATGTTGGCCCTCTATGAATGCTGTTTCACACTTATCCTATGGTTCACATCTTGGTCCTAATTATCCAGAAGACAGGAGACAAAATTGGACAGCCCAGTTACCACCAGGCTGTTCACAATCCTGAATGGCTGGTGTGCACAGGACTTTGGAACCTTTCCCTGACCCCCTTCTTTCTCCAATCCCCCCCTCCCCTCTGCTGTAATTGTGGTAGTGCTACCGAAGGCACCAGCATGAGAAACCCTTCATTGAGGTAGTAGTGATGAAAGACAGAGCACAGGAATCCCTTCGACACCTGCACTCCTGATCCTAGAGATGAAGCTGTATTAAATTGGCTTTGAAAAACTCAGCGAGATCTCACCCAGGTGCCACCCTGGGTATTTTCTAGATCATCCCAGCCCCCACTTACTTGTTGAGCCCAACAAACATTTTTGTTTCCACTTGGTGACAAAGAAGCGGGGTGTGGTGAAGGGGGAGAGGGATGCTCCCAGTCCCTGAGCAAAGTAAAAGCAGAAAATCAGCCCATTGAAAAGCCCTGAATTTAAACAGGGCATTAGGCAGAATTAACAGACTAGACCTCCAAGCCATCAGAAATTCCCGGTTGAATAAAAGATTGATTTCAAAGACTCAAAGATACCTCAAGGCCAGCATTTCCAAAGAAGACAGGAGCTGATTGGAGTTGAAGCATTCCTCTTGTTCAGTGCATTTGAGTGAGCACTTTAAGTCTCCAAAGATTGAACTATAAAGAGAAATTAGTTTATTAATAATTCACAGGCTCCAAGAAGAAAAAATGTCAAAAGCATATGCTCACGAACAAAGCTGATTTTATTTTCCCTGTTTAGAACTGAGCAACATGTAGAAAAGTGGAGGGTGTCAAGCTCAAAAATTTAATTCAGGGCTTTTTCTCTTCCTTCCCTTTAACCCAAGCAAGCATATATTCTGACTTCCTCATGAGCGCTGAAAGTTCTTCAAATCCCCAATGGTTTATGTGAAACATTAAAAGCACGCTATCATCTTCAGCTCTTTAATAGTCTAGGACATTTTCATGGCATAGTTATTATCCAATAGCTCTTAATTGCAGCTTGTACATTTCAAGACAACACATTCACAGACTGGAATAACAGAGATTTTAGACTCCCCATCAGGAACGCGGTTAAGCACATGCTTACCTTTAAGCACCTGAGGTATCTCACTGAGTCTGGCTCTGCCTCGCCCCACTTCACCAGGCATATGAAATCTATAATATTCATATGCTTAAAATCAATCATGTTATTCCTCCTGCATTTCGGCATTATGATTCTATGATTGTCCCTTATAATTGTGGTAGTTGCTTGATTATAGGACACTAGATAAATACAGGAGTTGAAGAACATCCTTATTAAAACTTGCTAAAAGAGAGACAACAAGGATGTCGTGAATTTTAGGTAAAATGTCTTCTTTGGCCCAATGGAGAAATTACAATCAGAGAAAGGTTGTCTTCACAATTTTTGCCCCCCTGTCTTCAGTCGAATATTGGTTCTTCTTGTAAAGGTCCTTGTTTCCCTCTACTGGAGAGCTGCAAAATGCAAAAACCTAGAATAAAAGAGTTCAAAAAATAAATGCATTGACTAAGAACTGATTTTGAGGTTTTCATTTGTCATTGGAGAAAAGCAAATCGAAAAATTTTAGAACCAAAATCTTTCTTTCAAATACTTTCATGGGAAATATTTACTTCCTTCCCATAGGCTTTTAAGGAGCAGATGGCACCATCCATTTTTGACCCTCACCTACTGATCTCAAAGAGCTTTTGCAACCTTCTGTAAGGTCAGTAGCTCTCACATCATCACTGGACTACTGAAATTATGTGTGAAAAAGTCCATAAGGTTCCTGCACCCTTCCACCAGTGCAGGTAAATTTCTAGCAGTAAAGACCATACATGGACCATAAAGCAAAGACCACAGATAAATCCAACATGAAGGCAGGAGGATGTCTATTGACTTCTCTGGTATTTCCCAAGCTGATATGAAAGCTGCGGGCACAGAGGACATCTGCCAGGTGCTCCAAGCTCCTGGGGAAGACAATTACACAGCTCAAGAAAGCTCACTTCCCCTCTCTTAACTTAATTTCACTATTGCAGATTGGACCATTATGGAATACAATTAGCCTCAGTTTTACACATTATTAGGCCTGCAAAGTTTGATTCAAATGACGTGCTTGCAAATCAGGAGTATAATTAAATTTAGCATGTGGCTGTTGGGGAATCTTCTCTAGTTAAGCAGCTGTAGGTGATGGTGGTTGCAAACACCTACCTGCCAGCCCCTCTCAGGTCTACAGGACTGTACAGCCTCTTCTTGCAGCAAGGCTTGGCGAAAAGACACCCAGGGAGAAATAATAGCCATTTGTGGCATCTAATCTGGGTTGCTGGGACATAGCACCTCTTCCTCATTAAGAGAAATAGTGTTTGAAATTTGAAAACCACCCTGGGGTTTAACAGTGGGTTTGCCAGCAGCCTCGTCCTTGCAAGATGGTGTCCGGGAGCAATATTAGCAGGCAGGAGGGTTCTGCATTGCTGGTGAGCTGTCTGAAGAAGGCAGGTTGTTCCCAAACATACTCTCTGGGAGGGACAACTAGGGCTTCTCCCTGTGCTCTTCCAGAGGTATTTTATTGCTCAAAAGCCCAAAAAGGGCTAAGCAATTAACTACTACTACTGGGCTTTTTTTCCCCTAATCTCAGGAAAGAGAGAAGTCTTATACCATGACCCAATTTCAGCAAGGAAAAAAACAGATTATGAGTTAGAATTACATTATTAGTGTGTCAGTCCCATTTGTTTCTCCGTTTCCATTATATTGAATCACAGTATTACTGCTTTTGGAAGGAATCTGATGATAAAGAAAGCCACCTCCCAGCAACTGATGAGAATGATAAAAGTAAAAGAAGAGGCCAACCATCATCATCCTAAAGAAAATCCACCAACACCAGGGCCCTGAAGCAGCTGTGGTTCCCATGGGACTGCACTCTGGCTCAGAACATGGGCTGCAGCTGATGCTCATCCCCCCAGATCACACTTACAGCCAAAAAACTGTTGCTCTCCAAATATAATACTTTTAACCATGTGAATTTTTTCCCCCAAAGATAATTATTTATTTCACCTCTGAATGAACCAAAGTGGAACTTGTTCCAGAGCAGCGTTAGAAGAATGTAAAAAGCTTAGATTAACTCTTCGCGAGATTACGTTCCTTTTTTTCCTTCTCTTTGAGAGCATTGCACGTCCGGAAGAGAGATCATCATCCTTTCTGCAGGTTCCTCACCAGACACAGAGTTCACAGCACATGAAGAACAAAACAAAGCAGGTTTAGTTGCTCTTGGCTGCTTATAGTTGTTTCCTAATACTCTGCATCACTCAAGCAAAGTGTTAGGCTTTTGTTGCTGTGATAGGTGAACTGCAAGAGATGGAGGTTTAAATTCTAGAGTTACTATTTCATCCTCTCCCAGGCCAATTTCCTCTTGGCATCAGCTGAAGTCCTTGAAATCCAGAGAAGTTTTGCCTGACTATGGAGTGAGTAATGATTCCAGGAATCAACATTTGGAGATAATACCAAATTGAATATCTTTGCTAAATTAACTTTCCTCCTAAGGTCATCTCTGTAACACTCAAGCACACGATGTGTTATTTTCAGAATGAGTCAGACTGTTTATCATAAGGCCGATATATAAATTACTGTTCATTTTTCCACAAGGCACGTATGATTTGAGGCTATTAGGCGGTGCTCTTCCATACCTCCACTGGACAGATGTGTTCCTTGGGAGTGGTTGTCCAGAGCTTGGCAGTAATAACCCAGTGCAGGCAGCAAAATCAATCCCAACAAGTTTCAGAGGGACCCTTCCAAAGCTCCCCGGCATGTGACAGAGGGCTGCTAATGAGAGGGAGAGATCATATTCATTGCATGAGTGACAGGTGAAAGGGAAGATTAACGTTAGCATACACCTGCTCTTTGGTGCCCCAATTAAGACCTCCTACTGTCAGCAGTAACATAAGATGCAAATCAGCCAATGCCCTTCCCCCTCCTCCAGGAAGGCTGCGCCAGGATTTGGAATAAACTACAATGAGAAAAGAAATGCAAAAGCTTGAATGTCCCCCTCACTCTGCAAATTGTTTGCGTGCTTACTGGTTTTCTCCCTTTCCTGCCTTTTCCTTGCCACTCCTCACCTCATTCCCTCTCATCTAGAGAGGGAACATGACCTGTTTCAGCAAGGGATGCCTGCCCTGGGGACAATCCTGGAGACAGACTAGAAAGCCATGATTTGAATTGACAATGTTTATCCCTGCTTTAAATTTGTTTGAACCAACCTTGCTCTAGCCACTGGCAATAGACAGAGAAAAAGGGTGGAAATAGCATTGAAGGAGATACGTGGAATGGAGGAGGAGGGGGTTGTTCATCAGCTTATCCTGCACTGGGTCTAGGGAACTGCTTCTGAGGCAATATTTTAATGCAACATTGGCAATCTGCGCTGGAATATTGCAAATCCATGAGTAGCTCTTTTGAGTGCTTTTCCAATATGTCCATACTATGCCTTTTTGTCTCTTCCTACTGTCCAATGTTAATCAAATATTGCTTATCTGATGGAATTCCAGCTGCCAAGGTATTGCAGACTTATGCTCAAAAGTAATTGTCCTTTCAGCTTACATGTAGCTGTAGTGTGAGGAGAGCTGCCCAAAAAAATGCAAATAAATTCCAAAGGGAAAAAAAAATATTTTGAACAAATTTGCATCCTTCACTCCATGAAATAATTGGTTATAGGAGGTTTGAAAATGGCTTTTTTAATAGGTTAAAATTCAAACTGGCAATAAAATTTTGAGTGGGTTTCCAGAGAGCAGCTCTCCAGGAGCCCTGCCTCCCTTTCTCCTGCCCAACCCAATGGGCAGAGGTGACCGTGCTGTGTGGCGGGCAGACAGCCAGGGCACTTGGCCTTTCCTTCCTCCTCCCAGCTCCGCTGGCTGTTGGAAAACATGCATCAATTTGTTTTTCTCCCTTCAGGCAAAAAATAAAATTGGCAAAATTCTTCCCAGCAGGAAGCCCTGTTTAAATTTTCCCAGGGGGAGGGGGTAACTCAGCAAAGTCAGAATTTTCCTGCAGAAAATTTCAATTTGCGTAAAGACAAATCTTTATTAGAACAATTTCTTGATAGGAAACATCCAGGAAACCCATTCTAAACCTTTATTCACAGAGAAATGAACTCTCACATTTTGCAACCTTGGACTCTTTTCTCCTTCAGCAGTCTGTCAGCTTTTGACCATGCAATTAAAAATACCTCAAATCCTTTAGTTTGTTGGCCTATTGCACTTTCTGTCTGGGGTGACACAGCCCAAATCATCTGAAACAATTACATACACTCTAAGTCCTCGCAGGCCTAGAAACACTGATGCATAGGAAGGGAATAAAATTCATGGATGCTCTCTAGTTTGTCTATCTAGTCTCATAATCTTTTGACAATATCCATAGACAGGAGCTAAGTGGAAAGCAATAGCTCTATGGCTCAGTTTCTCAAATTCCTACTTATACTGAAATTAGAGCTATGAAATGCTCTTTCTCCCAGTGGTGTTGTGAGAATAAATTCTTCAGTGGCACTAAAAGGCCCTCAGATATTAATGCTGAGTGCTTGCAAGGGTACATAGAAAGATGGATGCGATGTGTCCTTAGCCCCCAGAAACCATTAAGTCCCATCACTCTGCAAACCTATCTGATCTACTAGCTCTGCTCTCCAAAGTTGTTTGTATCCAGTTTTCTCCTCTGCATGCACATTCAGTGGGGCTGGGATTGGAAAATTTAATCAGAGTCAAAACGACGTTTTGGAGAAAATCTGCCAGAAAGAGAGGACACCCCACAGACTGGTTCAGGGCAGGGGGTTGGTGAGGGCCCAGGCTGGGTCACTGCTGGTGGGTGCCGTGGCTAGCTCTCCCCAGCTCGCTCTTCCAGCTCCTCTCTGTTGCTCTCAGCCATGGACTCATGGATACCAACAGGTATCAGGCACAAACTCTGCTGGAAACAGCGCAGCAAACTTATGTTAGGTATTTTTCCTGTCTCCAGGAACTCATCATCCTTTTCTGCCCCTTCCCACTTTGGTATAGCTGCTCCGTAGCTTGGCTTTGTCAAAAAGAAACAAATTAGCCTCAGTTTTTTTCTTAGTAGGTTTTCCTAAATTGGATCATTCTGAGAGCATTGAATGACAAGGAGCTGGGGCGCAGTGCCCAGCCCGACCACAGCTTTACCCCAGCTGTCACTCCACTCTGGAGAGTTATGGGCTCCTTTGAAGATATACTGGTGGAAAGAGGAGAGAGTGATGGCTTGGGCTGGGATGAGACTGGGATGGACCAGAAATTAGTGCATAGTTATTATGCAGAGACATGCAAAAATAAAAATAAAAATCTGCATTAATGTATTAAAGGATGTTAATTTGCTCAGAGTAAATTTTCCATAGATTTTATTGATTGACTTCAGGCTTTGAGGGTTTAACTGCCATGTCAGTTTGCCCACTTTAATTTAGCATGCGGATGACTTATAACAACAAGCTGGTTTTATCACTTGAAACACTTCCTAATTAATGATAGTCAAAGAGGTACAGAGAAAAAGCTCTGGGTGAGCACATTCCCTTCCCTTCTCTTTCATCCTGGAAAAGCTCTTAAAACTTGTTAGCTTCAGTAAATTATTTGAAAAACTGCTAAATACATAGGCATAGCAATAGCAACAACAACTGTGCAAAGCTCATATGTCTCCCTGAACTGGAATTCTTGCAATAAGGATTGTTCCAGACTTAGAACAAGAATAAATATCATTATGAAAGGTCTTCATCAATGTCTTCATCATCATCATTTTCTACTGCTGTGATTCAGCTATTAAAGTGTCCGCATGCTAGGGAGGAAGTCAAATTTTTACAAAAGGAAAAAAGAGGGATCAAACTTGGCAGGGATCAAACAGGGATACAATCATTCTGCCACTGGCTTAGCTTACAGTGCTGGGCAATACATCGGACACCTCCCTGTTTCATTTGTCCATCTGTAAACTGTTAAAACAATTCTCACTCCAGCATCCAGGAGAAATCCATCATCAAGCCGGAACTGAACCAAATAGTAGTTCAGTCCTTGGATGGAAGACATAATAGAAACACAAATATTTTTACTTTAAGTGTTATACTGCCCTCAGCGTAGGCTCTACTGGTGGTGATGTTAAACAACGCACATTCTCCTTGATTTCAAGACAGACCACGCTTTCAAACTTTTTTCAGAGGATCATACAGTAATAACATTTTCTTTATCCTGAGCCTCTTTCGAGGTTGCACCCAGTAGTAGGCATTGCAAAACCCCAAAGTTGTTAACTCTGAGACACAACCCTGACAACTCTCTAGCAGCCGCCTTGCGAGCAGACCTCCGAGCACCTTTACGGTGAGACACCTTTGAGTGATCTTTGCAATTAACGGACCTTCCCCTGACCCTTTACTTGCATACAGCAGCACTAATGCCTATTCTAAGCACTTGACATGGAGTCAAGCCTTTAAAGCAGTCATGACAATGCTTCACAGATAACTTTGATGTCTTTAAAGGAGGAATACACTTACATTACCCTTGTGCTTTGCCTCTGGTTTTGGTCACACTTTGAACCCTTCCCCTGAAATCACTTAGACTTGAGTTTTCGTTTAGTTTTCTGAATGACAGCAGTAACTCTTGCGTAATCCCCAAAATCAAGGAGCTGGGGCTTTGACAAAAAACATCTTGAAGTACTGCAAAGCACAAGTTCATTCTAAAAGCAGGCAACTCCACTGAGCTCACTGGAAAGCAAGCAATAATCACCAAATTTGTTCAATACAGAGACAGCCATGAAGCAGAGCCCGTCCAGACGACCTCTTGAAGGTGTATTTCTCCAGAAACTCCACCACGTCCAAACAGCCACGGTGTGTTCACCAGCATGGGGGCCGACCCACAACATTCAGCATAACAGCAGATAAATCTAGAGAGGCTTTTTTAGCAGAGTTTTACCACAGATAAGAATATTTCTGCAATTCTAGGAATTCTCTTTCCTGTCTCTTTTTTTGGAACATACTTCCACTTTATACTGGAAATGAACTAAAATATTCCCGAGTTTATTTTCAATACAGAGAAACTAGTTCAGGGTGTAACTAGAATTTGAGCTGCAAGCTACAATAACGATGGCAATGCCTAACTTTCCACCAATGCTGTCAAAGGCCTACAGGCTAAGCAGACGGGGAAACTGAAGTCCTGCCAGAAGTCACCCCACTGCCCAGTGTCCCTACTTCTCCTGGCTCCCAGTACAGTGCCCTAGTCATTTGGCTGCACTGTCTTCCCAGACATAAACCTGAGGGTCCCATATCTGCCTGTACTATAGGATGCTTTCCTTTCCTGTGCACCTTCAACTACACAACTCACATTAATCCAACAAAACAGATTCAACAAATCCAACAAAATTATTGTGTGGTCCAAGCACAAAGCAAAGAAGCAATGCACGTGATAGCTTCCGATGCCTCGCCAGGCATTTTTGTTCAGAAATTTTCTTCCAAACCCTTAGGTCTGGCCATTCTTCGGTGGTGGCCCTGGCATGCAGAAGTGACAGCATGTCATTTATCTGTGAGCTCTGCGCCCTCCTCAGCTTTGCACGTGCCAAAGTTGCTTGCAGAGCTCCCATTGGTCCTGACGACGCTTTCAATTCAGCAAATGTTTATGTGACTCTTGCTAGGAAAAGGATGGAAAGAAGTCTGGGCACATCACTCTAAATAGATCTGTGGGTAACACTTTAGCTACACATTGAACTTAGATTTAGTAGCATCATTATTGCATGTAATGTTTATTTTATTAGGTTTATTTTATTAGTGTGCCCACAGCAGAGTATAAGCCTTGTCTTTGTCAACTCAAAAGGCACCCCACAAGAGGCTCTGAGTAGAAAAATATGGTGCACTTCATTTTTTCCTTCGGAAAAGCCAAGCAGATGCTGATGAGTGGATAGTCACAATAAGTGTGTGTTTTGAATACTGTGCTAAGCTCCGAAGCTCAGCTGAGTTAACTTGGTGGGAAGTTGGGTTTAATTTGATCCTGTCTCTGAGTGTTCATAAAATGATGCAATTCTGCTTTAACCAGATGAGTAGTATCATCAAAATACATTATTTAAATCCCACCCCCTCAGCCATGTGGCCAAATTGGAAGAAGTGTCACTTAAGTGTCTCCTTCCAGGCCAGGAAAAGATCAGTCACACTTTAAATTAAGCGTCTCAAGTAAGGATTTAATTTAGACTTAATAAGACAACGATTGTACATTAAATACCATTGGGTTATTAAAACCATATTCATTGAGGTTTTACAGCTATGTCAGGACAATATGCCATAAATGGAAAAACTGCTAACAAGGCACAGTTATTGATTCTGACAACATGTGCTAGATAGGATGCATTTGTATGTTCAATAAAAATAAGATAAACATAGAAGAAATGCCCACAAGCATGTTTTTCAGAGTCTCCATGGACCCCTTCACCAAAGAGTCAGAGCACTTAGAAACAAGAGTGAAGTTATGCTCACCACCTCCTTAAGAATGGAATTTATTTGTCCTATTGTTGGGGAAACTGAGGCACAGAAGGGGCTTCAGAGGCATTCCCTTAGGCTTTGCTAAAGAGCTTTTGGGACAGCAGAGATTTAAGACTACCCTTATGCTTCTCCTGTGCCTTAACCACAGGAGAGACACGGTAGAGAAGAGAGCGTGGGTCTGAATGGGGAAGCTGCTGACCCCGTCTAGCCAAGGACACAAAGGTACCCAGATGTGAAAGAGAACGTTCAGTGGGGTCTGCCAGGGCTGTCCTCTGCTGGAGAGGGAGTGTGAGGTCTGGGCAGACCCACAGTACCTTCGTGTTTGAGATGAGCGAAGCACAGTAGATCCTGTGTAGCATCCTCTGGATGTAGCAGAGTTTGTGCATAGTGGGCTGGCACTACCTCTGCCTGCACAGTGCTGGGAACAATACTGCACGTGCGTATATTCACTTACACACAAATGCGCACATCTGTGTGTGAATGTGTATATAGAATACAGATATATATGTATAAGAGAACTTTAAGCAGGGACTTTCCCACTGGAGCAAAACTTGGAAAATGAGAATGTTTATACAAAAAAAACATTTCCTTTGCCAACGAGTTTCTGTATTCCCCTTACTGCTATTAGAGACATTTGTGTTTAAATCAGAGCTCCCAGCCCTGCCTCTCCTTCCATCTGAGCCTACACAGATTGCGTAATCCTCTGTTTGCGGCATCATCACGCGTCGCTATAGAGATAGGGGAAACGTCTGTGATGATAATGATGTCGAATTGCTCAGATACCTCCAATATCAAGATAGAGGAGAGGGTCCATAAACAGAAGTAAAGCATCATCTTGAGTAGTCAGTAAAGAGGAAAGGTAATATTATTTATAGACCTTTAAAGGTAAACAGATGTCAGCTCCAAACCAGCATGACTTGAAAGCTTTCCTACTGTGAAAGTCCCTAGCTCTGCTCTGACTTTCAAAGGCTTTGATTCGTCAACGCAATTTCTTCAATTGCTCTTTTATTCAATGGGGTCTATAAATTTGGGAGTAGTTATTCTGCTACTGCCATGGGAATGTGGCAACCCTATGAATACTTTGTCTGTCTCATCTTGTGGCTATGTCTGGGGACAGGCTAAGAGTGAAAATGCAGATCCACTACTCATAAGCTTGCTCCTATTCAGGAATTCAGATGCGGTTCAGACCTGGCTGCTCTGCTCTTCTGCTAGAGAACAACACACAAAATCCCTGTTGCAGGGAGGTAGAGGCATAGCTGTGGTGGGGCTCCCACTCCTGAGTCCACATGGAGTTGCCAGAATTGCAGGTTTCCTTAGAAATGAAAATATTTCTGGCTCTTGGAGGTGGAGCACCCCGATTGTCAGGCTTGATTTGACGCTCACCCTCACTGTCTGCACTAGAAGTCCTCAAAGCTGCACAACAAGGCCATCCCAGGCCACTTTTGAGAGCATCCTGCCCAAGCTCCCAGGGGAAGGAAGGTCTGGCAAACTCAGCAGCTGAAGGTGAGTCTGGCTCTTGCTGTTATGGTCTGGGCAGACCAGTCCAGCACCTTGGGTCAGATCCTGCAACCTACTGGAGGAGGAGATGCAGAGCCTGAGGCACCACCACTAAGGGAAGGCAGGATGCCTGGGTGGGTGGCTGTGGAGTGACAGGGACAGGCAAGCCCTCTCCCTGGCAGAGAATTTCAGGACAGCAGCAGCCAACCTGGCAGACTGATGTGGGTGGGCTGGTGATCACTAGCACTAACAGACACGCATGGAGCTGTCACACACTCCCCTGCTCCAAGCAGGTCCCTCAGCCACCACCTCACTGCTCTGAGATCTCAGGCTCCCGCCTTGATGCACAAACTTAGGAGCTACTTCCGTCCACAGGTACCAATCCTGGGGAAGCATCTTGGATCTCACACTTTATATTTTATCTCACATTTCTGCCTATATCCAAGTTTTCCTCCTAGCCTTCGCTAACAAAAAACACAGGTTAACATGACAGTTGAAGGAAACTGATCTGAAAGACAATTATATTTTACAGTTCCTCTGACTAGGAGAAAGTAGTGGCTTGGTTTCTTTCCGCCCCAGACTGTTTAATTACCCGGGGTATCGTGGAATGCCTGCATTGTAATAAAACTCCAATGTGTATCCAGGTACCAGGGGATTTATTAACTTGCACTCAACACTGGCAATCAGCAGCCAGGGTCAGATGTGCTTGGTGATGATGACATCATCATTTTTGGCAGCTCTCTCCAACGAGTGTTGAGTGAGGTAATGTCCCCAAAATTAAAACTGACAGCAGGATTAATAATGATAGATTCTTTGAGCCTTTTCGTTGTGTTTTAAATTGGTGTTCTATTTCTTCCATCGAGGGTTGCCAAAAGATCATCATAACATTCACCCGGCATTTCAGCACGCCACTGGTAAGGGTGATAGGGGACACCGGTGAGGGTTACTGGGCGAGTAGGTCACTTCAGGGTGGTTTTGTCACATGCGGGCACTGACTGGCTGTGCTTTCGACTGGAGATGGGCAGGTCTCATGGCACCAGACCGGCTGCCATCCTCACAGACATGCCAGCCTTCAGCTCTAGGGGTACAACTGGAGATAACTCACAGGGACGTGGTTGTCAGCAGCTGAGCGAGATAGTGCCTTTTCTCGGCAGATGTACATCGATTTCAGCCGGAGGAAGGCTGCATCAGAGTGTGCACTGCTCCAGCCTGTGAAGATATCTCCAGCTGGACACCATGACATACCTGTTGGTCAGGAGCACTAAGCCCAGAAAACCTTGCCCATCACAGCCATGGATATTTTCAGATTTCAAGTAAATTTTTTTATTTTATTTTATTTGGGAGCAGTTTGTGGGTGGTTTAGCCTGTCTGGCCCAGGAGATACCACTTATTTGGTTTTTAAGTTTCACAGGGGAAAGGCAAAGGAAGGGAAACCCAGGCTGTGGCTGACACCCTGTGATCAAGCTCCCTCAGCCCAAGACCTCAGCAGCCACAAACCAATGCCACCAGTGCAGAGCATACATGCCAGCCAAAGCTGACCTGGTGCAAATGGGCCTGCTGACATGAACCTGCTTCTATTTAGCCATCTGAACCTGGCCCTCTCTTTATCTTCTGATATTCCTCTATGCTGTTTTGCCCTGTTCTGCTCCTTGCCCCTCGCCTGCATCGCCCACTGAGACCAACACCACTAAACCATAAAGACTGAACGCAAGCCTAAGTTTCAAAGACAGATTTCTTACATGACTTTGCCAAACTGGCCAGGAGACCTGAAATATTAGCAAAGGCAAGTACCTGGGTTCTTCCTGTTACTTGTATTCTGTCACAGTCGCAGATGGAGGTGGCCATGGCACAGTTTATTGACAAATTAAATCCTCTGATGGTCATCAGGCACTAAAATGAAGAAACAAAGAATACTGAAACTGTTTGAATCTCAAATAGCTTATATTAAGTAGTACTTACTACCACTAATAGTCGCCTAGCTCAGATAAAATCCATCTCACCAATGCATTACTCTGTCTGAGCACAAGCTATAGACCCAAGCACTTTTATGCACTTAAAATGCTGTAAAAGCATTTTACGATATTGTCTTTGTGCTTAGGTGGATGGCTCAGTACATGGAGCAGTCCCTTCTCCTGAGCACTCTCAGGAAAAAGGCAGCCCCTCGTAGGGCCTGCAGCCCTTGAGTTGTCCCCACCCCTCACTCCATACTCAAGAGCAGAGACATACTGCCCCTATATTGCTAAGTTAAAATGAAGACATGGAAATCTGAAATAATGATGGAAGAAATGAGCAAAGTTTTGGTCATTGTTTAATTTGCTAAGAGAGCAACCCCACCTAAGATTCCTTCTGCCAACTCTGACAAAGTGGCCAAAGATAAAGACAAATATGCCTCAGAGATGGAGCACAGCTGTTAAACTAACAGTGAAGGGGGGGGAAAGTGCACAATAATTTAATTAGTAGTTGTGCCCTTTCCATGTTTCTCCCTCCAATATTGTTGGTGAGAAACATAGTTTGAGATTTTAATTTTTCCTATACAGATGTTGCCCTTAAAAAGTCTCCTAACAATCTTGCAGAACTCCATTTCTCTAATGATGATAAAGTGCTTTAGTTAATTAAACCTCACAACATTTCCGAAAGTGTCAAACTAAACAGTGCAGCAGCTTCATCGCAAAACGCAGCACTTCCAAAAATGTGTTTGTGGGTTTTGCACAGCCACTCCCCCCACCCCCCCCACGTTCATATCAGTTGCAAAGGAACCTCAGGGGAAGATTATATACATATTGACAGAAAAAATGCATTGGAACTGTTTGTACTGGAAGTTTTGTTGGGGTGTTTTGGTTCTTTTTAAGTGAAAAAACCACCCTGTTACCAAAGCTAAAGTGTTTTTCAAAAAGTTGTCTTGACTTTGTCCCAGATCTCAAGAGAGAGGTTTCTGAAGTTCAGGGCGGACTCACTTGTCACTCACAACGAAAGAAGGGGAGAATGTGAGATCAGTCCACACTGATCTTGAGGTCCGAGTTTTATGTTGCCAAAAACTTGGAAAGATTACTTTTCAGGTCAGCGCAAAAATATCTCAGAATTGCAGAATGTGGTCACCAGACACGGTTGCAGTTTTCCATCTAGTTCTATCATGAGGAAAGTTTGGGTCTGCTTTATATTTCCCTTTCAGGTAGTGGAGCTGATAGAAGTAATTACAACAATAATGGCTCCAGTCAATACCTGTTCATAACAACCCCTTCACATGGCCGTGGACATGTCGCACGGCATTGCTCTTCTGTATGTTTGAATCTACTTCATTAAGAAATAATAATGAGATTTGCTATTAATGCTCTGCTATATTCCCCCTTTTTTTGCTTTGAACACCAAGTAGGAAAAATCAAGAAGGGTTTCACTTGCAATGGGACCCTTCAATGAAGGCTACAGTGGTTCAGGCACTGTCCCCTGGGTATCCCCAGGTGTTGGTTGCTATTATGGGCTGCAGGGGTACGACACCCCCATTTGCAATACTACAGTCAGATTGAGAGTAACATACAGAGAAGTGTCAGAAATGTAGTCTTCCTTTTCTCACTTTTGAGGAAAATGTAATTAAAGGACAACATCATATTAGGGGAAAGAGGGCATCTCATTCACTTCACGTTTGCTGAGGATCCAGCCCCCCTCTGCCAAACTTCAGCCGCTGCATGGAGTTTGACTGCTAGATTTAAAAACACAGCAAGCAAGAGCTCATCTAGAATAAAGAGGCTGATACAGAGTTACTTACAGGAATATGAATATTGGCAGCCAGGATTCATACAACCTACCGAGGAAGATAACAAAGAAACAAGACCTATCCTCACATCCGGTACCAGCTTCGCTTTTATTAACAATGTGGATCCTGTGGTGGTTTCCTTCACTCCCAAAACCACTAATTTAATGTACAGTACAGTCATTCTATGTGGGGGGAAAGAGAAATTCTTTCTTCCTTCCTGTTGGAAAACTCTTTGGCAGTAACGCTTGGATTGTTTTCTTTGTAAATTATATTCATGCTGTTTTCAAGATGTTTTCCTGACTTTATTGAAATTTGACCAATTTAACGAGTAATGTAGAACTTGTTTCCATGTTAAAAAACTCTCAGAGCTGCTTGGGAATAATTATTAAAACTTCCATGTGTGCAGCAAAGCCAGTCACTTTTGCAAATAGAAAAAAAAAAAAAAAGCCAACAACCCAGCCCGCAACAGAAGGACGTTGCTCTAACAATAGGCAAAGCAGTGCAAAACCCAAGGCCACCAACCTTTGGAGACCAGAGGCTGTGCTGGTTCTGTGCCAGGAACATAACACTCACACCTGGTTTTCATGCCAAGTTCCATTTTTAAAAAGTTTTAATCACAGATAAGGGACCGATACAAAGCCCTGAAATCAATAGAGAGGCTCATATGGAGTCTAAGGGAACGTGAACCAGGCTCCAAAGACCTGCTCTCTTGCACAGCAGTTACGCATGCTCCAGACTCCTCCAAGTCCCCTTGAACCAGTGCTGTGGGGCGCAAAGGGACTGTGGTTTGCTGTGAGCCCTACCTGATGCAGGTAGACGTGGCAGGGGGAGCAGCTGCAGTGTCTGTGTGACATCACAGCTGTTTCTGGCCCAGAAAGCCGGTAGGTATCTACCTAAACATTTTGGTTTTGCTAAGTAAGGATGGATGTTAAACCTAAGTGTGCTCTTAGGTTTGATAGGCTTGGTGCCCACAGTCACACACAGCTCCATGCTCCACAGTACCCGTCTGCCTCTTTTTTTTTTTTTTTTCAGCCCTTCCCTTTGAGACTGAAAGTGCAGGGATTCTCTTTTCACAGGCAGCTGCCAAGATTCACCCCCTAAACTAAGGTATTTACTACCAGTGGCTGCGTGTTCCCTTAATAATGCATTTTGGATGGCCATCTTTTTAAACAACAGCGCTTATATTATTCAAAGCAAACCAGCAACTGCTGGAACCTCCCGAAATACCCAGCCCGCTCTGTACAAGGAACAATCAGCAGCAACACGTTTCATGCAGCTACACCAGCAGCATTAAAAACTCCACTTAATTTTTTTTCCATCATGTCTTATTTTAAAGGGGTGGCAGCAGGGTAGCTGGCCACCTTCGTGCCCAAAACCACCTTTGAGCCCAGCTCCATCCACAACAGTACGAGGGCAACAATGCCAGGGAGACGTCTGCACCTCAGGCCCTTGTCAGGATGGTGGGGAATGTCCCCTTTGTTATTCAAGCAGAAAGCCAAAGGCAACCCTCGCTGGTTGTACAAGATGCAAGGAGAGCGTTGCGCACGTGTAGTTTACAGAACTGAAATACAGAAGCTGACATTTTTATGACTTCCATAATCTCTCCAGCAAGCAGCGTTGCCACGCGGCAGAGAGCAGCTCTGCGCCCGTGACAGGTATGTGGAGAGACAGGCACGGTGTGTTCGGGCAGCAGCCGCGTGCTAAGGCACTTCTGCCGCTCCTTGGGACTGACTCTCTCCAAACAAGGATGCCAGCTTACGTGATGAACACTCACCAACTCAGAAGAGACACGGAAATCTTGCAGATGATGCCCCATTCCTGGAGGTGTTCAAGGCCAGCTTGGATGGGGCTTTGAGCAACCTGGTCTAGTGGAAGGTGTCCCTTCCAACTCTAACTATTCTATGAGTCTATTTTGCTCCTTGTTCTCCCTGGCGGCTTGAAACAGCTTCATGGGGACACACATATGCATATGTCCCTTTTTCCTCCACAACCCCTCTTAGCCTCTGAGGCCAGCTTTACAAGCAACAGCCTTCTGCAGCTGCCTCTGGGGTCCTGCTTTCTCCACAGGATTTCCTGTAACACTTACAGTCCTCATTGCAGATAGGAGGAAAACACAACTGGAGTCTCGGGCAACCAGAATAAAGGGCCAGACATCTAAATCAACGGCTAAACAAGTGCATTTGTGAATTTATGGGCATTCCCTGCTTTTAGCTACTTCTGTACTGTCAGTTGGCTCAGCAGCTCTGAACAAAGCCCTTGTAACACTCGTGTTTCCTCAGCATCAATAATACATCCCGTCGGGGTGGGCTGTGCCAGGGCGCAGAGAACTGAGCCGCAGGGATGTCAGGCTGCTGCAAGGCAGAGCGAGGGAAGAGGACGAGATGGGGCTGTTGCAGCTGTAACGGGATCCAACCTGGCAGAGCCGAAGCTCTGCTCCAAGGGAAGCGCCATGGCTTCACCCTTCCAGAGGCTCAGATGCATAAAGTGATTTTTTTTCCTTCTTCTTCTTTTTTGACACCCAGTACCAGAATAGCTACATCTGCCTGGCTGTTACTAACTCACGATACATTTAAGATTATTTTCATTCACCACCTTTCAATCAAAAGGCTGAGAAGAATCCTTTGCGACCATTTCTCACGCGAGTGGCTCGCCCTTGCCAGACGGGCGTTCAGGGAGATCTGACTGTCCAGGGAGGCGCAGGATTACTGTTCAGTGCATTGTGAAGAGGTGAGGGAGGTGGAGCTGATGCAAAAGGTTACGCTTCCTTTCCCACGGCAAAAAGGGCCCGAATTTTGCAGGGAGTTCAAAGAGACGGAACGCGCCCATTCGCTGCCAGAGGAACTTGGCTGCTTTGCTGTCTTTGGAATCTGCCTGCCTTAATGCCAGGCAGATGCTGGCAATGCCTTCGGCTTATCCACCCAAGTACAGTGCCCACTCCTTAGAGCAGGCAGCAACACATCTTGTCCTCATATGAGGCTCAAGGACAGTATTTCGGAAGCCATTGCACCTCTGCAGCACCCAGCCCATGGGTTCACCTTAAAGCCTGAGTATAGGAGTAGAAACAGATATCAAATACTGCTTAAAATTAAAAGGTCCTCCATCAAAAGTAAACCAGCAGCTGAATGTGCAGCTTACCCTTAGGAACGCATCAAGTAGCAAAAGAACTAAAGCTATTTTCCTCTTAAGATTAAAGCGACACAACATACAGTGTGCTTATTGACATGCAGCAGTGTTTAAGTATAAATGGCATTTATATGTAAAAAGCAGGTGATTTATTTACCTTATCTCCAGGGGCACAGGACAATGCATGGGTTGGGGAACTTTGCCTGGTTCTTGGCTGCACTTCTGGCCGATGAAACCACAGTGTGTCTGTGTCCAGACGTTTACTCCCTGTGGCTGAATGGAGATGACATGTAAGGGCCAAGCAAGGCTTAGTTAAGCTAAACTTGTGGGAAAGTAAATGCAGTCAAGGATGGAGGACGGCAGAACTCAGCCAAAACCATCACACCTCAGTGTTTACTGGGCATTGCTCTGAACCCGTCAAATACTGGTAACCTAAACAATTGTTAGATTTGACACCTAACAAAAAACCCAAGGCATTATTTGATTTTATCCTCACCACAAGTTTCACCACACAGCTCTGTGCAACAGCTCCTCGATGGCGTCACAGTTTTGGGTTCACTGAGAAATTCTCTGTTCACTGACAAGTGATTCTGAAACATCACAGCTCTTAAGGGTGAAGTTTATAAATGCCATAACTAATATTTTCAGCGTTCGTTCTGTTAGTGCCACGTAAGCCCTTGAGAAGTTCAGACCAGGATAACAGAAATGAGCACATGCATAGTAACTTGCTTGGGTAGGAAAAACAATAACAACAAAAACAACCCAAGCCTAGTCCAGAGGAACATAATTGCTTTAAATATTTTTAGATTATGAGTTGTTTCTCTTGCAGGAAACCTGAAGTATTGTTTGCATGCATTCGCCTGTCTTCGCCATGGCCAGAGATGAAATCATAGCTACATCACTATTTGAGAATTCTGAAAATCTTTCCAAAAAAACCATCTTTAGACAGGTCACATCACAGGTGAATCACAGTTTGTACAGTAAAACACAACTACAAAAACAGATATTTCAAGCTATAATGAACATCCTACCTAAGCTAAGAAATGCCTCTTCTGCATTAGAAAAGCAATCCTAAAAATGAAGTGAAGGGTGCCTATGATTTAATTTTTTTTAACCAAAAGGGAAACTAGCAAGCAAGAGTTCCTCATTCCTTAACATCCACTCTTTGCTAAGGTGCGGAGAAACAGCCTGGCACAGGTTCCAAGGACAGGAGTTACACAAGAGGACTAGGATCTGAGCACCTGAGGGAAGAGAGGCTAGCTCACACCCGAGGGGACTTTAAATCTCAGCAAATCATGGAGATCACGGGCTAATAAAAAGCAAGGCAGCCTCCTCCCCAGCATATGTAGGCAGGAACAGGCACGCAAGGAACGGATGCTGAACTCTCAATAGCAATGCTTACTTTAAAATAAAGCTGGTAGCTGTTGAGAGCCACTTCACAAAGGGCAGGGAGAGCCTTTACCGCTGTGTCCCGGCTGGAGGGGAGGCAGATCCTCAGCTCAGGGCAGCTGCGAGCCCAGCACGGATGCCTGCAGCTCTGCACATCCCTACAGCTCCCATCTCCAGGAGCCACCTGGCCACACTGCCCTGGTTAAATTTGCCCCTGACATTATTCCCAGGTGCGGGAGGGTTCCTCCTCCTGTTTGGGAAGCTCCTGGGTCACCTGTGAGCAGTTTGCAATAAAGAGTGCTAAAAGTATGTGAGATATATATGGTATTGACTTTACAAGCTGCATGACAGGTAACTTAAGTCACCTGATATCATTTTGCTGCTTACATGGCATTTCAAAGGCAGCCATCTCACAAATTCTGACTTTTTACAGGTTCAGGAGTTTTTAATCTCTATGAGCATTCTGGTAAACAGAAGGTTAAAAATTCAGTGCCAGGAACACTTATGGAAACACTGAGGAAGTCAGAGCCAGGACCAAAGGCAGATTTCAGTGGAATTCTCTACAATACCAGCTACAAACATTACAGAGTTCACCAGCACTTGCCGTCAAATCCAAGCTGCTTTTGGGCAAGGCAGAATCTTGCACATAAACCATTCGCAGCTGTACAAAGCAATCTTGCCTGCTCCAGAAACGATTCTTCTTTCCAAAAACCAAAATGACTTACAAGCATTACTATCAAAACTGAATGAAAAGGAAATAAAGTGCCTGCAAGAAAGAGAAATTAATTTTTGCAAAATTAGTCCCATTTGTGCAAACATTTGCCATCAAGCTTAATATTGCACACACACTCCCACTCAAAGGTGATGAATGTACTCAAGCATACATTATTATGCATTTGCCTTCAGTGTCTGAAACATTAGCAATAATTGGCACGAGAAAAGTCCTGATGCTTATAAGCTTTTGGAACCACTGATAACCTGATAAACAAAAATGTTAAGGCAACTTCAGGAGCTAATCAAAACCCTGGCAGGTTGGGGAAATGTCAATATTTACAGCAAGCAGCCTTTCATCAGTTAATCACTTTTAACCTTCATAAACTAAGACACTGTAGAGGACTTCAGGTTGAAGTATGAACCCTCTGTTCAACCAAGGTATTACAAAGGCAGTTACAAACAAGGAAGGCATCCTGAACTGAAGTACAATTGAATTTATCAGGGGAGAACAAGCCAAATTGGGGAGAGAGCGCCCCAGTTTCAGTGTTTTAAAGGCAGAAGTGTTCGGTGTAATTCTAAAGAAACAGACCCAGCATTAGTTCCAAATATTTTATTTCACACATAAAGCACAGTACCCATACCCGTACTAATAAAGAACAGACTTATGCCAACTCTGGTGCGTGCTTTTGTTATTGCATTATAGTTCATGAGAATTATAGTGCATAATTAAATAGAAAAACTTGAACCTGGAATTATAAAGCCATCACCACAAACCAACAATTCCACTTGATATGTATTAAGTCATTACATTTCCTTTTTCTTTCTTTTTCTTTTTTTTTTTTTCAAGGAAAGAAAAAGGGAATCAAGGAGGAGGAAAAGGGAGGGAAGGGAGAGAGAGAAAGAGAGAAAAAATTCTTTTCCTTGTAAATCATTAAAAATGCATGAAGGTTTAAAGCATGCCAGGAACAGCCTGTGCATTCATTTAGAAGACTACACATGAGAAAACCCACTGCATTAAAAGCAAAAAAAGGAGATTTTGATAAAAATCAGTATGGCAGGGAAGGCAAAGAAGCCATGGAGGAGACTGGTGGGGTGGAAATGCACTGGGCAGGGGGGGGCTCCTTGTTCCCATCCCTTTTCCTGATGGAAAGCGTCGGGGGCCTTGAGCACTGCAGCATTCGTGATGCTCCAGCACAGCTTTCTAAGTTTTATCTTCCAGAGGAGCTGATGACAATAACAAACATATGGATTATTATTCTTGCTGTTGAGCTCAGCTTCTGCCACAGAGAAACCTCCTGGTATGAATGGCTAATTTATTGAGCTACAGATGTGAGCTCTCCTTTGCGTGAGGAAGGCAGTGTGATATAGGAGTTAGACAACAGGGCCTGGGATCAGCAATTGCAGGTTAAATACCTCTTTGACAGTTCCTACCTCCTGAAGGCACTTCAGCTCAGTGCTTTCCTGCCCTGTGAGAGGGAACACTTGCTATAAATGATGTCCCGCTATGAGAATCCTGGGTTTTATATAAGTAGAGTTTATCGTTACGAAACACCAGACATCACACACCATCAGAGGACGATTTTCACCCTGTACAAAGCTGTGCTCTGGTGTGACAGGCTATCTGACCTTGATGTGTCATGCTGTAACTAGAGAGAGACGTCAGGAGAGAAATGGCTTTTATTGCGTGGAGCTGGTTTGTTTGTTTTTTTGAAGTTTTCTGCGTCATCCTCTTTAAATTTTTCGAGTGAATTTATTGCTCTTGAAATCCATATCCCAGGGGCCTGGGTCTGCTCAGCACAGAAGAGAGTACATGGGAAGCAGCGCTGCAGCTTCCCCTCCAGTCTCTCACTCCTGACTTGCAGTAAATGCTTGGGGATTTTATTATTTTTTTTTTTAAAGTTAACTCCATCTCTCTTGGCACTGCAATGCCAGGAGATGCCAGTCCTGACCCTTTTCCTTTATACTGTGGGCACAGCCAGCCTGAGAGCACCATTCATTAGCTATGAGGCACCTAATAACCAATAACGGCTGATCGTCACTGGCACCCCCAGCACTCTTGCCATTAAATATCTGCAGAGGGAAGGCTCAATGCAGGATGCTCAGCTCTCTGCGTCCCCAGTCCCTGTCTCTTTGAGGTCTTCAGCAGCCCGAGGTGCTGCTCCATCCCAGTTCATGCTTCAGTCGCCTGGTCTATTGGTGATGCCATCATTTGCACCCTCAGATTAGAGGTAAAATACGAGAAGGAATAGGAACACCAGACTCCACATGTTAACTAACGCAGGGTTTGATGTAATCTGCGACAGGGAGACAAAATATCCCACCCATGCTTAGTGCAGGGCTCCTGCTCATGGTCGGTGCGGCAGTGAGCACCAGAGCCTGAGCAGACAGACCACAAGTGTCACCCAGTTTGGAGACAACCATAGCCTGGGGCTTTTCCAGGGCTGAAACATCACAAGCCAGGCAAAAGGGCAATCCCCTACTTCTCTGGTCCGAGTGAGAGTTACTGCTGTGCCGTTTGCCGCTCCTGACCAGGCGTTGCATAATGCCAGCCCTGTTGCATCCCTCCTAATGATGCCATTTCCTTCCATAAGCAGGAGGCAGTCTGGTTTTGCCTAATCAGCAATTTTCGAGCTTTTGATTCCCACTCCTCCCCACCCCCTCTTTTTGTCAATATTCATTTTAAATGCTTGAAGTCAGGGTTCCTTTTTAGCTGACTGTGCTTTCTCTGCCTCACCCCTTCAGGTTGATAGCTGACAAGTGACCACTTCATGCACAAGGAAACTTTAAATGAATCCCAAAAGAAAGTATTTGTGTAAGAATGAAAGGGCATCCCAGGCTTCTGCTGAGTAATGGATGTGATAATAATTGTAAGGGAAAAAAGATCCAAACAGTTGGGTGTTGTGGGTTTTTTTTTTTCCTTTCCGCAGCCAGGTACTTGATCAAAAGATGAAAAAAAACCTGACAGTTGCTGGAGCAAGAGCTGCACTTTGATTCTGGGGCACGCAGGAAGGACAGTTGCCAACCTGGGAATCAAGAAACTGGCTATTGCGCCTTTGAACTGTATCAAAAGCTCATCATATTTACTTCTTCCAATTAACAAGTGAATTTATTATGAGTGTAAATGAAGGGCGGTAGCCAAGATTTAGAAAGGATAGGAAGGGGGGCACTTCGCTAATGAGAGCCGCAGTAACACGTGTCAGTTCAGTGACACGGCTGCCACCAGCCCCACCCCCACCTGCCCCCCGCCACTCACTGTTGGACCCAGAGAAATCACTGCTAACCCAGCCGTGGGACAGTTTTCCCCGGAGACAGCCCCTTGTTCCTAACAGTCCGACAGTTTTGACATGGAGAACAATAAAACTGCAATGAAATGCCTTCCTCCTGTGCGCGGAGGCTGGGGATCAGGTTCCCCCTGTATCTCTTACCTTCCATCTACTGCTTTGAAGGGTTTGTTCTTGAATTGTATCTGGATATCTCAGAGTGGAATTTCATTCTTCTGAGACTTTTAAAAGTAGACCGGGTAAAGAATTAGCATGAGACAGGGAGCACACCGAGCAGCCTGCAGCTCACAGAGCTTTCTGTCACTATTGTCTGCACTGGGGGTGCTGCCCAGAAAAGATGATGCTCTCCAGAACGTGGGAATTACCCTGAGAAGTGATGGTCAGCATCTGCCTACTTTCCACTCCTTGAAGAATGAGGGCAGTCTTCCTTGTCAGCACAACATTGGTAAAGATGTACCAGCTGAGATACGGCCAGCACCTTCTCACTGGGTAGCCAAAAACTGATCTCTTGGGAAAGGGTAAAAAACAATATAGGAAGCATACTGAAATTTTTCGGTACATTTTCTCCACGTGTGCTGAAAAAAAAATGTGAAAGGGCAGATCAAAGCATAGCCCTTTCCTCAGGGTTGAGGCACGTTTATGCAGGTCTCAATTCTGCTGGGTTTTATGCTGCTTTGCTGGCTAAAGGAAGTACCCTAGAAGCAGAGTGGATGCATCCAGGAGTTAAATGAATATAATTTTATCTGAGATCTAATACAGCTGATCAACATATAACCTTGAACGAGTTACTCAGATTCAGACCATACTCTAAACTAAACCAAATTCTCCAACCTTCTGCTGCATCCTAGCACATATACCACCCTCGTGCTGCTCGGGGTGCAGCAAACACCAAAGGTGCGAGCACGTGCTCTTGAAGCCCATGTAAAATGTCTAGAGAGGAGTCGCTGCTCTGCACCAGAGCAAAGATGCTGTTTCCAGGACACTATTAAAGGAATAAGCAGTGCCCTACACTTTGTCCGTGCCTTCTGAATGAGATGTCCTGGCTGCTTAGCTGAGGAGACTGTCAACATGACTGATCACCCCTCACTGCCTCAGGAAAGGGCTTTTGTTTATATTTCAGGTAGACAGTTTTACTGCATTATATATGATCCTTGCAATTGTTACCACTATCTGCTTCTGCCCTAAATATAGTGGGAATGTTCCTTGCCCTTAGCCTGGTGTCACTTCCATCCTTCATGCTCCCACTCCAGGTCTCTTACACCAGTTCCAGAAGTGACAAATCAGTACAAATGCATCGCTGCTCCTCAGGGCTCGGCAGCGAGGCAGCGGTGTGTGCCTGGGACGTGCCTCTCCGTTCAGTTCGCAGGCATGCGGGGGGATGCGGTGTCTTGGAGCTGAACAGAAACTCTGATCCCGTGCAGTTCCTCTGAAAGCTTCCCATAAATATACAAGGCTTATGCTGACAAGCTTGCATTAGATTTATATTCCCAGGACAGAGCAGTCACTTGTTCAGTCATAGAGAATGTCCCCAAGTCCCTCGCAGATTTAGTGGTGGGTAACCTGGTAACAAGACAGAGCTTTGATTTCACTGCCTATCGGATTTCACTGCCTTCCTGGGGATTTTGGGGAGGGGGCAGAGAAAGGAGAAAGAGGGGATTACAGGACCAAGTTGAGAGAGAAACCTTTGCTTACTTGCTTCTCTTGAGATCCCTCTCAGAAGCATCAAGGAGGTGGGCTTTAGGAGTGATTGCGATCACATCGTGTCTCTCTGCACTTACTTTCCCTTGCTGATGCTCCTGTCAAACCGGCTCGCTCTGCGGGGCCAGGAAAAGCTGCATCCACCGATTCCAGCTTTAAGTTCAGCTTGTGCATCTGAAAATGAAATAGGATAAATCCATATCACTCTCCAGCTCTAAATTAAAACTGTGAGGAACTTAGAAAGCAAACCATGGTACATCTCAGTGTGAGAGGCTGAGCAAAATGTAGCGTGATCTTCCCTCTCACTGTTTGCTCTGGGCTTCAGACAGAAAAAAATCCTCACACCCTATGTAGGTCCAACTCACAAGGCATCCCGAAAGGAAGAACTGTGTGCCACTGCGATAGAATTGCCTCAGAGGAAAGAAAAACGGAGAAGGGGCAGCAGGTCAGCCTTGCTGCCACAGAATGGATCTCCATTTCCATGTCCTGCCTGGCCCCCTGCCCCATGGTCCCTCACAGCGGCACTCGTCGGGTTCAAATCTGCTTTTCAACTGGGCAGTTTTGTATTAAATCAGGGCCTTCCTCAAGACCAGATATGGAAACAAGATCCAACTTTTTAAGACTTGTGTGTACTGGGAAAGAACAAGCTCATGGGATCATCCGGTTGTCTATACGCCTGTGGATTTGTTCAGCAATTTTTCCATACTGAAAAGCAGTAAATTCTGGGATGGAAGACAAAGTGCCATCAGGAAAAAAATAGCCATTGATCACTGAAATACAGTTTATCCACTTGAAACTACAGGTTTTAGGGGGGGCAGGAGTTAGAATTTAGGTAGAGCACAGAAGTGAGCACTCTTCCTTTACTTGCTGAATGTGAACAAGAATTTCACCATGTACCATTCACAATGCAGCAGATCCAATAAGAACATGCCCCTAAAATACCCTTGATTCAACAGAAATTACTTCAGTACTTGAGTTTTCCTTTGGAGATCTCCTAACCATGCACTGGCCTGGGCTGACCGAGGTTGAGTGAAAGATCCACCGAAATTACAGCATGAGAAAACTGGAAGTAGACAAGGAAAACACTGACCATGGCAAATTCAATGGCAAAGCAGGATAGTGCAAATGCCGGCAAGTCATTTCCTCTCTGTAATTAAGGTTCCCTGCAGAGACGTAGTAAATACAGGATGATCCAATACCTTACGGATTTCAAATTTCCGATGGCATTAGTGCACCTGAGATGCCCTCAGATCATTTGCAGAAACAGTCCAGTCTAGTCCAGACCTGGAAAGAAACTTCTTTCTTCAGGTGAGAGGATAGCTGTTTCATATATAACTCATTAGCCACTCTGCTGAATTGCCAATTACTAATTGTTTTGATCGGTGGCTCTTGAGTAACGTTCATCTCCCAGGACCAGTCATTCCTTCCCACTTGCCACTGATGGGCTCTCCGGCAGCAACCTCTGTTGCTCTCTCCTCTTTTAGAGATGTGGATCTGACAGGCAATCATTTCACTTAACTTTTTGAGCTACCCTGCTGGCTAGGTTCCTCCTTTCATTATTAAGCTAAAACCAAAGAAAAAAACAAAAGGAAAAAAAACCCCTCTTGATTATGTGTCAAAAATAGCAAGCAGAGTTTTTTAACAAATGACCCGTAATGGCACATCAGTGGCTGTGCTCTGTAAAAGATAAGGAGAATCCTGGCTGCAGCTTAGAAATGCAAGCATGCTGGTGAGGGAGCGATTTCCAGCCTGCTCCACAGTACCATGAAATACAAGGTCATACTCCCTTTAAGCTAGAGTAACAGGAACATATTTCTATTTTTTCCAGTTTCTTTAGAGTGCTTAGCTTCACTTTTCCTTCAGTGCCCACCCAGACAGCTTCACCGAGTAGATACTGAGAAGCAACAGCAAATAAAAAAACGTGACTGCAAAATTGAGCCGTAGGATTCACCATCTAATAATACTTTAAACTTTTGAAAATAACTTGATCAAGTCTCAATGAGACTCCTCTGAAATAGCAAACCATCTCTTGCATGAAAATGTATTCACCAGAGTGTAGTTAATAGCCAGCTACGAGGTACCATTTTTACCACTGAAATTGCAGCTAATTCATCATATCTCAAGGGTTGTTTTTTCTTTTACTGGTAACTTTCATTCCATCAACACACTCCAGCAATTCTTCGTTCATGAGAGTCCTGATAAAGCAGAGTAGAGCCAAGACTTGGAGAAACAAAGTGAGAACACGCACTCGGGGGGGCTTAGAGCAAGACAGAAAAGCTGAATAACACACGGTGCCGAGGAACTTAAACCCCCCTAAAGAAGTAGCTGCAGAGCTCCCCCTGCTTTAGCCACAGCTCATCAGCTTCCAAACCTCTGCAAACTTCTCCCGAAAAGAAGGTGAACTCTGGTGTCGAGATCCCAGCTGTAATTGCAGCTTTTCCCTGAACAGGGCCCGCTCAGACTTACCCAGCAGCAAACAGAAATCGGAGGCAGCAGCTCGTTCCGCGGGCTCCTCTGTTGTCAGCGCGCATCCTGGGTGCCACCCCGGCAAGCACCACGGGCAGCCCAGAAATAACAGGGCAAACTTACAGTGGGTTTTATTTGTCACTCTCTCCTTTTTAAAACATTGCCTGTAAAGAATGTTAAGAGCATGGTACACAGAAATTCATAATAAATAATAATTCTACTTGGACTATGCCAGTGCCCTTCTTACCTGGTTTTAAACTCTGGAAAAATATTAGGACACCCCTTTAAAAAAGCACCTTAAGGCCAGGAGAAGAAAAAAGAATTCTGTATTCAGTTGCATTAACTTATTTTGCCTATTTTTCACACCACATGGTTAAAAAAATTAAAATAATTTGCGCTGATTCAAATTTTTAAAATGTCACCTTCGCCATGTGATGGTGGAAAGCAGGGGGAGATCTGTGCTTTTGTGCCAACTGCCTTGAGCATCTCAACACACACAGGTTTTGTCAGAAATCCTTGTCCCACTCATTAAAATTTGCTTGCTTGAATAATGTTTTTTACACTAATCATGCCTACTCCCATACTAATCGGGCGAACACAAAATAGGTAAAACCAGCAAAAAGTGAGCCAGACCACTAAAACCTCACGCCCCAAGACCTCAGCTCAGCGAAGCAGCTCCAAGCCTCGGTGCACATCCGATGGTGAGGCTTTTTGGTACCTGCTGAAGCGACGTGTGGAACCAGGTGAGAAATTCAAGGCAGTGGATGAATATTGACATTGTAAAATCTTCAGCAATTCTGGCATCCACTGGGAAAAATCTATGGGATAGGACCAATAAAAAATAAACCAGGGCAAGAGAATGATTAATCTCTCTAAACCACAGTCAGGGCTCTCTTACTGGAACTGCACCCTCTGGAGGATGCATCCCAGCAGATCTGCAGCGATGTTCAGCTCACGTATTTATGTGTGTGTGTTTTATCACATGCTAGCATGGGACTTTCTTTGATTTGTATATGGGATAAAAACCACGAAGTTTCCATCAAACTTACGGAAACCCTTAACGGTGATTTACCGCAGTGAAATCTGGCTTGCCACAAGGCTGTGACAGGACTGTATTTTTTTTCTGCCAGGGTTAGGTGCTCTCTGGTGAAGCAGCATCCCTATTTTTTAAAAAAAATAAATATATATTAATAATTTATGAAGCTGTGGAGTCTTGTCCGAACTTTGAATATTGTTAAAGGCCCAGGGAGGGAGAGGAGCTCCAGCCCGGAGAGGCCAAAGGTGGATGGAACTCTCAGGCTGTCGGAGAGCAACATCACGGCCACGTCTGGCAGGTTTGCGAAACACACGTCAGCAGGTTGGCCTCCGCTTTGTGTCCGTGAATAAATTTCACTTTACAAGAGCAAAAACAAAACAAAACAAACA